>CM060305.1:169879994-169962494 GCA_030674185.1 Monoplex corrugatus
TAGGTTGCTGATGGACTGAGAAAGGAAGTTTGTTCCAGGAGAGTGGACCAGAAACAGAGAAGGCTCGTGGACCATAGGTATTGAGCTTAGTGCGTGGAAAGAGAAAAGTCAGAGGATCGGAGGCAGAGCGGAGGGTACGTGAGGGAACATAGATCTCAAGTAGGCTTGACAGGTAATCGGGGGCTGCGTTATTGAGGCTTTTGTAGCACATGGTGTCTAGTTTGTACTGTATGCGCTTTGATACAGGGAGCCAGTGAAGTTGTGCCAGGAGAGGAGATATGTGGTCAGCTTTTTTCTTTTTGTATACAAACAATCAAACATGCATATATATATATAAAAAGAAACAAACAAAAAACTTAGTTCTGGCCTGAAGGACAGAATAAAAACAAACAGCAGCCAATTCCAAAAAGGGAAACCATTATCAGTAGACACTTAACATGACCACAGTTTTCCACACTTTTGTTCTGTATTTCTACAGGAAAAATGTCTCTACTGCTAATGACAACCATTTTTATGACAGAAGTTACACAGAAAAAGACCAAAGCCTGACCTAATGATGACTCTGAAGAGACAACTTCCTCCCTTGTAAAACAGAAGTTCTCTTCATGAATGCAAGCTGCACTGTCATAAGACTATTCTGACAGGCCAGGTTGATCGGCTACTGATCTGGTAACAAAACTTGGTTAAAATTTTGCAACAAATTGACAGATAGGGATAATAAAATCTCACAAGATATCCATAAACTGTGTGAGTATAATGGACAATAACATGTCTGACAATGTCCCTTTTTGTACAGAAGTTATAACCAAAAAGAAAAATCCATATTTTATAAAGTCTGTATTTCATACATTGACTCCACAGAAAAAGACATCAATACCAGACTCGGAAATGCCTGGGGCACTCTAAATCAACTGGAAAAATCTGGAAATCCAATCTACAGGACAACCAGAAAAGCAACTTCTTCCGAGCAGCAGTAGAGTCCGTTCTTACATATGGCTCAATCTCTTGGACTCTAACAACGACATTGGAGAAGATTGATGGAGCATACACATGAATGCTGCATGCATCCCAGAACAGATCATGGAGAGAACATCCAACTAACAAAGAACTATATGGTAAGATCCCACCAATCAGTAAATCAATACATCAACAAAGACTGCGTTTTGCGGGACACTGCTGGCGTAGCAAAGAAGAACTGGTGGGAGATGTTCTACTATGGAGACCCAGTCACAGCAAACAAAGACCAGGACGTCCAAAGAAGACCTTCATCGACCAACTGATGGATGATACAGGCTGTCAGTATGATGAACTACCTATTGGCTGCATTCGCCGATTCCTTTCAACCGATGCTGCATCTAAACTAGTAACTTCCCTTGTTCTGTCACGCCTGGACTACTGCAATGCTCTTTTATCTGGCCTACCAGCTTCTCGTCTCCTTTGCCTGCAACGCTTACAAAATACAGCTGCCCGCCTCGTCCTTAGAAAGAAAAAAATTGATCATGTTAGTCCCCTCCTTCGGTCTCTGCATTGGCTTCCTGTCGCTGATAGAATCAAATACAAAATAGACACCTTATGCTATAAATCTACTCATCATTCTGCTCCATCCTATCTCTGTGACAAGATCAAAATTCGTACATCAGCTCGCACCTTGCGCTCTTCCTCTGATACTCTTACCCTACAAATTCCCAAGGTTAGACTCTTAACCGTTGGTCAGCGCTCTTTTTCTGTCTCAGGACCAGCTGCGTGGAACAATCTTCCCCTATCGCTCCGGACCACATCTACTCTTTCCGCATTTAAGTCAGGTTTGAAAACTCACCTCTTTCCACGTCAATGAATTTCTGAGGCCTTTTTCGCCGTTTTTTACTGCTATTTTTCCATTGTTCATAATTTCAGCATTGTATGGACATTTATGCCTATTTTTGACTTAACTGATTGTTTTACAAATGTTCATCTTTGAGTGCGATCCTGCGTGTGATTGGTGAGTGAGCGCGCTTTGATTTGATTTACCAAGATTTAGCGCGATATAAATATTGTAATTATTATTATTACTGCAATGTCTGACAGAGAAGGATGGAGGAAACGTGTCATGGATAGCCGAGCAAGCTCGACATGATTGATTGATTGTATTTTAAACCTGTCAACATCATTGTGACCTTGTGACCTTGAAGAAGCATGAGATGAATTAAAACTTCCCATGGAGTGAGGACAATGAAAGACTGTCACAACAATGTAAAAACAATGTAAATATTATCACAAGTTCACTGTCACAACAATGAAAAAAACAATGTAAATATTATCAGAAGTTCTTGAAAAAGTACTGTTCACATACCATCTTAAAAAATGCAGACTATATGTAATTTTTTCTAGTCCATTGTGACCTTGATCTTGATGCCCTGATTTCCAAACTTATGCATTTGTGACTCCACAATGTTCTACACCGTTGATCCAAATTTGGTTAAAAGCTATCCAGAAACTGCTGAAAAAATCTTCTAACACATTTTTGTCAAAGACATGTACAACACACACAGGAACCAGAAGAACAAGAAAACCAATGTAAGCGCGTATTTAACAAAACAAGACAAAACAAGCGCAAATTTTCGGCCAACTTTGGCCTTTGTCAAGTGCGAACGGACAGTCACAAACAGACCACAAACACCAAACAACGGATAATAAAAACAGGACTAAAAACTTCCCTGCTGCCTCGTCCAGACACACACTTCTCCAACCAATATGAGAGCAAAGTTGTTGTTTTTTAAAAAACAATCAAAACTGACCTCAACATGCTGAATGTCCAACACTCGTTCCAGTGACAGCTCTTCAAAGTACAGACGATCACACTCATCAAAGTCAGTGCTCACTGTCTCAGGATTATAGTTGATCACCACCTATTGGTTTCAAACAACATTTTCAAAAACAGCACAGGTGAGTACAACATAGCTTACTGTCAGAACTCTGTTTTGTTTGTTTGTTTGTTTACTTAGGAACGTTTGTCTCTCTTTCAAAACAAATGGTAAATGGAAAGCCTGATAAATACAGAGCTGTTTGTGATACATGTAAAAAATATGTGGAAGCAGAAACAGCTTATGTATTTATATATCATGTTACAAATTCTACAAGATTTTTTAAACTCAACACCCATCAACCACTGACAAACAGTCATATAAAAATAAATGGAAGCAGAAACAGCGTATATATTTATACATCATATTACAAATTCCACAGGATTTTTTAAACTCAACACCCATCAACAACTGAGAAACAGTGAAAAGGATTTGATACATTTCTGCCTCATTTAGTACAACATGGCTGACTTTCAGTGGAAAGTGATGAAGAAATACATCATCAACTAGTCTAAATCATATGTAAAATGTACAAAATGCAACCCTACATTTGATGCATTGACAACTGAGAAGCAAAATGGGATGATTTTAACTGTTGAACAGTGAAACCTCAGTTGTTCTAAGGCATTATTAGTATTAGCATTAGTATCATCATCATCATCATCATCATCATCATCTTCTTCTTCTTCTTCTTCTTCTTCTTCTTCATCATCATCATCATCATCATTGTCGTTGTCATCGTCGTCGTCATCGTTGTTGTTGTTGTTGTTGTTGTTGTTGTTATTATTATTATTATTACTATTTTCAGAAGAAAAAAATCTGTCAACAAATACTCTCTTCATCTAAGTAAAGTTATAGAAAATAATGTCAATAATGCCGATTAACCTTATACACACTGCCATTTATTACTCCATGAAATAGTTCATCCTTTATGGACAGTGTTATATACAAGTCATTTTGTCAGCACCACCACCATTACATATCCAGATACAACACTAAATAAGAAAATTTTGTATTCAACTCACAGTCTTCTTGCCAATGTCTCGTAGAGTGCGTATACAAGACACAGCACACCAGTCAAACTCCACACTACTGCCAATATGGTAGGGGCCACAACCCATCACCAGTACACCAGGGTTATCAAACTTGACATCATGTTCCTGTAAAGTTTACATACTATTATTTGTATCCAACTTTACAACCTGTGTTCAGAAAAGACAAAAGTCTGTATTTAGAAAAACAAGCCATCCTCAAATACAGCGGGCCTCAATAGCTCAGTTGGTTGAGCGTCAGATTCACATGCTAATGATTGTGGGTTTGAATCCCGGGGTGCGCAACATTACAACCGGCCTTCTCACTGTCCCATCTTAACATCATTGTTGGTCTGGTGAAGTCAGTATAGGATTAGATAAGTCCACCTTCCCCCACTTCCCTGGAATGGTTGTCCCCGTCGGCCATATCACCAAAGGTGGGTGTCGACATAACTGAACCAAATCAATCAATCAAACCTTAAACACAGGGTTCTAGTGAAACTCTGACAGGACAAGCTAGCCAGTGATGATTTCTTTAAATGATCCAGTAACAAAAAGGAGAAAGAAACAGATTGAAGAACCAGCACTTGAAACATTTGCTGGCTCATGAAAAGGAAGGATATGATAATGATGGGCATTTCCGACTGCCGACAAAAAGGGCAAGGAACAAAACAGATCCACAAAGATTATGTTTTGGCTTGAAGCAGCATGGACAGAACTAAGAGAACCATGCGTGGAGTTGGTTTCATTTTACAACCAGACATAGCACAGAATGTTTTAGGAACTGGATACATTTCAAAAAAACTTAATCAGGGTCAGAATCAGAGAAGAACAAAAGATCACCAATTTCTTACAGGTCAACATGTTCTGCAATGACTCCTACCCAAATGAAGAGAAAGACAAATTGTTTGACAGGTTGTCAGATGCAGTAAGCTTGGTTTCAGACACAAAGACCTCATAGTCATGGGTGATGTTGATGGGTGAGTGGGCAGGAGACAATCACCATCTCATAGTCATGGGTGATGTTAATGGGTGAGTGGGCAGGAGACAATCACCATCTCATAGTCATGGGTGATGTTAATGGGTGAGTGGGCAGGAGACAATCACCATCTCATAGTCATGGGTGATGTTAATGGGTGAGTGGGCAGGAGACAATCACCATCTCATAGTCATGGGTGATGTTAATGGGTGAGTGGGCAGAAGACAATCACCATCTCATAGTCATGGGTGATGTTAATGGGTGAGTGGGCAGGAGACAATCACCTTGGAGACCCACCTCAGCCCACACAGCCACAAATTACAATTACAGTGGTGAACATTTCCTAGCACTGTATGCAGAGCATGATCTGTGGACTATCAACACTTTATCTAACACCAGCCCAGCCAAACACACAACTGGAACAAGTGGAATGACCTTTGCATATCATTACAGACAGACTTCATTCAGACAGGGTTGAACAATAGGGAAAGTGTCACAGATGATAGGGCAGTTCCCAGTGTGCAGCTGGACACCACCCACCACAAAATGTCTGACAATTTAAGAACAGAACATACCTCAAATTATAATAATAATTAATAATAATAATAATAATAATTACAATATTTATATAGCGCAAAATCTTGATAAAATCAAATCTAAGCGCTGAAGCAGACACACACGCAGGCACGTACGCTCGCACACACACGCACGCACACATACAGACACACACACACACACACACACACCCACACACACGCATGGCTATAAATGGGGAGAAAGAATAAAAGCAATAAAAGCAAGAATAAAAGCAATGGAAAATTATAGAGAGCATAGCATACAATTATATATTATAACCATGTGATTCCCTCCGAGCGGAGACAGGCTGCAGAGGGGAGGGTTGAGTGAGGTTAGGATTTTATGCAGGAGAGAAAAGGTGAGTTTTGAGAGCGGACTTGAAGGAGACAAAAGTAGGTTGCTGACGGACTGAGAGAGGAAGTTTGTTCCAGGAGAGTGGACCAGAAACAGAGAAGGCTCGTGGACCATAGGTATTGAGCTTAGTGCGTGGAAAGCGAAGAGTCAGAGGATCAGAGGCAGAGCGGAGGGTACGTGAGGGAACATAGATCTCAAGTAGGCTTGACAGGTAATCGGGGGCTGCGTTATACTTGCATTTAATTCTTTCACTGGCATAAGCAAACAATTCTCTAGATTTTCATACCATATCTTTTTTAATCAAACAGGGGTAACCACAATAAAACAGGTAATAATTCATGAATGCTTTGTACTTATTTCTTAATTTGATGGCACATATGAATAATCTGGCAACTTAAAAAAAACAAACACTGACCATGCCATTGTAGGAACAGTACAAATAGTTGGTCCTGGCTGGGTACTCTGCTGCCATCGTATCAATCTGGAACATAATGTATACGTATCAGTCAGTCTTTATGATACCTCATCATACACATAAATGACACAAAGGTATGCTGGTAACTATCGAGGCAAAGACAAGAAGAAACTCTGACATAATAAAACATGTATTGCTTTCATGCAGTGACTTTAACTAAATGCTGAAAAATGTCATTTTTATACTTCTCAAAATACAGACTTACAAAGCTGCTGTGGATGGGAGATGTTTGAACATTTTATCAAACTACAAACCTAAAAATAAGGCCATCTTGAATAGATAAGGTTGAATGAGAGAGAAGAGACAGAGTCCATTTAGTTTTGCTTTTCTGAATTGGTGCAGATGAAAAAGGGAAAGAGAAATTCTCATTAATACTGCCATTTTAATTGGGTGACATCAAAAAAGAATTTTGTTAATTTTGCCATTTTGAATGAACAAAGTCCAAAAAAAAAAGAAAGAAAAAAGCGAGATTATCCTGTGGATTTTACCATTTTCAAAGGGTAAGACTGACAGAGGGAGGAGCGATAAAATATTGTTCATTCGGCCATTTTGCCTGGATGAGGTTAGAAGAGGTAGAAGAGGCAGAACCCAGTTCACTTCTGTATTCTCAAAACAATTGTCATTCATTCCACAGAGGTGCTATCCTAAAGGACTCTGTGAATTACACGACAATGTAAGAGCATCACCTGTTTGACCCAAGGCAACACACCCAGCTTGTGTCTAAGCTGCCTCATGTCCGGCACAGAGACGCCCAGTGCATGGCCAGCCTGCTGGTCAGAGAATCCCATCTGTTTCACCAGCTGCAGTTTTTCCTCATCAATATTGGTTCTGAAATATCAACAGAAATAGGGAACGTGAAATATACAGATCCACTACCCCCCCCCCCCCCCTTTTTTTTTTTTGTCTCTCTTTTTTTTCAAAATGGAACAACTGGAGAGGGGTGTGTATGTGTCTGAGCGAGTTTCATATCAATCAGAGATATGAGGGGTGTGAGTGTCTTTGGCTGTGACAAAAGTATGTTGGCATTTATCAGCTGCTTATGGATGGATCTGTACTAAATCTGGATCCAAGGTGCAAATGCATAATCTTGTAAGTCATGACATTAAGGTCAAGATCATACAAACCAAGAAACAGACTATTTACTTTTTATTTTCACTGTTGCAACAGTCTACCACTGTCCTTGATCCATGTAAGTTTTATTTCATCTCATGCTTCTTCAAGGTCACAGTGACCTTGAGACGTACAAAACCTGGCTTTTCTATACTTGCAAATACAAACTGTTGTCGTTAGGGTTGCGTTGGTGTTGCGGGTTGCATGGCTGTTGTATTTCATTTTTCTTCTCTTTCTTACATAATCATACAATACACATACACATACATACACTCTCTTTCTTTTTCTCTCGCTTGTGTATTTTTGAGGCAGTAGATTCTTTATCAAAGTAAGCATCAGAACTTTTCTCTACCTGGGGCATAGAATGATGTACAGACACAGCAGTTCTTCCTTTGTAAACCGTCTTTTTCATCGTTTCTCTTTCAGAACAACAGTAGTGTCATCTTACCTGCCAAGCTGCTTGAGGTGCTGTTCCATGTTCACAATGCGATGCAGCTTATGCAGAAACCAGCGGTCAATCTGGGTCAGCTGCCAAATGTCTTCCACTGTGTAACCAGCATGAAAAGCCTGTAGATACCAAACTGTGATCAGACAATAATACTAAAAGTACTGATTATATATAACACGCAGTGAACCCAGATGAGTTTGGAGAACAGCATTATGCAAAAATGATTTTCAACAAGACAAAAAAACATATCCTAGTCTGGGTATCTAACTTGTTTGGAAACTGAATACACAACAATTATGTCATGTTCTATAATATTCCATAATAATAATAAAAAAAAGAAAAAAATTCAGGTAATATGCGAGGAATATGCTTCCTGATTTTGCAGGCATAAACAGTAATGACACAGACACACAAATAACCAGAGGTAGCAACATCACACACAAACAACAATGACACAGACACACAAATAACAAGAGATAACATCACACATAAACAACAATGACACAGACACACAAATAACAAGAGATAACATCACACATAAACAACAATGACACAGACACACAAATAACAAGAGATAACATCACACATAAACAACAATGACACAGACACACAAATAACAAGAGATAACATCACACATAAACAATAATGACACAGACACACAAATAACAAGAGATAACATCACACATAAACAACAATGACACAGACACACAAATAACAAGAGGTAACAACATCACACATAAACAACAATGACACAGACACACAAATAACAAGAGATAACATCACACATAAACAACAATGACACAGACACACAAATAACAAGAGATAACATCACACATAAACAACAATGACACAGACACACAAATAACAAGAGATAACATCACACATAAACAACAACAACACAGACACACAAATAACAAGAGGTAGCAACATCACACATAAACAACAATGACACAGACACACAAATAACAAGAGGTAACATCACACATAAACAACAATGACACAGACACACAAATAACAAGAGGTAACATCACACATAAACAATAATGACACAGAACACAAATAACAAGAGTAGAACATCACACATAAACAACAATGACACAAACACAAATAACAAGAGTAGCAACATCCACAAAACAGTAAGCACAGAACACAAATAATCACAGAGGTAACATCACACATAAACAACAATGACCAGAACACAATAGCCAGAGATGGCAACATCACACTAAACAAAACAACACCAGCACACAAATACAAGATGGTAGCAACATCACACATAACAATAATGACACAGACACACAAATAACAAGAGACATGCAACGTCACACAGCCAATCTAACGGTTCTGTGGCAGCACTGAAGCTGAAAGTTTGTCATTCACAAAAACCAAACAAAAAATACACAAATTGTGAACTGTTGGGTAGTTCCAACATACAAATCACATTTAATCAAAATTTAACCTGTGCTCATTTGCAGAAAAGAGGGGGGAAGTGAGATGGTGGGAAAATATTCATCCAGGCCCATACCCACATTGTTGAACAGTAAGCCTTATCATCAGTGATGAAGCTATCCTGGCAATGTTTTGATGCGGTGTTGTTGGGTACACGAAGGTTGTCGTTGATGTCGAAAGTTGTCAGGATACTCTTACAGCAGGCAGCGGTTGGAGTGAAGCCAAGTTACAGAGGGGTGGGTCATACGTAGTGCTTTCTGCATGTCTCCTCAAGTTCGACAATGGCCATCACTTTAAGGGTCACAGAGGATCTGTTCATAATCTCTTTCTCTTTCTTCTCTTCTCTACATACATATATGAAATATACAGGGAACAAACAGCAGCAATGAGATAAAACGATAAAAGCTCTTACAAAATACAAAATGGGCAGGTAGGTTGTGTCTGTCACCGATTTGTTTTCACTTACGCGAAACACAATGAGAAACCTGAAGTAGCCCTGGGATCAGGTTCGGAAGAATGATAACAACATTGTTACACAGATGAAAATGCTAATGCAGAAAATGAAAGACCTACAAAACTTGTGAATATAATAGAAATAGAAAGCAAAAATAAAGTCTGCAATTAAATAGCAAGAAGACTGAAGTCATGTAATCAGGAAAAAAAACACGAAATCCTCATGCAAAAATAACAGCAAAGGCACAACTTTGAGACAGGTTAAAAAGTTTAAATATCGACGGTCATTCACCAGACAGTAGATGCACATTCGGAATATTGCCAGCAAATCAGCAAGCCAAAAGAGCTTCAAGAAGATGAAAGCATCTTACCTAAAATGCTGTCAATTAACATCAGGAAGAAGAATTCTTGAATGTTTACTTTGACCCATATTGTCGTAATGTTTGTATGCGTGGAGTCAACACGCAAAGTGGAACAAAATTAAGGCATGAAATATGGTTTCTAAGAAGAATGTTAAGAGCTCACGACAGCAAAGAAAATACAATTTGAAGAGGCAGACACCAGAAGATCATTAATAAGAAGATTAGGAAAAGACAAGCAGCATTTATAGACATTTTTAAGATTTCTGATAGATGTTGAGTTCCATGGTCAGCAAAAAACAAGAAATAGTCTTGAGAAAACACACACACACACACACACACACAAACACAACAAACACACACAACACACACACACACACACACACACAATAACTTCACTGTTACATGAATTGTGTTCAAAGTGATTACTACAGAGAAAAAGCTCATGAGAAAGAGAAATTGATGGAGGAGATTATTTTAAAACATTGAACAAAGAAGACATATTACAGCAACAGTTTGTTAAATACTAATCAGCATATTACAGCAATAGTTTATGAACTAAACACTTACACTGAAAATACTAATACTAATACATACAAGAATGTGTATACATTTGACTATGTGTTAGCATGCACACACAGAGAAATTATTTCATAAAAACATTCACGTCCAACCCATTCATTTTCAACAAAAGAAAAGAGAAGAGCACAAGAATACTGTCAGTACCCAGTATTCTTACTCACCTCTCCAACACTTTTCATGGCACTGCCAATGTCCTTGGGCATGTTGTGAAATCGGTCCATGTCCCAGCGAGGAATCTTGGTGACGATGTAGTCTAAGCTGGGGTTCAAAACAGGCTGTAGTCATCTGCGTGGTGGTGTTCTGCAACTCTGGCAGTGCAAAGCCCATGGCCAGCTTGGCCGCGATGAAGGCCAGAGGGTAACTGTGACCATACACAAAATGTACTCATTACTGGGTTTTATATAAAAAAAATTAGCTGAAGTTGCAAACAACATCAATAAGCTGAGTATATCTATATATCCATTGAACAAAATGTCCAAAAATACCAAGTTTTCATTCATTTATCTTTTCATTTCATTTTCATCTTTTTACTGAAATCTGATTCAAACTAGATCTGCTGCTTATGCCTTTCTGAGTACAACACCATTTCCACAGCATTATCTAAAGTAATTTCAGTGAAATACTTCAACAGCAGAACAGTCTGATTGACAAACATGTGTCACTGATTTACACAGGTGATTGTAATTTGTCATTTCTCAACAATGAACATACAGTAACAAATGACATACAGGAAATTCAAAGTAAAACACAGGTGACTGTAATTTGTCATTTCTCAACATACAGTAACAAATGACATACAGGAAATTCAAAGTAAAACACAGGTGATTGTAATTTGTCATTTCTCAACACACAGTAACAAATGACATACAGGAAATTCAAAGTAAAACACAGGTGATTGTAATTTGTCATTTCTCAACACACAGTAACAAATGACATACAGGAAATTCAAAGTAAAACACAGGTGATTGTAATTTGTCATTTCTCAACATACAGTAACAAATGACATACAGGAAATTCAAAGTAAAACAGGTATCACTGACCCAGTGGCTTTAGAAGCAAGTGCGGAGCTTCGTGACAGACGAGCATTGATCTCAATGATGCAGTAATCAAGAGACTGAGGGTGAAGAGCATACTGGATATTGCATTCTCCAACAATACCAAAGTGACGGACTACCTGAACACAGCCATCAAATGCATATGTCAGACATCTTTAAACTGTCACACAAGAATTAGTGTTAGAGAAAACAACTGTGGAAAAACAACAACATAAAATGTATGTGCTGTATCATCAAATGAGTCATGTGTGCAATCAAATGAAGTTCATTTGCGCAATTACTGTTGGGCAACAATTATGCTAATACATTTATCTAAGTCTTTGCTTAAATGCCTTTCTTGTGACTTCATGACGTTTGTTTTAAAAGACTCAAATAAAACAATGATGTCAAACAATTTAAGTATTTGCTTACAAAGTTACTTACTGTTTTTTGTGATATCTTCTCAAAATAATCAAATAAAGATAAACATAAAACACTAAGTATTTGCTTAATATTTTTCTTGCCACAGTTTTAGAAACAAGTGCATATCAGATTTTGCATTCATCTGCATTGTATTTTGATGACTAAATGTACCGTGTACCTTCAGTGCAGTTTCTCTCAGCATGTGGTACTCTTCATTGGACATAGTCTGACTGGGCGCAACAACAATGGAATCTCCTGGAAATAATACAGATACAATATCAAAACCTTTGCTACCCCAATATCAGCAGGTGAAATTATCATACTAAAGAAATGCAGTTTAAATTAACTTGCAGAAGCAGAATTTATTTCAAAACCTTTGCTACCCCAATATCAGCAGGTGAAATTATCATACTAAAGAAATGCAGTTTAATAAATGTTTTTAAATAAAAACAAAACAGTGAGGTCAGTGTTTTGTGTTTCACTTGAAAAGGCCATGGCGTTTTGTGTCTCACTAGAAAGAGCTGCAGTGTTTTGTGTCTAACTAAAATGGGCCACAGCATTTTGTGTCTCAATAGAAACGGCCGCAGTGGTTTGTCCTTTTCTCCTGTTGCAACATTTTGTATCTTACTTAAATGGGACATAGTGTTTTGCCTCACTAGAAAGGGCTGCAGTGTTTTGTGTCTCACCAGAAACAGCTGCAGTGTTTGGTATCTTATTAAAATGGGCCATAGTGTTTTGTCTCACTAGAAAGGGCTGCAGTGTTTTGTGTCTCACCAGAAACAGCTGCAGTGTTTGGTATCTTACTAAAATGGGCCATAGTGTTTTGTGTCTCACCAGAAACAGCTGCAGTGTTTGGTATCTTATTAAAATGGGCCATAGTGTTTTGTGGATCACTACAAACAGCTGCAGTGTTTGGTATCTTACTAAAATGGGCCATAGTGTTTTGTGTCTCACCAGAAACAGCTGCAATGTTTGGTATCTTACTAAAATGGGCCATAGTGTTTTGTGTCTCACCAGAAACAGCTGCAGTGTTTGGTATCTTACTAAAATGGGCCATAGTGTTTTGTGTCTCACCAGAAACAGCTGCAATGTTTGGTATCTTACTAAAATGGGCCATAGTGTTTTGTGGATCACTACAAACAGCTGCAGTGTTTGGTATCTTATTAAAATGGGCCATAGTGTTTTGTGGATCACTACAAACAGCTGCAGTGTTTGGTATCTTACTAAAATGGGCCATAGTGTTTTGTGTCTCACCAGAAACAGCTGCAATGTTTGGTATCTTACTAAAATGGGCCATAGTGTTTTGTGTCTCACCAGAAACAGCTGCAGTGTTTGGTATCTTACTAAAATGGGCCATAGTGTTTTGTGTCTCACCAGAAACAGCTGCAATGTTTGGTATCTTACTAAAATGGGCCATAGTGTTTTGTGGATCACTACAAACAGCTGCAGTGTTTGGTATCTTACTAAAATGGGCCATAGTGTTTTGTGGATCACTACAAACAGCTGCAGTGTTTGGTATCTTACTAAAATGGGCCATAGTGTTTTGTGGATCACTACAAACAGCTGCAGTGTTTGGTATCTTACTAAAATGGGCCATAGTGTTTTGTGGATCACTACAAACAGCTGCAGTGTTTGGTATCTTACTAAAATGGGCCATAGTGTTTTGTGGATCACTACAAACAGCTGCAGTGTTTGGTATCTTATTAAAATGGGCCATAGTGTTTTGTGGATCATTAGAAACAAAAAGGCCATAGTGTTTTGCATCTCACTAACGCAGTATTTTGCGTCTTACTGAAACAGCTTACAGCGTTTTGTGTCTCAACTGAAATATCCAAAGTGGTCCATCCATTTTCCTGCTGCAGCATTTTGTGTCTTACACAAATGGGACACAGTGATTTGTCTCACTAGAAAAGTCCATAGTATTTGTGTCTCACAAGAAAGAGCTACAATGTTTTGTGTCTTACTAAAATGGGCCATAGTTTTTGGTGGCTGACTAAAACAAAAAAAGTCATAGTGTTTTGCATCTAACTAAAATGGGCCGCAATGTTTTGTGTCTCATCACAAAGAGCCACAGCGGGTTGTCCTTTTTCCTTCTTTTTTTTTCATTTTTTTTTTTTTTTAATCGCTTTTCTTTCTTTATTTTTGTAATCATCATGAACAAACTGACCTGTGTGAATGCCAAGAGGGTCCAGGTTTTCCATGTTGCATACTGTGATGCAGTTGTCGTAGCCATCTCTCACCACTTCATACTCCACCTCTTTCCAACCCAACAGTGACTTTTCCACCAGAATCTGGTTTGTGACCGCAAAGGCCTGTCCAAACAGTCATGTACAAATAAATGTAGCCCAGAATCTGACTGTTTCATAGTGAATAAATACATGATAGGAAGTGTAAAAATGCATTCAAAAACGAACACAATACAGAAAAAATGTACTTGTCACATACAGCTCTATCATTTGATACAAAAATTTCTGTGTAAAATTGCTTTGTAATGGTGGGGTCTTGAATGTGAAATGGTTTACTGAAGATCTTCTAGCACTCAATTTCTTTGTTTTCTTTCCTTTTCTTTTCTTTCTCTTTTTTTTTTTTTTTTTGTCTTTTTTTTGGGGGGGGAGGGGGGTATGTATTTTTGCCGCCTCATCTTTTGTACTGCTTTCATACCATTATTGCCATGCTGATAATTTCAGCTCTTCAACACACCTCCAAACCCACCACAACTGATGTCACCATCACAGTAGGATGTGATCAAAGGGTCACAGTGTCTGGGACAACTTTTCTCAATGCTATGAAGATGACAATGAGGATGATAGTGATGATGCATTGAAGTTTTGTTTTGGACACATACACCTGCAGAGTGTTGGTCAGAAAATTTAACCCTTTTCCTACCAAGAAAATAGGTCACTGTACTAACTATTGACTAAGTAATGTTAGGAGAGAGACTTCAGAAACACTCAAATTACTCCTGTTTTTGCCATTTTTGCCGCTTCAAACGTCGTGTAAACGCAGAAAGGAAATGACAAAAGTATACTCCCTTTGCCGGAAAAGAATTCACGTCAGCAATGCGGTCATTTTCTATTTATATACTCAAACTGAAACTACGGTTCAGGGCACGAAATCCTCGTGATGCAGTCCATAGAGAGAGAAAGCTGAGTCATGAGGATCTTGTGATGTGGTATGGAATGAGTCAAGCAACACCCTCAATGACACGTCTACATGACAGATGAGATTCCACTATATGGTCCCAATCTTCCCGATAAACCCATAGAAGACTAAACTCTGTGTAGGAGCTGATCGGGACTGAAAAATCCTACAATAATTGTTTGGACTGAAGGGGCTTTGAACCCACAAGTGGTCTCTAGTCTGTTGGTTTTGCCAATTCCCCATGTTAACTGGAACCACTCACTTTCTTTTAATCATATCAAAATACATATTTCATTTCATTCATCATAGCAATGAAATCCAAAATAGCAAATGTCATGAGTCTGTGCATTAACTGAATGTGACGCATCCTCACTCATGATAACAATAATTAATAAAGATATGAGTTATTTCTACCATGGGAAAGGGCATGAAATCTTGTTTCAAATGAAATATAAATGAAGTCTCTCAGACAAAAACTGTAAAAACTGTGGCCAAATCAACATTCCTATAAAGATTTCCTCAGCAACAACAGAATGCTCACTAGTGAATTCTGATTGGTTATTATGATTTACTTTCCTCAGCAACCAACAGAATGCTCACTAGTGAATTCTGATTGGTTCTTATGATTTACTGAGTGCACTGCTCAGAAGCTGACGTCATAAATTTTGATGGAATGTTGAGATTCTACACAAGAGCTGAGTTGTGGTGGAGGAGTAAAAACTGCCAATTTCAGGCGGTTTCATTGAAGCGTAGTCAAAGGGCATTATGACTATTATTTCATTCTATAGATTTTTTAATGGTGAATGTCACTGTGAAGCTTACTGTACACCTAAAGATAAGCCCAAAGGAAAAGCTGCAATCAAAATACCAATTTCACTCACATAGACTCTCATCTTTCAGAGGTGGTTTCTCGACTCAACTGCCTGCAACTTAGTCCATGTTGTAAGAACAGTTTACATATACACAAGAAACATCAAAATGATAAAAAGACTGATAAACATCTTGTGTGCACCAGTTCATACCCTGTTTGCAATGGAAATCAGTTCCTCCTCGTTTCTGGCCACCCCTGAGCCTAACCCTCCCAGGGCAAAGGCAGCTCTAATCATCACAGGGTAACCAATCTCCTTGGCTGCCTCCATGGCTTTGGGAGTAGAATTGACTGCCAGACTGGGGGCCAACTTTTCTCCTATCTCCTTCAGACGGTCGGCAAAAATCTGTCGGTCCTCAGTGGCTTCCACACTATTGATGGGAGTTCCCAGTACACGCACATTATGCTCCTGAAGCACACCGTTCTTGTACAGCTCCAAACCTGTCAGTAAAGGACAAAGTACTTATAACAATACTTCATTTCAAAAAGGCATGACAACATAACATGACTCCTGTGTTGCTTGCTATCTATACTTTTTAGCCACATTTAGAAAACAATGAATTAAACAAACCTTGAGAACAGACAGAAAAGAAAAAAAGAAAAATAATTTATGACAAGTGGGTGTCTATAAACTTGCTTACTGATCGCACATTTACGAAAAAAATACACAAATTTCAAGGCTTACGACTTCTTGCACATATTTCATAAAATGCACAAAAATTATCTGCCGGAATATGGTAATGTCGTTTTTTTTTTTTTTTATGCTTGCCTTTTTTTCTTCTTTTTTTTTCCTTTGTAGTTCTTTCATTTCATCTGTCATATATTTCATTTCTCTTTTTTAATTAATGCATTTCACTTTTATGTTTATGTTTTGATACACTTGTAGAATAGCAGGCTGTTAGATAAATCCATTTGCTCGCTATTCTATGCATGCACAACCAAACAAAATAAAAGCAAAATGCATCTGTTATAAAAATAGCAAATAATGATTGTTTTCAAGTTTCAACTTTCATGTTTAGACTGCTTTTTTTTTCCAGAGAGCACTTTGACATGGCCCATTTTCCATGTGTCAGACTCCCCCTGACATAGAAAGAACACACCTACTATCTATGAAAACAATGTCACCAGCCACTTTGGGTATGTGACACTAAAAAAAAAAAAAACAACCAAAAAAAAGTAAACAGGAACCAGAAGAACAAGAAAACCAATGTAACCGCGTATCCAACAAAACAAGACAAAACAAGCGCAAATTTTCGGCCAACCGGCCTTTGTCAAGCGCGAACGCACGGTCACAAACACCAAACAATGGATAATAAAAACAGGACTAAAAACTTCCCTGCCGCCTCGTCCAGTGGTCCCCTTCTTACCCACTGGACGAGGCGGTAGGGAAGTTTTTAGTCCTGTTTTTATTATCCATTGTTTGGCGTTTGTGATCTGTTTGTGACCGTGCGTTCGCGCTTGACAAAGGCTGGTTGGCCGAAAATTTGCACTTGTTTTGTCTTGTTTTGTTGGATACGCACTTACATTGGTTTTCTTGTTCTTTTGGTTCCTGTTTGCTTGGGCGCGGGCAGTCACACTTGTTTTGGATCTTAAAAAAAAAGTAGTAATTCTTACCACAGTTGAGGGCAGTCTGGCCTCCCATGGACAGCAAGATGCCATCTGGCTTTTCTTTCTCAATGACTGTCTTCACAAAATCAGCGGTGATGGGCAAGAAATATACAATGTCTGCCTGCTTCTCTCCGTAAGCATTGGTTTGAACAGATGCTATGTTTGGATTCATCAGCACCACTTGAACATCCTCCTCCTAAACAAATTAACAAGAAAAGAAACAAGTTTTACACATCTTTTTATTCCCCTTCTACAAGAATTAACAAGAAAAGAAAAAAACGAAAACTTTTAGGCGTCTTTTCACTGCAGACAACTATAACATGTAATAATAATAATAAAGTGCTACTCTCCAATTTGACTAGGACTCACTATGCATTACATATTTTACAAGACACAGAGTGTAATACATTATGTATCATACATGCACACTAGAATACATATATGAATAAACACGCACAGATGAATACATACATGAATGATATTGTGAGGATAAATGAACCAGTTGAGGAACAAGACGATGATGAAATCCAATCCATACATTGTTTTTTTGACTTGATATTGAAAAGTGTTGCTAACAATATGGAGACTCTTTAATAATTTCTGTTCTTTTTTGGGGGGAGAGGGGGGAACATGGCATCACATGGTATCACCAACAGGATGGAGACTTCTGCAGACTGCACGGGGAGTCTCATCACCAACAACCTGAATCTTCTTCATGGCAGTATGGGCTCACATGTATTTGCTATGCCTGCATATGCCTGTGTATGCCGGAAGCATGTGATCTCTTCAGGTTAATAATCAGCGTCAAGAAAACTGAGGAAATTGGACAAGGGACAAACTCACCACCAGAGATAAAACTCGGTGGTGAATCTCTGAAAACAGTAGATAAGTTTGTTTACTTGGGATCCACCATAACATCGACCCTACCTTTGGTTGAGGAATTGACAAGCAGAATAGGAAAGGCTACAGCCGCATTCAAGAAACTTGTGGAAAGAGCATGGGAAAATGATAAGCTTAGGATAAAAACCAAGACTGTAATTTACCAAACATGCGTCCTCTCAACACTCCTTTACGGGAGTGAGACGTGGACCTTGTGTGCTGGTCAGGAGAGGAGGTTAAATAGTTTTCATATGAGGTGTTTACGAAAAATTTTAAAAATTAAATGGCAAGATAGAGTCCCGGATACAGAAGTGCTCAAAAGAGCTGGCATTCAGCCACTATATCCCATCCTGCGGTCTCGGCATCTCAGGTGGCTTGGTCACATTGCGTGCATGGATAACTCCAGAATCCCAAGCAGATATTGTATGGGGAACTGTCTGAGGGCATGTGCAACGTTGGACAACCCAAGCTTCGCTTCAAGGACCAGTGTAAAACGTCCATGATGGAATCAATGTTGTGAACTGGGATACGGTTGCCCAGCATCGAGTGGGGTGGAGAGCTGCTGTTTTCGCGGGAGCAAAGAGCTATGAAGAGGATAGAGTCGAGCGCGCTATAGAGGCTAGACAAAGACACAAATGTGCCACGGTGGATGACTCCACAGTATACTACTACTGTAGTCATTGTCAGAAACCTGCCGATCATGCATTGGTTGTTTTAGCCATGAGCGTTGCTGTGTTTTAAGATAACTAATTTTCCACTGTCGACCGTTGCCATTGACGAAAAAGGCCACAGAAGTATGCCTTGTCATCTAAGCTTTTGTTAAGCACTTGGGGTTCATGCAAGATGAGGCTCTGTACAATCAGTCATTATTATCATTATTCCCTCTTCCATTTCTTCTTTTTCTTTTTTGGCCTGGCTACAATACTGTATGCTTTGCACTGCCACACTGTGTATAGTGCTGTAGTATGCTGTGAAGTATGTTGCTGTAGTATGCTGTGAAGTATGTTGCTGTAGTATGCTGTGAAGTATGTTGCTGTAGTATGCTGTGAAGTATGTTGCTTAGTATGCTGTGAAGTATGTTGCTGTAGTATGTTGTGAAGTATGTATGTTTCCTTTCAGGCCTGACCGTTTCTATGTATGCATGACACTTATTATTATGTAATAGTCTTGTTACTTCCCTGCGTGAACTTACTATCATTTGGCATTCATATCATTTCCATTCTGTCTTCATAGCCCTTCCATGACACTGTTCAGTGTGCCTAGAGCTCAAAAACAGGTAGGTGCTTTATGAGCATTTACAACTTCTGCTTTGAGCAACATATACACAACAATAACTAACTAACAATATTTCAGTTGGTATAATAACACTAAATATAATGGCTCACACACTTCTACAACTAGAAACAGATACATATTACATAAATTCAATGTACGCAGAGACCTTGAGAGCTTTGATGGCCTGGGAACCACTGTAGTCAAACTCTCCGGCCTGACCAATGGACAGTCCACCACTACCAAGCACCAGCACTTTGGACAGCTGCAAACAATGCACAGTCAGCATTACAGTATGCGTTACATGTCATTTGTATGGACTCATGATGTTTGTGTGGTGTTTTGTCTTCCCCTCAGGGGAAGGAGCTGACCTTGCGTACTGTATGATGCTTATCTCAGTTTTATATGTTACCTACTTTTGCGAAGTGTTAAAGGCTCTTGTGAAATGAGGCATTGTATAAGTAGTCATTAATATCATCATCATCTTCACTGCCGTCATCATCATCATCATCATCGTCATTGTCGTCACCACCACCACCAGCATCATCGTTGTTGTCATCATCATCATCATCATCATCATCATTATCATCCAACTTTATTTTTTCCCCCCAATTTCTAGTAAATCTTACAAAGTCATTGTCGTCATCATCATTATCATCATCATCATTACTACACAACTTTTCGGCAGTTTCTAGTGAATCCCAACAAACATGAATATTTACAAACTGCACAATAATATATCACAGTATTATTAAGACAAATTTCAAGCATGAACAAAACTTACATAACAGGTGCAACAGCCAAATGGGTCAACAATGGACTTCCCATCACAAAGTCCTGGGTCTGATCTGCCTGCACATCTCCGCCTATGGGATGGAGATTTCTCCCATCTCTCAGGTTAATATGTGTGCAGACGTCCAGTGTCTAACCCTCTTCATGTGTATGTGCGTGCATAATATCAAATACACATGTTAAAGATCCCGTAAACCATGTCAGTGGTGAGCTTATGGAAACGAGAACACCCAACATGCACATCCATCGAAGATGGAGTATGCAGACTGTGCAGCAACATAGCACCTGCGTAGTGTGGGTAAAACAACCTGCATACACCTATCTGAGAAAAATTGGAATGTAATTCTTTTTTTAATTTGGAACTGCAACAGATTGTTAGCCTTGTAGAACAAAATATATCAAACTTGCAAAAACTGAAACAAAAGTACTCCAGAAAGTAAGTAGCCTTCTTACTGAGAGACAAGTTTAGCCAGGTAGCCATTACTCCAGAAAACTGACAAATATAAGACAACAGGCAAGTTGTAAATGATTAATTCAATGAAAGAACAACATGAAGTTTTACTGTGTGTCCATTCTGGGTGAAATAGACAACACCCACTATTTCCGCACAAGCTGAGAACAAGCACTTAATATGACTGTATATATTGTATTTTCATGGTCAGAAAACTAGTAAAGGAGACTGTATCTGTCATATCAGTATATAACTTACGTCCATGTGTTTGACAGATTCTGGTGGTTTCTGGTGTGGGATGACATCTCTGACACTGGATCCCTTTTGTTCAATCAGGTCATGAAAGTAGTCAAACAGAAACTGAAACAACAAGTACACAAGTATTGAAATAACAATCACCCCCAAGCTGAAAGAACAAAGAAAAACCAAATCAAACCAAAAATATACACTCACACACACACACACACACACACACACACACACACACACACACACACACACACACACAAACTAAAAAAAAAACCCACTCAGTCTCATTGTCTCACACACACACACACACACACACACACACCACACACACACACACACACACACAACACAGACACACACACACACACACACACACAGACACACACACACACACAACACATACACACACACACGCACACACACACACACACACACACACACACACATCCGACACATGTTAAATACGAGAGTTGTGATGAAGGGAGAGTTTTGATGATTGATTCAGACAGTGATAGTGAGGGCAAGTTAGCTGTCCCAGTCAACAGCAAAGGAGATGGAGAGACTTGATGGTGACATCAGTGAGTGTTGCTTCAAGCTGGAAAGTACTGTAAAGTACAATGGGTGTAGTGTTTGATGCAGATACAGACACTGATTGTGGTGATATACAATGGTGTAAAATACACTGGGTGTAGTGTTTGATGCAGATACAGACACTGATTGTGGTGATATACAATGGTGTAAAGTACACTGGGTGTAGTGTTTGATGCAGATACTGACACTGATTGTGGTGATATACAATGGTGTAAAGTACACTGGGTGTAGTGTTTGATGCAGATACAGACACTGATTGTGGTGATATACAATGGTGTAAAGTACACTGGGTGTAGTGTTTGATGCAGATACTGACACTGATTGTGGTGATATACAATGGTGTAAAGTACACTGGGTGTAGTGTTTGATACAGATACAGACACTGATTGTGGTGATATACAATGGTGTAAAGTACACTGGGTATAGTGTTTGATACAGATACTGACAATGATTGTGGTGATATACAATGGTGTAAAATACACTGGCTGTAGTGTTTGATGCAGATACAGACACTGATTGTGGTGATATACAATGGTGTAAAGTACACTGGGTGTAGTGTTTGATGCAGATACAGACACTGATTGTGGTGATATACAATGGTGTAAAGTACACTGGGTGTAGTGTTTGATGCAGATACTGACAATGATTGTGGTGATATGCAATGGTGTGCTTGTGTATGATAGCTTTTGCATTTTCTGAATGAGATACAACACTAATTTCAGGCTTCCTGTGTGTTTTAGAGGGGTTTTCATATTGTTCTTTTTTTAGGCTTGTGGAGAACACTTTGGACTACGTGCATGTACAAAAAAATATTCTGGAAGACCTCTCTGTGATATTCTATGGTAAAATGTAGAGTGTAGTGTCGTAGCTTTTGTGTCCAATAAGGAGCACCTGCCCTCTTCAATAGCTTCTGCATTTTCTGAATGAGATACAACACTAATTTCAGGCTTCCTATGTGTTTTAGAGGGGTTTTCATATTGTTCTTTTTTTAAGCTTGTGGAGAACACTTTGGTCTACGTGCATGTAAAAAAGTATTCTGGAAGACCTCTCTGTGATATTCTATGGTAAAATGTAGAGTGTAGTGTCGTAGCTTTTGTGTCCAATAAGGAGCACCTGCCCTCTTCAATAGCTAACAGTTTTTCTCAGAACCATTTTGTCTTATTTTTGCATCAAAAATTGAGATGAGATGCATGTTCACCATACATGATTCATTTATCTACAGTAAGGAGGGAGGAAATATGTTTAATATTATATGTCTGTTGTGTGCGTAATGAAAACTCAAATTTTGGCAAATATTTTTAAAAGTCAAAAAACCTGCAGTACAGGAAGATGCACAGGGCAACGCAATGAGAGACTGCAGTATCATTGAGTAAATCTAGCCTGGAAATAGGATTAAACTTGGTAAAGATACTGAGTCAAAGGCCCCATCAAAATATCTTCAAAAGACGAAAACATACACAGACATGAGCACAAAAATCAAACATCATTTATATGATTTTCCTTTCCCATTAAGCAGACACAAAAATTGTAGTTTTATTGTTGCATGATATTATACTGTACCTCTGTATCTGTAGGGCCACCCCAAGCTTCTGGGTGGAACTGGGCAGTGAAGATTGGCTTCTTTGTGTGCATGATACCCTGAAACAATCACTGTCATCAATTATTTATGCCCTGCATCTTACTTTCCTTACAGCATTAAATAATCGATTCTTTGGCTTCTCGGTGTCCAACAACAATATTTTACTTATAAACACAAGTTGATCAGTTTTGTCTTTTTCTCTGTGTGTATATAATAATTTTGGTAGTTGCCGTGACTTAAACTTACTTCATGCAGACATTGTTATTGTTATAGCTGTTCAAAGCTCAGCCGACTGCATAGAGCCATATCAGGGCCATAACCACTTCAAAACACACAAAACTTCAACAGGAAAAAAAAGAAAAGAAAATTAAATACACATATCAATGCATTCATGCACATAATCTAAGGATGTGCCCCTGGCGTTGACCACACCATCCACTTTATCGCACAGAGGATTTAAAAAACACACCCAAATACAAATTTAAGCATACCTAAAGACACCAAAACATATATAAAAACGGGCATAAATTACCTAAAATTGCTTCCGGATATCTCACCTCCCTAGAGCCAAAAATGCCTTAATACATGTACCCAATTATCAATCTTGAGAAAAAGTATGTAAGACTGTATCGAACACATACAGCTGAATGGACCAGCAAGGCAGAAAATGATAGGTAAAAAATGACAGAAGGCAAAGGAGCAAGGCAGAAACACACTGACAGAAAAGAGGAAATATCTAGCACAGAATTTCCAGCCATTCCATATCTTGAATGAATGTAATACTTAATCATTTAAGGCATTCCATATCTTAAATGAAAGATTACAATGCAAATTTTTAATCATGCTGTTAGAATTTCCATACATTACTTTTTCATTTCTTAAATTTCCAATGATTGCAACAGCTTCCCAATTGGGAATTTCAGAATGCCAAGTGATCAAAGAGTGAAATTTAGTAATTTAAAGGAAACAAGGGAAATTTCACATTGATAACTTTTGAATCAAGAAAAGCATGTTTTTTTCTGCAAAATAGCCGTACCTCATTATCATCATCATCAGGTGCCTTGCCGCATGGCGTTGGCAATTATGGACTTCCATCTGTCTCTATCACTCGTAGCCTCAAGTATCTCTTCCACCCTCCTTGTCCCCAGCCACTCTGCAAGTCCGTTGAGTATCTTCTCCCTGGGTCTACCTGGTGCTCTCTTTTCCTCCAGCTTTCCCGTTGTCAGGTGCTCCAATTCCCCTTTCCTCACAAAATGGCCTATAAATGTTGCCATACATAGATTACTCATTTAAAGGTTTTTAGGACTCTACTTGGAATTTTCTGTCAATTATTTCAAGTATAATTGTGGCAGAGGAACTAAACATTAAAAAATGGCATCTGCTTCATACACACAGCCCTACTTTTGGTATGCTTGTAGCGTATAGCTACATCAGATAATAGCATTTACCTCATTTGTCTTGTCGTTGGCATTCACAAACAACACTTTCCAGTCAGGTGACAGAGAATCACTGTCAACAGCATAACCATGGTTTTGAGAAGTGATAAAGGCTTGCCCACTTTCCGTGTTTAAAACTGGCTGGTTGTGTCCCCTGAAATATAATCAAATGAAACTGAACAAATGTTCCAAAAGAAAAAGTATTGATTTTAAGTTTGCATTGGTGAAGAGACAAACAAATAGAATTCAAATAAATAGTCCGAAAATATCTGTCATGATCAAATTACTTAGCGTGTAATCAGTAATTATGACTGACTACTGAATGCCAACTGACTGTTCTGCATTAATGAGAGAGAAAAGATCTTTATTGTCCTCATAATACTGGCCCTGACAAAAGTTGACATCTATTTTTTTCTTTGCTACGCAAGTTTTTCACTTTCAAATGCATAAATCACACACAATCATGTAAACATTTATCTGCATTAGCTAAAAAGGCAACACGGATTTATCAACAAACAAGTCATCACAGTCAACATCTTGCTGTCAGAGGCAATCTTTAAAGATGAGGAAACAATTTCATCAATTCACGAAAATGTAACTGTGCATGTGAAAATGAAAAATAATGAAAAAGCTGAAGCCTCTATTACCTCATTCCCCTATGACCTTAAGTTACCAGAAAATCATTTCCCTTTCTTTCAAAAGAGGAAGACTGTTTCATAGCGACAAGAGAGAGCTGTATGTCTGCAAATTTGTCTGTCTGTCTGTGTGTCTGACAAAAATATGTTCTCGACAGATCATTACCAAATTTTGATCTAAAGTATGGACTGTCAAGAAGTTGCAGTGTGAAGATTGAAAGATAAGACATCAATATGAAGGTCACATGGATGAAAAAAGATGGCTAATATAGTACTTTTTAAGGAATGTATGTAAACAGCATTTTCTCAAGAACTTCAAACTATACCTGAAATCTAGTTTTACCCTTGTGATAGTCCACCTTTATCCTCAATGAACATCAAATTTTATTTGAACTGAAGCTTCCTTGAGGTCACAATGATCTTGAAAAGTTCAAAATCTGGAGTTTCCGTATTTTTCTTTTATATATCAAAGGACATAGTTTGAATGGCTTAATCATCTTTTCTTGTTTGTTTCAGTGTACACTTTGCTATACCCAAATACACTGTAAGTGGTCTTGAAACCCATGTGTGAGTGAGAAGAATTAAAAGGAAGTGAAAATTACCTGTTGCCGAGGGGAAGCTTGTAGGACTTGGCTCCAGCAGCCAGCGCTGTCAGCTGATTGCCCATGCATATACCAAACACTGGCTCCGTGCGCGTGTCAATCACCTGTCAATAAAACACAACATAACTGATGACTGTCTTCGACTGGGTCATGCAATGCATGGACAGTCCCCCTTTGCTTGGTGAAATGGCTACTGTGTGGCATCGGCAGCTGGGAGGTGATTGTCCAGAGAGCAATGAAGTATTGGCGCTCTGAGTCCCACTCAGCACCCTGAGTTATTTCTTGTTTACCAGAATGTACTTATGCCCCTTTACCACACATTGTACTTATGCCCCTTTACCACATTGTACTATGCCCCTTACACACATTGTACTTATGCCCCTTTACCACACATTGTACTTATGCCCCTTTACCACACATTGTACTTATGCCCCTTTACCACACATTGTACTTATGCCCCTTTACCTACACATTGTACTTATGCCCCTTTACTACACATTGTACTTATGCTCCTTTACCACACATTGTACTTATGCCCCTTTACTACACATTGTACTTATGCCCCTTTACTACACATTGTACTTATGCTCCTTTACCACACATTGTACTTATGCCCCTTTACTACACATTGTACTTATGCTCCTTTACCACACATTGTACTTATGCCCCTTTACCACACATTGTACTTATGCCCTTTACCACACATTGTGCTTATGCTCCTTTACCACACATTGTACTTATGCCCCTTTACCACACATTGTACTTATGCCCCTTTACCACACATTGTGCTTATGCCCTTTACCACACATTGACTTATGCCCTTACCACACATTGTAGGCTACTTATGCCCATTTACCACACATTTCATTGCTCAGTTTAAAAGAGGATAGATTTATTAATCTCACTTAAGTTGAAGTTCTCTGTGAATTTGTGTGCAAATATGTGTTATGTTACGTATGCATACAACCATGTGTGTGTGTATAATGGTATGTTTGTGTGTATATATCTGCATATGAAATACCAAAACCACTTCTAAGTAAATCAAACTAGCCTGCTGTGTCTAACTGTGTATTCTGCAAGTAAAAATTTTATCTCACTTGAAGCTGATTACATGCTGTTATACACAAACGTCCTTGACTTTGTTCACACTACCACTTTATCTTCTTGAAATAGTTTGCAAACTTGTTTAATATAACAACATAACATAAGCCACAACAATACATTGATAACAAAAACAAAAACAAAAATATCAAATGAAAAAAAAAAAGAGAGAGAGGAGAGAGAAAAGAACATCAGGTTCACAAAACTGAACAAATGAACTAAACATAAACAGTTCGATTGGCAGACTATACTAACTGCAAAATGTTCAATCAGTTGGTGAGAAAATTATGGAAAGATGTCACATGGAGGTGTCACTGTTGCAATCTACTCCATTCAGCTACCCATTTCCGATGCATGCAGTATCTTCCTATCTGACAAAGTAGGTTGGAACAAGAATGTCTTTTGCAACCAATATGTACAAAAGAGCTGGTAGATGGGTGAGTAAGATATGATAAGTGTTTACTGAAAGGGATTTGTATTAAAATCTATATCTAATTGCGCATACATAACCATATCTTACAAGTGCAGATTAGCACTATCTGGCAGGTGGTGACGTATCTGTTATGGATAAAAGTAGGGATTACATATTGGGTGTAGACAGTGGTGATGATGCTGTAAGACCCATCCTCTCAAGTTCCATAGAGTAATAGTCCTCAGGACAGAATGAACTGAAGGTTCCAGGTGGTAGACATACCTAGTTCATAGGATGACAAAGAGCATTCACATGATTGTGTCATACAGGGTAGATGATGCTGTAAGACCATCCTCTCAGGTTCCAGAGATGTCCCAGAGACAGAATGAAATGAAGGTTCCAGGGAGCACCAGCATGCAGCATCCATGATTTTCAACAGGGAGAAGCCTGCTAAAAGCTGTAGGGAGCCCAGGCTTAGTCCATTAGCACTGTGCCAGATTGCGTAAAGCTGCTGTCCCCATGCGCACGTAAACCTCAATACTGATGCTGAAGATCAATCAAGACAGAGAGGAACATATGTTGCTGACACAGTAACCAGGTTTAAAGGAAAGAACAGACAGCACTGATGCGACTGCTGTAAAGGATCTGAGCACTCAGGACAGCGGTAGAGCACTCTGACTGGGCAACCATTGTGGTCTGGATCGTCATGATCATTGAGAATGGTGAATTACAGGGGAAGAGGTATACCCAGCAGTTGTTTTTTTGGCTACAAATTTCTGGCTGTAAAAGGAGAAATAAACAGCCATCACATTTCCTGGATGTGTCCTGCAGGAGTCCACAAAGGCCACTGACTTCACTGCAGCACTGGCCTGAGGCAAGCGTTTTTTGGGGAGCGGTTTTCCTAAAAACTGGCTGCTGAATGGGGGAGATCACAGCAGTGACAACTAATGGTGGGTGTCTTTTCACCGTTTTCTCAACCAAATATTGAATACTTAGCAGTTAGAATGGTCTTTCACAAAAAATACTTAGCAGTTAGAATGGTCTTTCACAAAAACTGAGTTCATGCATCTGTAAGATATGGTTACATATATGCAATTAAAACAAACTGTTAATTCTATCGACTCATAAAACCCAATATGACCTGGAATGATTTATACTACAGACTCAAAGATTACAAACAAACAAAAAACTTACTATCAGTTTATAGGACCAGCTCACACAAACTCACTTTTTTGATGTGATTGATTGTCACCTGGGCAAGAGAAGGGTCACCTGGTCCATTTGTGATGAAAACTCCATCGTATGCCTCCCCTGTGAAGTCATAATCCCAGGGTACCAACTTGACCATCATGTTGCGCTACACACATATAACCAAACATATACATGTACTGTCATGTTGCACTACACACATCTATCCAAACATATGCCATTATGTTGCCCTAAACACATATATTTCAACACACACCATCATGCTGCGCTATGTACATATATCCAAACATACACTGTTACAAAGTAAAAAATCAAACACCAGTTGAGGTGGCAAGGTGGTCAGTGTAATAACCTAATGATTGGGAAATCACAAGTTCAAATCCACATCAGTCTAAAACATCACTGTGAGATTTTTCAGCCCCAACCAGTTCCTACTACACTTGAGCATGCAACAGATTCTTTGGGAAGATTGGGGCAAACAGTCAAATTTCATCCACTTACAGATGCATCACCGAGGTACAGGTGACCAACACCATAGGTGTCTGTATCTCTCAGGTCTGGCTGATGTCATAACATACAAAAGTAAGTGCAGAATACAGCTCTGTGAATCAGTCTTCATCCAAAATATAACTCCATAACACAATCACTCAGGACTCAGAGGAGGTATTCTATATGTAAATTAAGCCTAATTTTTTTTAAAACTCTAGAATTATTTTCCTCTGTGCTATTTGTCTTCAAAAATGGCAAAAATGCCAATTTGTCCACTTGTCATTCTGTGGCAAACACGTTAATGCTTCTTAATGGACCCCCTGACATACAGCACACAGGCCCACCGTGTGTGTGGATATGCCCTGGTGCCCACGACCAGATCCCCAAGCTATGGGTAAATAGCTCCACTGCCTTGTGGACATCTTGGGAGGGAATAAGGTTAATGGGTGGTAACCCTGAAAAAAAATCACCCTACTGTCTTGTAGGTTGTCGTGGGAACGACAAAGGCTAGCAGAGAGACCGTAAACAAACCGATGGAAGGCAACAGGAAATCACCATTATATTCTCCCCAGCAAAATCATGGACAGACAAAAGAAGTAAAATGAAATAGGTGCTCCTATGGAGTACTTTTGTCCGGTAAGGACCGTCATGCGGCACAGGTGACACCAGACCATCAGCAAGCTACTGCGACCAACCTCAAAAATACCAAAATCGCAACATGAAACACTAGAACATTGTTACAAAAAGGTAAATTAGACAAAATCAAAATGGAGATGGAAAGACTTAACATTAGTATTTTAGGACTAAGGAAAGTGAGATGGAAGGGGGCAGGCATGATAACATCAGGAGAGTATACAAGGTAGAAAGAAACTCTAGGGAGAGCTAGACAACAGAAGGTCTTCAGAGAAGTAACCCCCTTTAGACAAGTGTTTCGGCCCTGAACTCCTTACACTCTCGGGGGGCCGGGCCACAACCAGGTCATGACTCCTGGATGCCCTTCTGCTGTTGTCTATTTTTTTTTTTTTTCCCCCACGCCAGGGAGCGAACCTGGGCGATTCTGCGCTTCAGAACTGCGGTACGCGGTTTTACCAATGTGCTAACGGGGCACACATCATCTGTAGGGAATTTAATCCTTATGAAGTTCACTTTTTGGTTCCTCCTTGCCCAGATCCAGCTTGAGCTCCTTTCTGCTGCCTCTGCCATCGCTTTAAGGGCTCTAGTCCTCTTCTTCCCAGAAATGGCGAGTTGTTTCATGAGATCATAAGCGGAGGTGCCCACAAACCCTCTTGCCCCGACCTCTATGGTGAAGATTTTGACCCGCAGACCTGCTTTCTTCAGGGTGCTGGCAAGACCGGCGTATTTTTCGGTCTTGTAGATATGTGCTTCTTCCATTCTGCTTTCGTATGGCACAGTGAGTTCTATCAGAATCACTTGTTTCGAGGAGTCAGAGTGGAGAGCGATGTCTGGTCTCATGCCTGTCTTGCTGATGACATCTGGGTAATTTCTCCACTCTGGGAGGTCTGCTGTACACTCCCAGTCGACTGCTCCATCCAGAAGACCCTTTGGCAATGTGCTGGTTGTCATAGCAATTTCGGGCCAGACCTGTTTCCCTCCTGCTTTGTAGAACGTTGTCATAGCAATTGGTGCGTTTGGGGTCATGGTTTTTTTCGCTAACCACGTCTGTGATCACTTTCAGAACTTGGTTGTGCCTCCATGTAAACCTTCCTTGGGCTAGCGCTACTTTGCAAGAGCTTAGGACATGTTCCACTGTTTGTTTCTTCTGACAGAGCGGACATGCTGGGTCATCTGATTTCCCCCATTTCACTAAGTTTGCATTCGAGGGGAGCAGGTCATATACAGATCTGAGGAGGAAGCTTATCCTTAGAGGAGCCATGTGCCACATATCGTTCCAGCTGAGACTTCTTTGGAGTGCACTGTCCCATGTTGTCCATTGCCCCTGTTGACCTTGCTGGACTGCCTTTTTATTATTATTATTAAGGGCATTTAGAGCGCCTAATCTTTCTGGAAAGCCCTAAGCGCTTACAAACTGTACAATACACATCGAACATAGAAACATAGGCCTAATATAATTTTCATCATACATGGCGGACCTCTGTCACTCCATCCCACAAGCACATACACACCGTTAATAATATCAAATATTAGTACCTACTCTCTGGCACACACACACATATCCTCCTCCCACCCCGAGACATATCTATAGGCGCACAGCAATAACATACACAGAAGCACGCTAGCGCGCAGACAGCATAGCTCTTTTAGGTTAATAAATTTCAGAGAGGAAAGAGATGCGTTTTCAAGCCAGATTTAAATGACTGAAGACTTGTTTTGTGCCTCAGCGGGTAGGGAAGTGAATTCCATGAGGAAGGGGCTTGAAAAGAAAAGGATCGCTCACCATATGATTTTGTTCGAAAAGTTGGGATTCGAAATAAGCGGGTATCGGCTGAGGTACGAAGATGACGAGATGGAACGTATAGTTGAAGATATTCAGACAGGTAAGAGGGAATAGAATTGTCGAAGTATCTGAAGCACTGAACAGCAATTTTATGTTGGATCCTTTTCAACACAGGTAACCAATGCAAGTCTTGGAGAAGAGGAGAGACATGCTGAAATTTGGAAGACCGAAATACTAGCCGAGCGGCATGGTTCTGTACTTTCTGAAGTTTGTCAAGGAGCTGTTTTGGGGAACCAGACAGAAGGGAATTACAATAGTCAAGACGAGAAAGAACGAAAGCACAAACTAATATTTTAGAAGCTTCGAGAGTAAGGAGATGACGGATGGAACCTATTCTACGAAGTTCAAGGTAACAGACACGACAGATGTTTGAGACATGCTGCTGAAAGTTAAGAGTGTTGTCGATGGTGACACCTAGATTCTTAACTTTTTGGGAGAGGGTGATGTCTGTCCCATTCAGTGATATGGAAGATGGAATTAAGTCACAGTTGAGAAGTTTTTTAGGAGTAATGAAAATCATTTCAGTTTTGTCTTGGTTTAGTTGTAATTTGTTACAAGTCATCCAGTCTTTCACGTCGGAAATGCAGGCTTTAGTGGTTTGTACGATGTTGTTTACATTAGAGATGGGACCAGAATTGTAAATTTGATTGTCATCTGAAAAGCTATGATGTGATACAGAATGGCGGAGAATAATATTTGCGAGAGGCTGCGTGTACAAAACAAAGAGAACTGGACCCAGGACGGATCCTTGAGGAACGCCATATCTGAGGGCTGAGGGAGGTGAGGGCAAGCCATTTACAGATACAGTCTGTGTGCGGTCAGAGAGATATGACTGAAACCAGGAGAGAGCGGAGCCAGAAATTCCGTAGCAGTTGTGGAGGCGCCAAAGCAGTATCTCATGGTCTATAGTGTCGAAGGCAGCAGACAAATCTAAGAGAGAGAGAAGAGAAATGTCACCATCATCAAGGGATGTCAGAAGATCGTTCACAATTTTCAATAAAGCAGTTTCAGTGCTATGTCCTGATCTATATGCTGACTGATTGGGATATAATAAATGGTTTGATTCAAGATGTTCTAGAAGTTGGTGTAAAATAATTTTTTCAGTTACCTTGGAAAGAAAGGGGAGATTGGAGACAGGCCGGTAGTTTTTGAGAATATCTGGATCAAGAGAAGGTTTCTTTAGGAGAGATTTGACAATAGCTGATTTGAATGAGCTTGGGAAGATGCCTGACACCAGTGAATGATTGATGACAGATGTAAAGAATGGGAGTAGAGTATCCAAACATTGTGTCAAAACAGAAGCCGGGAGGGGGTCTAATTCACTGGTTTTGATAGCAGAATCCTTGATAGTTTTCTTCACAAAAGACTCAGAGACAGGCTGAAAGGATGTCAGTGGACAGCCAGAGAAGGTTGGTTCAGGCATTGAAAGAGGAGGGGTATTTTGCGAATCGAGACTATCACGAATGTCAAAAAGTTTCCCATTAAAGAAGTTAGAGAATGCTAGAGGAAGGTCAGCAGGTGGAACATGAGAAGGTATAGGGCTGTTTTTAGTTTTACAGAGAAGAGTGTTAGTAATGTTGAAGAGCTGTTTAAAAGTTGTGGCAGACGTAATTTTAGCATTATAGAATGAAACCTTTGCACTATGGACAAGTTTATCAAATGCTTTCTTTGCAGACTGGAAGGATTGTTTATGCACAGTTGATTTGTGTTTGATCATCCGTCTCTCAGCACGTCTTCTCTCACGCTTGGCAGCCTGGAGCTGAGGTCCAGCGGCAGCATACCAGGGTGAAGGGGGACGATGAGAGACCTTCCTTTGGGTGGTTGGAGCATGCTGATCGAGGCAATTGCGGAGGACAGCGTCAAGATCGTCGGCAGAAGTTGGCTGAGAATTGAGGAGTTGGGAATGGAGGTTGCTGTTGAACGATGGAAAGTCGATGGTTGACAGGTTTCTGGCCATGACGTAGATTTGACGTGGAGGAGGTTTTGATAGTTGAAGTTGGCTCAGGATGCAGTAGTGGTCAGAAGGGAGAGTTTGAATGACATTAGTGGACTGGAGGATATTGTCACTGTCTCTGTGTACAAGCCAGTCTAGTGTATGTCCTTTAATGTGGGTTGGAGTTTGGATGGCTTGAGTTAGGTCGAAGGTGTTGAGTAACTCGGTAGTCTTTGCAGTCAGATTGTTGGAGGGTACGTCGTAGTGGATGTTGAAGTCGCCGGTCAGAATTAAAGATCCTTTCAGATTGTTGCAGTATTCTAAGAGGTCATGAAATTGGTCAACAAAATCAGAGTCAGACAGATGGTTCTTTCTGTTTGGTGGTGGTCTGTAAAGGCAGAAAATGTGGGCGCAAGATTGAGGAAAAGACAGAGTCAGTTGTACAAGTTCAAATGAGGAGTGGTGGAAGGGAAAGCCGGACACAGTAGAAACATATGGCAGAAGGGGAGAAGCAATGACGAGAGCGATGCCACCTCCACGGGATGACCGTGGGAAAGAGAATGTCTTAAATCCCGGAGGTGCCAGATCCTTCACTTTCGGTTCATCACCCTCAGATTTGAACCACGTTTCGGTGACACAGAAAATGCCTTCTGCACTCTTTTGACATCTTCTTTCTTCAACTCCTGTATGATCATGTCTCTTTTTTCCTTCCCTTTGGCTTTGGACCACCACTGCATTTTTGTTGCTCCCAGTCCCTGTCTGTTGGTTTGCGTGTGTCCAATTATTTCTTTGATGCTGAGGTTTCTCTTGGCATTGTTTACAGCCTCTTGGACTTTCCATTTTCTGCCAGTTCTCAGCTTTGGCTGAACTGATCTCACGATATTGTCTTCCGATTCCTCCAGCATGCTCAACAGTCTTGCTTTTCCAACTTTGTATTCCTCCACTATGGATTTGAGAGGTAGCTTCAGTATTGCTTGACGACAGTACAATGCAACATCAGTGAGACCAGGTGGGACACCGAGCCATTTTCTTGTGTATTTGTTGATTTTGGCTTCCATTGCTTCGACTGTGCTGGTGCAAATGTCATAGATTAGCAGTGGCCACAGCAGCTTTGGTATCAGCATGAACTGTAGACACCAGACTTTGTATTTGCCTGGCAGTCCGCAGTTATCTATTTTCTTCAGGCCTTCTTCTGCTGTTTGCTTGGTTTCACATCCCCTTTGTGTGTCTTTCAGGGAGTCATCATACCATCTTCCGAGACTTTTTACTGGCTCTTCTGTGACAGTGGGGATGGCTTGGTTGGCTACCATGAATTTGACTGAATCTGCCACTTTTCCTTTTCGCAGTGAGAGACTTCGGGATTTCTTTGGTTTGAACCTCATTCTTGAAGAGGCCACCAGCTCATCCAGCTGCTTTAAGATTTGGTGTGTCTCTTCATCATCCGTGGACAAGACTGTTGTGTCATCCATGAAAGCTTTCAGAGGAGGCATCTGGTATCCATCTCCCAGATTCACTGGACCTGAACTCTTCATTGCAGCTTTCAAGATGACTTCCATTGCCAACACGAACAGTATGGGAGAGATTGCACAGCCCATTGCAATGCCCACCTCTAGGTCTATCCAGTCCGTGGTGTATTCTTTGGTAGAGAACCGCATTGAGAACCCTTGGAAATACTTCCTCAGCATTGTTCGGATGTTTTCTGGGATGTGATACATTTCAAGAGCCAGCTGAATCATATCGTGTGGAACTGATCCATATGCATTCGCCAGATCAAGCCAAACTACGTCAATGTCTCTCTTGTCTGTTCTTGCTTTTTGGATGGCATCCCAAATCAACGTGGCATGTTCCAAGCATCCAGGCATTCCTGGTATGCCTCCCTTTTGGACTGACATATCCAGATACTTGTTTTCAGTCAGGTATTTTGTCAATCTTGCTGCCATAACAGAGAAGAAGATTTTCCCCTCGACGTTCAGAAGTGATATTGGCCTGAACTGGTTGATGCTGCTGGAGTTCTGCTCCTTCGGAATGTACACTCCTTCAGCTCTCATCCATTGGTCGCTGATCTTCTGGTTCCTCCATGCTGAACGAATCATCTTGTGGAGCCACTCGAGCACTTTTGGGCATTTCTTGTAGAGCAGATATGGTATTCCGTTTGGTTCAGGTGCTGACTTGGCTCTGGCTTTCTTTACTACGTTCTTCACTTCATCCAGTGTTGGTGGTTTGTTATTGAATTTTCCTTCTGGCGCTGCAGGCCAAACCAGATTCTGGATTTCAAGTGGTGCCTCGCGCTGAGAATCGGAATATGTTTCCCTGAGATGCTGCTCTAGGGTTTCCTTGCCCACTGTGAGAGTCCCTGATTTGGGTTGTTCAAACAGCTTTCTTGCAAAGTCAAAGGGATTTTTGAAGAAACGATCTTGAGTCTTCTTCTTTTTGCTCTTTCTTCGCCTTGCTGATTCCACTTTGCTGAGAGCATTGTGTTTGGCCTTCAGATCTTTCCAGAGTTCCAGGAGCCCTTGCTTCTCGAATTCTGAGGCAGTTTTCATTCGCTTTTTAAGCTTCCTTTTCTCCCCCCGGATGCTCTCCATCTGTTGCTGTCTTCTGGATTTCTGGGGAGGCGTTTTTGTCTTTGGCTGCTTCACTCCATAAGTGTCCCTGCAGATAGAGTATATGATGTCTCCGTATGTGTCAAGTTTGTGTTCCAGTGTACTGTTCCCTATTAGCGCATTCAGCTTAAGGACAAGTTCCTCATCTAATTTCTCCCATTGTTCTTTTGCACTGGCAGGCGGCAAATTGAGTTTTTCACGTTTGGCATTAAGAGCTTGTGCAAAATCCGCACCAGAACCATCAGCGTGGATGTCCTTAGCATTATGGTTTAAATCCTGGCCTTGGTCATCCAACGTCTCACCTGCTATCGCAGTGCGCTGCTGCTGGTTCGTATGAGTCTTCAAACAGCCCATTTTTGTCCTGTGGATCTTCATGCCGCATTTGGTGGTGAATCTCCTTCCACACGCACACGGAAATTCCATCTGGTCATTAATCACAACATGGAACACTAGAACATTGTTACAAAAAGGTAAATTAGACAAAATCAAAATGGAGATGGAAAGGCTTAACATTAGTATTTTAGGACTAGGGAAAGCGAGATGGAAGGGGGCAGGCATGATAACATCAGGAGAGTATACAATAATATATTCTGGTGGAAACTCACATGAAAAAGGAGTAGGCATCGTAATGGACAGGGACAAATCAAAAGCAGTTAGGGGATACTGGGCTGTGTCCAACAAAGTTTTGCTGATCAAATTGGGAGGCAGGCCATTTGATATCAACATCATTCAGGTGTATGCACCAACATCCGCAAGTACTCAGGAAGACATCCACAACTTCTATGAAGTATTAGATATGGCCAGAGTCCAATGTAAATCACAGGAAGTTACAGTAATAATGGGAGATTTTAATGCTAAAGTGGGACAGGATAGGGTGGAGGACATAGTCGGACCTCAATGGCTTTGGTACACAAAACGAAAAGGGAGGGAAACTTGTAGAATGGGCACAGATGAATGAGTTCATAGTAGGAAACACCTGGTTTGAGCAGCCTAAAAGAAGAAAATGATCAGAAATACGTACTGGGAACAAACAGCTGCAATAAAAATAGAAAACGATATAAGCTCTTTCCAAAACATTCAAAGAGGAGTCAGACAGGGTTGTGTTTTGTCACCAGATCTGTTTTCACTTTACAGCAAAAACATCATGAGAAACCTTGAGGAAGACCCTGGATTAAAGGTTGGAGGAAAAATGATAAACAACATTCAATACGCAGATGACACCGTAATAATTGCAGAAAATGAAAGAGACCTACAAACCTTGTGAACATACTAGAAATAGAAAGCAAAGGTAAGGAGTTGGAACTAAACAGCAGGAAGACTGAAGTCATGGTGATCAGTAAAAAACATGAAATCCCCTCATGCAAAATAACAGCAAACAGCACAACATTCAGACAGGTTGATAACTTTAAATACCTGGGAACAATCATTTCACCAGACGGCAGATGCACAGCAGAAATAGCCAGCAGAATTGGCCAAGCCAAAACAGCATTCAAGAAGATGAAAAGCATTCTTACCAATAAATGCATTCTTACCAATAAACACACACACACAAGGCACCTGATGCTGATGATGATGACCATGATCACTAAAATCCCAAATGTTATCATCACAGCTCTGTTATATGGTTGTGAGGTGTGGACAGTCAACAAGCAAAGCCAGAACAAGAGTGAGGCAGCCGAGATGTGGTTTCTAAGAAGAATATTGAGAGGTCCATGGACAGCAAAGAAAACAAACGAGACAGTTTTGATGGAGGCAGACACAAGAAGATCATTCATAAGGAAGATTAGGAAAAGACAGGCAACATTTATAGGCCATTTTATGAGAAAAGGGGAATTGAAGCACCTGGTCACACAGGCAAGGTGGAGGGAAAGAGAGCACCAGGTAGACCCAGGGAGAAGATACTAGACGGACTTGCAGAGTGGCTGAAGACAAAGAGGGTGGAAGAGATGCTTCGGGCAACAAGACAGAGACAGATAGAAGTCCATGATCGCCAACGCCATGCGGCAAGGCACCTGATGCTGATGATGATGACCATGATCACTAAAATCCCAAATGTTATCATCACAGCTCTGTCAACAATTATCCAGCTTCTAGGGCCTTCACGCCCTGCTTCTGTAATGGCCTCAGTTTCAATGTGGATAACAGAAATGAATGGTGTTGGAGTAGTGGCAGAAATGGTGCAGAAAATGGGGCAGAGAAGCAGAACAAAGCAAGAAAAAAATATATAACATTACAAAGTTTAGACAGCTACCGATGGGAGCAGTTGTTATATGAGTAAATGCTAAACTTCCTCTCAGAAGGTCCTGGGTTCAATCCACCAAGACACCTCTGCCGCATGGTTAAAGCGTGGAGATTTTTCCAGTCTCCCAGGTCAACATGTATGCAGACTTGGCAATGCCTATAGCCTTTTCTTTGTGTGCACGCATGCAGTATATTAAACATGCCTTAACTCTTGAGAGTCACGGAGTTATCTCCCATGTAGAATTTCTCAACTTCAACACAGTTCACGTGACCCATTCAGCTAGCATAGCCGCAGCCACAAAGCATAAAGTTGTAAGCTCAGAACATTCCTCTTTATGCTTTGTGCTTTGTGGCTGTGGCTATGCTAGTTGAATGGGTAGCGCAAACTGTGTTGGAGTTGAGAAATTCTACATGGGAGATAACTCCGTGACTCTCAAGAGTTATGTTACTAAGTTAATATTTAAAATTCTCCCTGCTTCCCTCTTATTTCCTTTGGTATTAAACATGCCTGTTAAACATCCTGTAACTCAGGTCAGAATCTAGCTTGTGGTTACATCCAACATGTAAGCTTACCCAAGACAGAATATGCAGATTGTGTAGTAACACCACCTGCGCAGCGCTGGCAAAACAACATGCATACATGTAGCAGACAAAAATCAGAACACTTAAAGAAAGACAGCTACATGTACTGATAGAGACCAGTGACCAAGTGACTGACCTTGACCAATTGTCGTATCATGTTGTGCTTAACGCCGCAGTCCACAACCACCACCTGGTGTTTGTTGCCCTGCCCGAAATACTGCACCTCCTGAAGGAACACACAGATGTCAGAAAATTGTATGAATGCACAGCATATGGATGTAAGTCATACACATATACAGATGTGCACATACATACATACAAATATTTCTATAAAGTTAAACAGAAGCACAAAAGTATCACACATGCACACACACACACACACACACACACACCACACGCACGCACACACACACACACACACAACGCACACACATGCATACACACAACACACACACACACAAACACACACACACACACACACATATACACACACGCAGCGCACACACAACACACACACACAACACATGCACACAACACACACACACACACACGCACACGCACATGCACACACACACACACACACACACACATGCACACGCACGCACACACACACACACACACACACACACACACACACACACACACACACACACACAACACACATACACACACACACACACACACACACACACACACACACACCACACACACACACACACACACACACACACACACACACACACACACACACCACACATTAAGGAACGAACACACATACACACACATCATACAAAAATTTCTCACCTTGGTGGAAATCTCAGCCATAAGGTTGCGGAGGTTTGGATTTTCAAACTCAATGGGTTGATCTTCAAACTCAATCTTGCCTAGCACGGTGCCCTGGTCACGTACCATCTTGGTGATCATTCGTGTATCGATACCATACAATGCTGGAACTTTGTCGTCCTGCAGCCATTGTGACAGTGACTTGACGGAGTTCCAGTGGCTGGGTTGTGAGCAGTAGTCTTGCACGATCAATCCCGTCACCTGCAATTTGTTCACACTGACATCATGAAATAATCGTATTGAATACAAAAAGGCACAGGTTGTCCCATAACACTGATGTCATACGGGGGTGAGGTGGTAGTGACCTCAGCATTTTCTTGGGGCCTGCATTATGTGAGTTGTGTTCATCTCCACTCACTCAATGATTTAGCTTCCCCAATACTGAACAGGTTCACGTACCAATGCTTTCAGTTTCAGTTTCAAGTTCTCAAGATGACGTCTCAGCGCTGAGAATGACTTCCATATGCACTAACGCCATGTGATGGAGAAGATCCAGAACAATCACAGCACAAGCTTAAGCCTGCACATAAACCTACGAGCTGGCCAGGTCCTGCAAAATCAACATATCTCTCCATTGTTTTTTACCAAGGCAGCTGGGCAATGCCCTGCTCTTCACGATTTTCAACTGCCATGAGATCTTTTGTGTGCGCAGCCAGAAGGACTAGATATTCAGTTTGATTTTCCGGTCAAACTGAAAAGAAAAGTCGAGGCCTCTATGGGAAGTGAACCCTGGAACCTCGAGTTTGTCTAAACCATTCTGCCACTCTTCTCCTTAGATACCCATGCACATACAGCTTATTGTATGGAGGCTGCATGCAAAGTTTTCTTGAGTAGGACTCCACCACATTAGAAGGCATATCATGAACCTGGATAATAACTGTATATGTACAAATATTATCATTAACTGCTCAGTCTTGATTGAAACAATCCTAGTTTTCTATCAACATGTTTATGTGTTACTGCGTTTATCAAAGAAAAAGCATAACTGATTTGAAATAAACATCTGAATTGCTTATGGTCAAAATGTAAAATACTTCTTGTGTTTAAAATACAAAACATATCATCCCCCAATTCTCATTGATCATTTGTTCAAAGAGCAATACCAAATGCTCTGTCAATGAAAACCCACAAAACTGTAGAAAATTATCAAAATAATTTATGTTGGAAACAGAAGAACAAGTAAAACCCAAAAGAATGCATATTCAATACAACAAGACAAGACAAGCACAAATTTTGGGCTAACCCGGGGCATTCCATTTGGTCCCTTCTTATCCGCTGGACAAGGCAGCAGAGAAGTTTTAGTCTTTTTGTTATTATCTGTTGTTTGGTGTCTGTTTGTGATCGTGCATTCGCGCTTGACAAAGGCCGGTTGGCCGAAAATTTGCACTTGTCTTGTCTTGTTGTATTGAATACGCGTTCTTTTGGGTTTACTTGTTCTTCTGGTTCCTGTTTGCTTGGACGCGGGCAGTCGCACTTATCTTGGATCTCATAATTCATGTTGGTTTAGAACCTATGCGTCACAATCCTCCTACAGAGTAAATGACACAGCAGTAAACATCAAATATATCAGCAGTGAAGTACCTTGCTTGACAGTATCATAATGCAAAACTTAACTGAACAAGCTGAAGACACTAGGCAAAGTAGTTCTTACTTAGTCCCAATGGAAAAGCTTACAATCATTAAAGATATCTTAACCATCATGCATAAAAAAATGATGAAATGCATTCTCAAATATCTGAGTTATGACTTCCTTAAAATGTTTTGTGATCAGTGGTGGGACACATACACACAATTTGTTTTGGTACAATAATGTTAAAACTCATGATCAGTGGTGGGACACATACTATATGTTTTGGTACAATAATGTTAAAACTCATGATCAGTGGTGGGACGCATACACACTATATGTTTTGATACAATAATGTTAAAACTCATGATCAGTGGTGGGACACATACACACTATATGTTTTGGTACAATAATGTTAAAACTCATGATCAGTGGTGGGACACATACACACTATATGTTTTGGTACAATAATGTTAAAACCATCAGTGGTGGGACACATACACACAATATGTTTTGGTACAATAATGTTATAACTCATGATCAGTGGTGGGACACATACACACAATTTGTTTTGGTACAATAATGTTAAAACTCATGATCAGTGGTGGGACACATACACACAATATGTTTTGGTACAATAATGTTAAAACTCATGATCAGTGGTGGGACACATACACACTATATGTTTTGGTACAATAATGTTATAACTCATGATCAGTGGTGGGACACATACACACTATATGTTTTGGTACAATAATGTTATAACTCATGATCAGTGGTGGGACACATACACACAATATGTTTTGGTACAATAATGTTAAAACTCACATGTATTTTGTCTGATTCCACATGCCGCAACAAACCATACTCGTCAGTGGCTGTCGTATCAGGCCACACCATAGTTTCCAATGATGGGATATGTGAAGTTGAGGATCTGTCCCCGGTAACTGGGGTCTGTAAGTGCTTCAGGATATCTGGCAACATAAAATCAAAGACACATGATGAATTGCATGTACAGCAGTTATCTTGGTGCTGTTCCATAACCCTGAGACTGCAGGAGAGTCAGTTCGTACCAACCACAATTTCTCTCCAAATATGTCAAGTTGTCATAATTTCTCCAGTTTTTTTCTTCCATTGCTTTCCAAGAAGTATGGCGTACAAACAAAAACAATATGCAAAATTAGATCACAGCTTCAAAAATACGTTTACAATGTTTGTGCAGAGCACATAATGATTCATACTGTCACATCACAGCAGTCCCTGTGGCCATGATAGAAGTGGCCTGGACACGTACCATGGACTAAAACAAACCACATCAGTAAACTACGCATTTGGCATGACAGGGTCTGCGGCCGTGATAGAAAAAGGACAGATAGTACCATGGAAAATAATAATAATAATAAAATAATAATTACAATATTTATATAGCGCAAAATCTTGATAAAATCAAATCTAAGCGCTGAAACACACACACACGCACGCACGCACACACACGCACGCACGCACACACACACACATGCACCCACGCACACACACACACACACACACACACACACACACACACACACACACACACACACACCACACACACACACACACACACAACACACACACGGTTATAAATGGGGAGAAAGAATAAAAACAATGGAAAATTATAGAGAGCATATTATATACAATTATATATTGCAATGTGATTCCCCTCTGAGTGGAGACAGGCTGCAGAGGGGATTGAGTGAGGTCAGGATTTTATGCAGAGGAGAAAAGGTGAGTTTTGAGAGCGGACTTGAAGGAGACAAAAGTAGGTTGCTGACGGACTGAGAGAGGAAGTTTGTTCCAGGAGAACGGACCAGAAACAGAGAAGGCTCGTGGACCATAGGTATTGAGCTTATAAAGAACATCAGAAAAGTGTGTTTTTATCTTTACTATGGTTTTTAGATTGGTGCTATTGTATGAAAGGTGTGTATATTCCCAAGGTTTTGTAGGTCCCTTTCATTTTCTGCAATTAGCACGGTGTCATCTGTGTATTGAATATTGTTTATCATTTTTCCTCCAACCTTTAATCCAAGGTCTTCATCTAGGTTTCTCATGATGTTTTAGCCGTAAAGTGAAAACAGATTTGGTGACAAAACACAACCTTGTCTGACTCCTCTTTTGATATTTTGGAAAGAGCTTATATCGTTTTCTATTCTCATGGCAGCTGTTTTATACATGGGTTTACGTGCAGGCTTAAGGCTTGTGCCATGATCACCATACACATGTTGCACCTGTGACGTTAGCGCATATGAAATTCGTTCCGAGCACGGAGACGTCATCTTGAGAAACTGAAAGTGAAAGGGAAACTGAAGGGGTTAAGTACCCATTTGTGGTTGTGTGCACTGGAGACTGAAAGCCACAAGCACAAAGTCTGTCTATGGTGATCACACCCATGCAAATCCATGTGGTTGATTTGGAAGGCATAGGGGCTCTACCTGTGCACCAAGCAGGCCTCTTTTTCAATCTCCCCCTCCCCCTCCCCCCTTTTTTGTCTTAAACAGTAACATTTGGAAAAAAAAATGGGGTGGGGGATTATTTCACACAGACTGGATGTGTGTGTGTGTGTGTGTGTGTGTGTGTGTGTGTGGTGTGTGTGTGTGTTGTGTGTGTGTGTGTGTGTGTGTGTGGTGTGTGTGTGTGTGTGTGTGCTGGGTGCGTGCGTGCATGCGTGCGTGGGTGCGTGCGTGGGTGCGTGTGTGTGTTTGTTCATGTATCTGTGTGTCTGTGGCAAAAGCATGGTGGCAAGATTTCCTCAGCTATGTGAGGATGGATCTTCACCAAAGCTGGATCACAAGTGTAGATCACTGTCCATGAATTGCTACTGCATAAGTTTGGGAGCCATAGTGCCAAGGTCAAAGTCACACAGACCCAAAAATGTACCCCAAATCAGCACTTTCTTGAGAACTTCTGCTAATATTTACATTTTGTTTTCATTGTTGTGATCTGTTATCACCCTCAATATATGTCAAGGTTGTGAGTCTGTTATCACCCTCAATGCATGTCAAGGTTGTGAGTCTGTTATCACCCTCAATGCATGTCATTGTTGTGAGTCTGTTATCACCCTCAATGTATGTCAAGGTTGTGATTCTGTTATCACCCTCAATGCATGTCATTGTTGTGAGTCTATTATCACCCTCAATGTATGTCATTGTTGTGAGTCTGTTATCACCCTCAATGTATGTCAAGGTTGTGAGTCTGTTATCACCCTCAATGCATGTCAAGGTTGTGAGTCTGTTATCACCCTCAATGCATGTCATTGTTGTGAGTCTGTTATCACCCTCAATGCATGTCAAGGTTGTGAGTCTGTTATCACCCTCAATGCATGTCATTGTTGTGAGTCTATTATCACCCTCAATGTATGTCATTGTTGTGAGTCTGTTATCACCCTCAATGTATGTCATTGTTGTGAGTCTATTATCACCCTCAATGTATGTCAAGGTTGTGAGTCTGTTATCACCCTCAATGTATGTCATTGTTGTGAGTCTATTATCACCCTCAATGTATGTCAAGGTTGTGAGTCTGTTATCATCCTCAATGTATGTCAAGGTTGTGAGTCTATTATCACCCTCAATGTATGTCAAGGTTGTGAGTCTGTTATCACCCTCAATGCATGTCATTGTTGTGAGTCTGTTATCACCCTCAATGCATGTCATTGTTGTGAGTCTGTTATCACCCTCAATGCATGTCAAGGTTGAGAGTCTGTTATCACCCTCAATGCATGTCATTGTTGTGAGTCTGTTATCACCCTCAATGCATGTCAAGGTTGTGAGTCTGTTATCACCCTCAATGTATGTCATTGTTGTGAGTCTGTTATCACCCTCAATGCATGTCATTGTTGTGAGTCTATTATCACCCTCAATGCATGTCATTGTTGTGAGTCTATTATCACCCTCAATGCATGTCATTGTTGTGAGTCTATTATCACCCTCAATGCATGTCATTGTTGTGAGTCTATTATCACCCTCAATGTATGTCATTGTTGTGAGTCTATTATCACCCTCAATGCATGTCACTGTTGTGAGTCTGTTATCACCCTTAATGTATGTCATTGTTGTGAGTCTGTTATCACCCTCAATGCATGGCAAGGTTGTGAGTCTATTATCACCCTCAATGTATGTCATTGTTGTGAGTCTGTTATCACCCTGAATGTATGTCATTGTTGTGAGTCTGTTATCACCCTCAATGCATGTCAAGGTTGTGAGTCTGTTATCACCCTCAATGCATGTCAAGGTTGTGAGTCTGTTATCACCTTCAATGTATGTCAAGGTTGTGAGTCTATTATCACCCTCAATGCATGTCAAGGTTGTGAGTCTGTTATCACCCTCAATGCATGTCATTGTTGTGAGTCTGTTATCACCCTCAATGTATGTCATTGTTGTGAGTCTCTTATCACCCTCAATGCATGTCATTGTTGTGAGTCTGTTATCACCCTCAATGCATGACATTGTTGTGAGTCTATTATCACCCTCAATGTATGTCATTGTTGTGAGTCTGTTATCACCCTCAATGTATGTCAAGGTTGTGAGTCTATTATCACCCTCAATGCATGTCAAGGTTGTGAGTCTGTTATCACCCTCAATGCATGTCATTGTTGTGAGTCTGTTATCACCCTCAATGCATGTCATTGTTGTGAGTCTATTATCACCCTCAATGCATGTCAAGGTTGTGAGTCTGTTATCACCCTCAATGCATGTCAAGGTTGTGAGTCTATTATCACCCTCAATGCATGTCATTGTTGTGAGTCTATTATCACCCTCAATGCATGTCAAGGTTGTGAACCTATTATCACCCTCAATGCATGTCATTGTTGTGAGTCTGTTATCACCCTCAATGCATGTCAAGGTTGTGAGTCTATTATCACCCTCAATGCATGTCAAGGTTGTGAGTCTGTTATCACCCTCAATGTATGTCATTGTTGTGAGTCTATTATCACCCTCAATGTATGTCATTGTTGTGAGTCTATTATCACCCTCAATGCATGTCAAGATTTATTTCACCCAATGCTTCTTCAAGGTCACCATGACTTTGAGAAGTACAAAATCTGGATTTTCTGTAATACTTTCTGTATAAAAATGGATATAGAATGGCTTGACCACTTGGTGTGTGTGTGTTTGTGTGTTTGTGTGTGTGTGTGTGTGTGCGAGTGTGTGTGTGTGTGTGTGCGAGTGTGTGTGTGTGTGTGTGTGTGTGTATGTGTGTGTGGTGTGTCTGTGTGTGTGTGGTGTGTGTGTGTGTGTGTGCGTGTGTGCGAGTGTGTGTGTGTGTGTGTGTGTGTGTGTGTGTGTGTGTGTGTGTGTGTGTGTGTATGTGTGTGTGTGTGTGTGTGTGCCAGTATGCCTCTCTTAATCATACAAATCATTCTTTTTTTGTGTGTGTCAGTCAGTACGCAGTACATAATAAGACTTGTACTAGACACATGCTGCAAGTTCATCTCAAACTTGATTCATAACATATTTCATTTTGTTTGTTTTTTTGTTGTAAACATCCTGCTCCCAGCTGTTGCTCAGCATGCTAACATAGTAACAACATACCAAAACAGGTTGTGCAAGTCTGATGTACTGCGTAGTTTTCTTCCATACACTGATGCCCCTCCTGCACTGCCATTCACTGTTAGCAAACTTAGGCAACTCAATACATGTCCATGACACACATTACCATGCTGTCTTATATGACCGCTTTCTAAATTCAATAATAGAAACTCATAAACTAAGGGTCTTAAAGGTATTGTCTTCTTTTTATGTTTATGAGAACAGTGTTCCAGTGGTGAAAACAGAACATTTCCTTTTTATACCAATTTTTTATCTCACTTATGGTCATTTTTCATTTTCATAAACTAAAGACATACGAAGTGCACAGTCACTAGTGCAATAAGGTCAATACTGAATACAGAAATCCTTTGCTGTAAAACTGTCTCTCTGTCCCTTGGAATAGGAACATTTTTCAAACAGCAGTTCACTTACACTTACAAAAGGAAAATTTTTCAAGCAGCAGTTCACGTACACTTACAAATGACATCTTGCTTATAAAATATAACAATATATAATATGCTCTCTATAATTTTCCATTGCTTTTATTCTTTCTCCCCATTTTAGCCATGTGTGTGTGGTGTGTGTGTGTGTGTGTGTGTGTGTGTGTGTGTGTGTGTGTGTGTGTGTGTGTGTGTGTGCGTGCGTGCGTGCGTGCGTGCGTGCGTGCGTGCGTGCATGCATGCGTGCGTGCGTGCATGTCTGTTTTAGCGCTTAGATTTGATTTTATCAAGATTTTGCGCTATTCAAAATAAAGTATTGTATTGTATTGTAAAGAAAGTACAGATGTAAACAAACAGTGACTTACCCAACAAGGCCTGTGTTGAATACCACTTCACCTGCTACTGAGCCCTCATAACCAAACGAGTAACCAGGGAAAGACTGCCCATCTTGCAACACCAGCTTGGCCTTGCGAGGCTGTCCCATGTAAAAAGCAAACAAATGTTAATACTATATTACCAAAATAATTTATTTGGGAGTGGTAGGCTACGACAACCGACGACACGGACAAAGAGATACAAAGATAGTTTCATACCCAAAGCCATATTATCTTTTAACAACGCTTATACTCGTAATTTTATTTGAAATCTTTATGCTTAACCTGCACTCTATTTTTACTATTTTAATGTTTATTGTGATAATTGGCACTTGGTCTATGTGAGAGCAGTGCGCTGTGATATGCGAGAGTATGTGATATTATAATGTATGTGATAATATTAATTGTTTGTTTTTAATGCCTTTATAATTTATAATGTATAATTTTATGTCTAATTTGTAATGTGATTGGCAACGTAATTTCCTTCGGGACAAATAAACTATCTTGTATCTTGTATCTTGTAGATGGTGCAGCTATTTGCACATAAATGCTGAAGGGACATTTTACATTCAAGAATGACTGCATACAAGATTCATTTCTATCAGTCAATCTCCCATTTTGTGACCTGTTGCATACAACTAATTGTAATAACTGATATGACTAACCTTCATTAACCTTTAGTTTTGGACACACATAATAGTTGAATGGCTGGGGCACAGAATTTTCAACTGAAAAGTATGAGCTCAAATCTGTTTAGATACTGCCTGACAAGTAAAAGATGGAGTATTTCCAATGTCAGTTACTGCCTGACAAGTAAAAGATGGAGTATTTCCAATGTCAGTTACTGCCTGACAAGTAAAAGATGGAATATTTCCAATGTCAGTTACTTCCTGACAAGTAAAAGATGGAATATTTCTAATGTCAGTTACTGCCTGACAAGTAAAAGATGGAATATTTCCAATGTCAGTTACTGCCTGACAAGTAAAAGATGGAATATTTCCAATGTCAGTTACTTCCTGACAAGTAAAAGATGGAATATTTCTAATGTCAGTTACTGCCTGACAAGTAAAAGATGGAATATTTCCAATGTCAGTTACTGCCTGACAAGTAAAAGATGGAATATTTCCCATGTCAGTTACTGCCTGACAAGTACAAGATGGAGTATTTCCAATGTCAGTTACTGCCTGACAAGTACAAGATGGAGTATTTCCAATGTCAGTTACTGCCTGACAAGTACAAGATGGAGTATTTCCAATGTCAGTTACTGCCTGACAAGTAAAAGATGGATTATTTCCAATGTCAGTTACTGCCTGACAAGTACAAGATGGAATATTTCCAATGTCAGTTACTGCCTGACAAGTAAAAGATGGAATATTTCCCATGTCAGTTACTGCCTGACAAGTAAAAGATGTAATATTTCCAATGTCAGTTACTGCCTGACAAGTAAAAGATGTAATATTTCCAATGTCAGTTACTGCCTGACAAGTAAAAGATGTAATATTTCCAATGTCAGTTACTGCCCGACAAGTAAAAGATGTAATATTTCCAATGTCAGTTACTGCCTGACAAGTAAAAGATGGAATATTTCCAATGTCAGTTACTGCCTGACAAGTAAAAGATGTAATATTTCCAATGTCAGTTACTGCCTGACAAGTAAAAGATGGAATATTTCCAATGTCAGTTACTGCCTGACAAGTAAAAGATGGAGTATTTCCAATGTCAGTCACTGCCTGACAAGTAAAAGATGGAATATTTCCAATGTCAGTATATGTGAAGAACCAGGAGAACCTGTTTCATGTGTATACACATGCACAACATTAAATATGCATTTTGATGGCTTACATAAATACAGAAAAAAATTCCAGCATACTGTTAACCCTTTGACTCCCGCACCCTGTCCACCAGCATCCTGCACCGTCAGCCATGCTAGCAAAACAAAAACTTAACCCTTTGATTCCCTCACCCTATCCACCAGCTTCCTGCAGGAAGCTGGTGGATAGGGTGAGGGAGTCAAAGGGTTAAGTTTTTGCAGTTGGTGGATAGGGTGCGGGAGTCAAAGGGTTAAACATAACATGCACACACACAAATCCAAGAAAACATTGCTCAAAATGATGTGGGAACATGAAGGGTCCTGAATTCTTTGGTTCCCATGTATAAAGGCATAGATATTCATATAACAGAGACTACCAGTTCAGTGTCAGATTAATGTTTTATACTTCAAAATGACACAGAACAGTTACTGACTGATGCTTGGTAAATTATGCATTATATTTATCTGGTAACAGATTCAAAATAAGTGCGACTGCCCGTGCCCAAGCAAACAGGAACCAGAAGAACAAGAAAACCAATGTAAGCGCGTATTTAACATAACAAGACAAAACAAGCGCAAATTTTCAGCCAACCGGCCTTTGTCAAGCGCGAACGCACAGTTACAAACAGACGGTCTGTTTGTGACCGTGCGTTCGCGCTTGACAAAGGCCAGTTGGCCGAAAATTAATCTGTTTGTGACCGTGCGTTCGCGCTTGACAAAGGCCGGTTGGCTGAAAATTTGCGCTTGTTTTGTCTTGTTTTGTTAAATACGCGCTTACATTGGTTTTCTTGTTCTTCTGGTTCCTGGTGACAGTTTGTTCTTAATTGTAGATTTTCTTTTTACTATTATGTTGTATTAGCCAAAACAATTTTTTTCACAAGTATCTTCCATTTTCTGCTTGTGTGTTGGGCATTTTTTTCATCATAAACTTTTCTGATCAGAATAATTGCACATTGCTTGCCTACTATCTTCTATTTTTCAAATATCAGAAATTAGCCACAAAATTGGAAGTAGCAGAATAACTCAGTAATACTGCTTAACTATGCATGTTCACTAGCTCAATAACATAACAATATTACCTATAGGATGTAAGTAAGCTCACTAATTGAATAACACAGCACAATTACCTAACTATGCATGTTCACTAGCTCAATAACATAATAATATTACCTATAGGATGTAAGTAAGCTCACAAATTGAATAACACAGCACAATTACCAAACTATGCATGTTCACTAGCTCAATAACATAACAATATTACCTATGTAAGTAAGCTCACTAACTGAAAAACACAGCACAATTACCTAACTATGAATGTTCACTAGCTCAATAACATAACAATATTACCTATGTAAGTAAGCTCACTAACTGAAAAACACAGCACAATTACCTAACTATGAATGTTCACTAGCTGAATAACAAATGATGTAGATGTGTGAGTATATGTATATGGCTGCAGATTATGTTTCCTCATTGCTGCATTATTCTATATGTGTACATGTATTGTGTGATTGAGTGATTTGTGTGTGTTGTGTGTGTATGTTGTGTGTGTTGTGTGTGTGTGTGTGTGTGTGTGGTGTGTGTGTGTGTGTGTGTGTGTGTGTGTGTGTGTGTGTGTGTGTGTGTAGTGTGTGTGTGTGTGTGTGTGTGTGTGTGTGTGTGTGTGTGTCTGTGTGTGTGGTGTGTGTGTATTTGTGTATGTGTGCATGTGAGTCATCTCTATGTGTGTGCATCAATATATGTGAAAGCAGAAAAAAAAAGAGAGGGGAAAAGAACATACATTCACACATATGTATCTGTTTGTGAGTGTGTGCAAATGTGCATGTGTGGTGTGTGTGCTGCATGATTCTCTGCATGCACATGTATGTGTGTGATTGCGTGGAGGCATATGTGTGTATGTGTTAGTGTGTGTGCATGTGTGTTGTGTGTGTGTGTATGTGTGCATGTGATTCATTTTTATGTGTGTGTATCAATACATGTGAACGCGGAAAAAAAGAGAGGGGAAAGAATATATTACACATATATGTGTCTATTTGTGTGTGCAAATGTGCGTGTATGGTGTGTGTGTGTGTGTTTGTGCATTTGTTTGTCTGCTCATGTGTGTGTGTGTATCTATCTTTTCATGCACTGCACAAGTATGCATCTATATATCAGTGGGGTGTATTTATATGCATGAGTGTTTGAGCATGAATGCAAAAGCATGTGCATGTATGTGTATATATGCACATTCATAATGTGCATGCCTTCATGTGTATGTGTTTGTAGATTGCTGTGTGCATATTTACATGTTTATGCATGTATTATTTGCTGCTTCAGTGTGTGTCTCAGATATACACAATCCTTCACAGAGCAACAAACCCTCTCAATGTCTGTAGTCAGTGAAGACGATGACGCAGTGCGGACATTTATCACAGTCCTCCATGCTGCACTTCCAAGTCGTGTTGACTTTGTGGCCAAGGACACCAGCCTCAAGATGGTCATGGTACATGCCAATCCAGAGCTCCAGTTCTAAACTGAAGCACCTCAGTCTTTGAATCTGAAATACCATTAAATGTACTGAGGTGAACATTCAGCCATAAGGAACAATACAAACTGGTAAATGATTTACACTATGATTTGTTGTATGTCTCAACCAGTTCAACCAGTTCAACTGACTCAAGAAAGAATACACCCTATGTTACACTGGGCATACTTCTCACAGCTGAAGGGTTCCCTTTCTTAAGCAGCACTGTCTGACATGATGGAGGAGCAGGCAATGATACCAAGAACCATCTGAGCAAGGAATAGAGCTCCATACATAACCCCAAAGACAAATATCTGCCCTTACTTTCCTTGAGAATGCAGTTCCTATCAACTGTTTGCCTTTATATACATGTACACCTGACCGTGGTTCATGACTGGGGATGATAAAGCAGAAAGAGAAAGAAAATAAGCACCACATTCTTACTGCTGATCCTGAGAAAAATTGGTATTTATAACCTCAACACCCTATGACTTTGGCACCGTCTCCATGGTTAACCTTTTCCTTTTTTTTTCAGGGGGGGGGGGGGGAATGAAAGGGGATGAAGGAGGGTTGTTTTGGTAGATGACTATGTACAAACTAGTCAAGGATTACCACTCATAGGCAAGAAATTCACTTTCTGTTAAATCCTCAGCGCACTGGGTTTTTAGAAAGACTTGAGTTATATTATCTGATTATTTCAGAACTATACAGCGTGTACCTTCATGCATACATTCCTTGGGTAAGGGCTATTTTGCATGAGCTCTGGACATGTTCTACTGTTTATTTGCCCTGTAAGAGCAGGCACACAGGTCATCAGATTTTCCCCATTTCACTGTATTAGCATTTGAGGGCAGGAAGTCATACATGGATCTGAGGATGAAACTGATGATCAGAGGAGCCACATGCCACATGTCATTCCAGCTGACAGTTCTTTGGAGTGCATTTTCCTACACTGTCCATTGCCCTGTTGGCCTTGCTGAAAAGCTTTCTAGATTCTTTTGGATTCTTATCCTCTTCTTTCTAATCTCTTGTATTACCGTGTCTCTCTTTGTTTTGCCCTTGGCCTTTGACCACCATTCCATTTCTGTTGATCCCAGCTGATTTGTATGTGTCCTTTTATTTCTCCGACCTTGAGACTTCCCTTCACCATGTTCACTGCCTCCCACACTTCCCTTCACCATGTTCACTGCCTCCCACACTTCCCTTCACATGTTCACTGTCTCCCACACTTCCCTTCACCATGTTCACTGTCTCCCACACTTCCCTTCACCATGTTCACTGTCTCCCACACTTCCCTTCACCATGTTCACTGCCTCCCACACTTCCCTTCACCATGTTCACTGCCTCCCAGACTTCCCTTCACCATGTTCACTGCCTCCCACACTTCCCTTCACCATGTTCACTGCCTCCCACACTTCCCTTCACCATGTTCACTGCCTCCCAGACTTCCTTCACCATGTTCACTGCCTCCCACACTTCCCTTCACCATGTTCACTGCCTCCCAGACTTCCCTTCACCATGTTCACTGCCTCCCACACTTCCCTTCACCATGTTCACTGCTCCCACACTTCCCTTCACCATATTCACTGCCTCCCAGACTTCCCTTCACCATGTTCACTGCCTCCCACACTTCCTTTCACCATGTTCACTGCCTCCCACACTTCCCTTCACCATGTTCAATGCCTCCACACTTCCCTTCACCATGTTCACTGCCTCCCACACTTCCCATTTTCAGCCAGTTTTCAGTGTGGACTGGACTGATCTCACAACCTTACCTCCCAAGTCCTCAAGCATGCTTAGAAACTGGAACTTTCCCATCTTGATGATGGATTTTAGTGGTAGCTGCACATTTACCTGACAATGATAGATTGCAAAGTCAGTGAGACCAAGTGGGGCCCAAGCCATTTCCTTATTTATTTGTTGTTTCCTTATTTATTTGTTGATTCTGGCCATCAGTTCCATTATGCTAGTGTTGATATTGTATATCAGTACAGGCCAGAGGAACTTTGGGATCAGCATGAACTGCAGGCTCTAGACTTCGTATATGCCATTTGCTTGGTTTCAATGCCCATTTCTGCATTTTTCAGGGGGTGTCATACCACCTTATTCTAAGACTCTTGACTGGTTCTTCTGCCACTGTTCGAACGGCTTGTATAGTGAAGTAAACGTTATTGTTTTGGCTAATTTTCCATTTTGCAATGACATGCTTTGCACTTTCTTTGGTTTGAAACTCAGCTTGGATGAGGTGATTAACTTGTTTAACTGCTTCAGTATTCTGTGTGATGAAGCATTTAGTGTGCTATTATTGTTTGTGGGAATGATTGTTGTGTCATCCATGAAGACTCTACAAGGGTAATTTGATATCCATTTCCAAGGTTTGTTGGACTCAAGTTGTTCACTGCTGCCCTAAAGATGACCTTCACTGCCAAATGAACAGTACTGAAGAAATTGTACAGTCCATTACTATGCAATTTCCAAAGTGATCCAGTCTGTCATGTATTCATTGTGGCATGCTCTACACAGCCAGACACTCCTGGGATGCCTCCCTTCTGGACTGATATGTGCAAGTACTCATTTTCTATGAGATATTTTATCAGCCTTGCTGCCATGACAGAGAAGGCAAGGTTCCCTTCAGTGTTCAGAAACAATGTTGATCCGAACTGGTTCATGTCACTTGAATTCTGTTCCTATGGAATGTACACTCCATCAGCTATCATCCACTGGTTGCTGGTCTTCAACTTCCTCCATGCTGATCTTATCAGTTTATGAAGCCACTCAAGGACATTGGGATATTTCTTATATAGCAGGCCCAGGTGATGACTGGGTTCTGGCTTTCTTAACAACGACTTTACTTCATCCACTGTTGGTAATATGTCGTTCAAGTGGTGCCTTGCTCTGCAAGTTGGAAATGTTTTCCTTAGATGCTGTTCCACAGCTTCTTTGTCCACTGCGAAAGTCCAACATTTTGGCAACTCAAACAGTCTACTGGCAAGCTGGAAGGGATCTCTGAAGAAGCAGTGTTAGGTCTTTTGCATTTTGTTCCTTCTCTTCCTTGCTGAGTCTACCTTGCTGAGGGCAATGTAAACCAAGTGACTGCCAGCATTCAAGCAAACAGGAACCAAAGGAACACAAAATAGAACCAGAATGCATATCTAATGTAACAAAATAAGACAGGCACACATTTTCAGCCAACTGGGCTTTGTCAATTGTACAAAAAATACAATAAACACAAACATACAAAATTTAGGAGGAAAAAAGGTGTCCCTGATGTTTCCTGCTCAATGAAGCATGAGTGAAGTCTTACTTATTTCTCCAAAATGTGGTATGTTTCAAGATCCAAGACAAGTGTGACTGCCCGCGCCCAAGCAAACAAGAACCAGAAGAACAAGAAAACCAATATAAGCGCGTATCCAACAAAACAAAACAAAACAAGCGCAAATTTTCGGCCAACTAGCCTTTGTCAAGCGCGAACGCACGGTCACAAACAGATCACAGACACCAAACAATGGATAATAAAAATGGGACTAAAAACTTCCCTGCCGCCTTGTCCACTAAAAACTTCCCTGCCGCCTTGTCCACTAAAAACTTCCCTGCCGCCTCGTCCACTAAAAACTTCCCTGCCGCCTCGTCCACTAAAAACTTCCCTGCCGCCTCGTCCACTAAAAACTTCCCTGCCGCCTCGTCCACTAAAAACTTCCCTGCCGCCTCGTCCACTAAAAACTTCCCTGCCGCCTCGTCCACTAAAAACTTCCCTGCCGCCTCGTCCACTAAAAACTTCCCTGCCGCCTCGTCCACTAAAAACTTCCCTGCCGCCTCGTCCACTAAAAACTTTCCTGCCGCCTCGTCCACTAAAAACTTCCCTGCCGCCTTGTCCACTAAAAACTTCCCTGCCGCCTTGTCCACTAAAAACTTCCCTGCCGCCTTGTCCACTAAAAACTTCCCTGCCGCCTTGTCCACTAAAAACTTCCCTGCCGCCTCGTCCACTAAAAACTTCCCTGCCGCCTCGTCCACTAAAAACTTCCCTGCCGCCTCGTCCACTAAAAACTTCCCTGCCGCCTCGTCCACTAAAAACTTCCCTGCCGCCTTGTCCACTAAAAACTTCCCTGCCGCCTCGTCCACTAAAAACTTCCCTGCCGCCTCGTCCACTAAAAACTTCCCTGCCGCCTTGTCCACTAAAAACTTCCCTGCCGCCTTGTCCACTAAAAACTTCCCTGCCGCCTTGTCCACTAAAAACTTCCCTGCCGCCTGGTCCACTAAAAACTTCCCTGCCGCCTGTCCAGTGGGTCAGAAATGGTATGTTTGTTTCCAATATCTTTTGTGTACGCTTGACAAAGGCAAGTTGGCCGAAAATTTGTGTCTGTCCTGTTTGGTTATATGAAATAAGCACTCTGAGTCTATTTTGTGTTTTTCTGGTTCCCGAAGGCACTGTGTTCTGCTTTCATTTAACCCTTGCTTCTCCAATTCCAGGGCAGTCTTCATTTTTTTCTTAAGATTCTCTTTTCTCCTCAAGACAATGTCCATCTCTCCTTACTGTCTGGATTTTGGAGCAGGTATTTCACCTTTGACTGTTTTATTCCATAGGCATTCATACATGTTGTACATACAATATCTCTAAATGTAGCTAGTATGTATTCCAGGCTGCTCTTGCCATGTGGGACCTGATGCTACTATCCCTAAGCAATACAATGTTATGGCATGACAGGCCATGTGGGACCTGATGCTACTATCCCTAAGCAATACAATGTTATGGCATGACAGGCCATGTGGGACCTGATGCTACTATCCGTAAGCAATACAATGTTATGGCATGACAGGCCATGTGGGACCTGATGCTACTATCCCTAAGCAATACAATGTTATGGCATGACAGGCCATGTGGGACCTGATGCTACTATCCGTAAGCAATACAATGTTATGGCATGACAGGCCATGTGGGACCTGATGCTACTATCCCTAAGCAATACAATGTTATGGCCTCTAAGTTGAAGACCAAAAGAAACATACATACACGTAATGAGTATACCCAATGCGGTCGCTCAAAGTCAAATCCAAGTTTAACATTTTACATTGTATGATTTTTACCCCATCGATCATGATGACGGATAAAATGAAATCTAAATACCGACTGGTAAAACTGAACCGGCCTGTGAAGCATACAATCTGTCCCACATATTCTTCATTTGAATCCGTCACACATTGGTTAATGAATTGAGAGAGAGAGACAGAGACAGAGACAGACAGAGAGAGACAGACAGACAGACAGAGACAGAGAGAGACAGATGGTAGAATACTAGAATAAACTAGCATAACTTTACAATACTTCAAACTTTCAGTGCATTCGTTACAATATCATAGGCAAGTGGTTTTGGAAGCAAAGGACAGAAATAGGTACAACAAACAACATGCTGAATATGCATGCAATGTGATGCATACGGCGATAAGCTTGGTAGATCTAGACTTGCTACATGCAACGTACCTTGCTGGTTCAGTCAGTCTGTTTACAGCAACAACGTACCTTGCTGGTTCAGTCAGTCTGTTTACAGCAACAACGTACCTTGCTGGTTCAGTCAGTCTGTTTACAGCAACAACGTACCTTGCTGGTTCAGTCAGTCTGTTTACAGCAACAACGTACCTTGCTGGTTCAGTCAGTCTGTTTACAGCAAGCTTGGCCCTTCGAGTAAGTGGCTTGATCACCGTCGGACTAACAGTAAAACGTTTGTGGAGTATAATCGACCCTACTACAGCAAGTTTGCGATGTTGTGTCAGTTTTCAACTCGCGCAGTGAGGAGTTATAAGTAGCGATCAAGGCGAGGGGTGGGGGACTGGGGGGAAGGGTTCACCGTTGGGCCGCAGTGACTTGATGGGAAGAAGGAGGAGGTGAGTGGAGCTGGTGGTGAGGGTACCCCCTTTGTTTGACGTCATAGACACCACGCTATGGGCGCGATAGTCAGATGGGTATCTGTATCTGTAGGATACGTCGCTGTCGTCAAACGTACGGAATCGGTTCGATCCTGCCTGGGTACCTTCCATTACCTGCTGGTGAGTAAAGAGTGGAGATTTTTCCGATCACTTTAGTTACTGTGTGCGCAGACCCGTTCGTATCTGAACCCTCTTCATATGTACACGCACGCAGAACGTCAAATGTACATGTTACAGATACTATCAGTTATGTGGCTTGTGGAAAATAGATCTATAGGCCTACAATAACATCCAGCATGCAGGCTCACCAATGACGTAGTATGCAGACTGTGCATCAGTTTACAGACTGCCTGGATAGTGCAGGTAAAACAACTCTCACACGAGAATATTGGAACGATAAAAACAAACAAAAACAAAACACGCACGCACGCATGCACACACACATACACAAACACACACAAACATACATACACATACACAGTCATGCCATTCTATAATCTTCTTTTTTATACAAAAATTAATAAAATCAAAAGAAATATTCGTTTCCAACAGAAGCATTTAAGGCAACCTTACAACTTCAATGCCACATTTTGAAGATAAAAAAAGAACATATACAACTATAAAACAAAACCCCCAAAAGTCTTAACGCGTGTACAGAACCTTGAAGTCCATGATTCCTTGAGGTCTTGACAGTTTTTCTTCAGACAGTGTAATCATGGCCTACCATTGCCTACCCCCCCCCCCCCATACAGCGCATTCAAAACAATGCTGCACGCCTTGTACTCAAAAAGAAAAAAGCTGACCACATATCTCCTCTCCTGGCACAACTTCACTGGCTCCCTGTATCAAAGCGCATACAGTACAAACTAGACACCATGTGCTACAAAAGCCTCAATAACGCAGCCCCCGATTACCTGTCAAGCCTACTTGAGATCTATGTTCCCTCACGTACCCTCCACTCTGCCTCCGATCCTCTGACTTTTCGCTTTCCACGCACTAAGCTCAATACCTATGGTCCACGAACCTTCTCTGTTTCTGGTCCACTCTCCTGGAACAAACTTCCTCTCTCAGTCCGTCAGCAACCTACTTTTGTCTCCTTCAAGTCCGCTCTCAAAACTCACCTTTTCTCCTCTGCATGAAATCCTGACCTCACTCAATCCCCTCTGCAGCCTGTCTCCACTCGGAGGGGAATCACATTGTAATATATAATTGTATATAATATGCTCTCTATAATTTTCCATTGCTTTTATTCTTTCTCCCCCTTTATAGCCGTGTGCGTGTGCGTGTGTGTGTGTGTGTGTGTGCGTGCGTGCGTGCGTGTGTGTGCGTGCGTGCGTGTGTGTGTGTCTGATTTTATCAAGATTTTGCGCTATATAAATAAAATATTGTATTGTATTGTTGTATTGTATAATATCCGTTACTGTGACCTTGAAAAACTTTCATATGAAATGAAACTTGATGTGCATCAAGGGCAAGGATAGACTGTCACAAGTGCCAAACACATTTCAGTGGCAAGAAGCCCTGGGGACAGCTGGACAGCAGAAGGTCCTCTGAGGAATGCCCCCTCAAGCAAATGCTCCAGTCTTATAAACTCTTGTACTCTGAACGGAACCGGGACACAGCCAGGTCATGACTTTTGCTGACCTCCTGCTGCCACCATTGCCTACCCCCCACCCGACCCCTTACAATTGTGAGAATAGACTTACGTATTGCTAGACGTCCTTAAGAAAGTAGGCTGCTGTTCACACACCTTCATCGAAAAGTGCTGATTTTAGGCATATACGTTGGTACATGTGACCTTGACTTTGGTGCCCTACCTCTCAAACTGCGTGATCCTTCTTTCGTGACTTCTCAACGGTCGACACCTTTGACCTAAATTTGGTAATCGTGGATCTATAAACAGCTGAAAAACTTGTGTTCATGTTCACTGTTTATGGCCCAGTCTGCCAGCAGAGCTGTATGATGTATATCATGGCTAATACAGTGGAAACCTGATATAACAGGGATGATGGGACCAAATCAAAATCCCTGTTATATCAGATCCCTGTTATATCAGATATCAAGGGAAATGCTTGCTTTTTCTCGACAGCCTGGATGATCTCATATTTCTTCTCAATTGAAAGGCATTTTCTTTTACGTTTGTTGTCAGCGGTGGCCATTATGAGCAATAGCAATGAGAATCAGAATCAGCAAGAAAGCTAAGAAAATAGAAAGATAAACAGTAGATCTAGGCCTAGATCTGGTCTGGTGTAAGTGTGCAGTAAGCTTACAAACTGAATGATGGCGCAGTCAGTCACTGACTCAGTGGCCTCAGGCCTACACGCTTGCGCGCGCATTACGCTCGCATTGCGAAGCGTTCTTTCAGTGTACAGTACACAGTATACCAAGGCTAGCCTAGATCTAGATCTAGGCCTACTGCGTGGCGTGCTGAGTCTAGGCCTAGGCCTTTCTGCTGCAGAGCCCGTCTCGGCATCCCTGCTATAACCGATCGAGCCCTCTTGTCTCCCTGTTATTGCCGATAAGTTTTAATAGAGACAAAGAGGAAGAAAAAATGGGGATTGAAAAAAGCCCTGTTATATCCGGATTCCTGTTATAACCGGTCCTGTTATAAATGGTTTCCACTGTACCACACTAAAACTACTCCCAAGTTTAACTAAAAGTAACAGCGAATAAAAGCCAAGCTCATGATTATCCTCTCAAGGCTATGCATTAAAAAGTCTTTCCCATACGTCTTATCATATAAAAGATGAAATTTATTCATCTCTAGTAAAATCTTGAAAATTTCTAGTTTTGCACATGGAGGAACATCTCTGAACAGGTTCTTTATGGATTTATTTGTGTAGATTAGGAAAAGACAAGCAATATTTATAGGACATTTTATGAGGCAAGAGAAACTGGAGCACCTAGTCACAACAGGAAAGCTGGAGGGAAAAGGAGCACCAGGAGGAAAACATTGGACGGACTTGCAGAGTGACTGAGGACAGAGAGGGTAGGAGATGTACTTGCAGCAACAAGGGATAGATTTGTATGGAGGACCATGATCGCCAACCCCATGCGTTCAGTAAGAGGGTGTTAGATGCTAAGTTTTGTTTTCAGTTTCTCAAAATGACGTCTCCGCGCTCGGAACGAATTCCATATGCACTAACGTCACAGGTGCCACGTGTATGGTGACCGTGACACATGCCTTAAGCCTGCACATAAACTCATGAGCTGGCCAGGTCTTGAGGCCTTACCTAGACTATGTTTTACCTAGTGTATATTAATACTGGTATTTTATTAGCCTTCCACTGGATAGTCTTGGTTACATGTAAATAACATGTGTATGTGTGTATCTTACCTTCAAAAAAGGAACATATACATATGACGTAAATAGATAAATCATTAAAGATATGAATCACAACACAACTAGCTATTCTGTATAAATTCGTCTCACATGACAGACCCCCCCCTCGGCAATGCGTAAATGCTTAGCCATCTATCAAGTAGGTGAAGCCTATATTTTCTTGATCATAGACAGGTAAGTAAGTAAGTAAGCAAGAAAGTAGGTAAGCAAGCAAGTAAACAGCAAGTGAGCAAGCAAGCAAGTGAGTGAGTAAGTGAATAAAAAGTAAGTAGGTGAATGAATAAATACAAAATAAAGGAGTATGTAGATAAATAAACAGGTAAGAGATAAAAATGATAAGTTAGATGCTAAGTGGCTCGTCAAACACCACGGAGCTTCTTCATTTTTGAAATGGTATGAGTGGGTGTAGAATGTGTGACAAGGCTGTCTGTAACCTACATAACACGGTCTCTTTCCTACAGTTCCCATGAACAGATGGAAGAATGTACTTAGGGTCAGGACGGATGTGGGCATTTTCTGGTCTGTCGGACTGTTCCTATGTTCTTATCAGAGATTTTTTTCACCTGAGTCTGCACTTAAGGTTTCAGATCTTTGTAAGGAATGAAGGATTTAGGATAAAAAAAAAATCAAAATCCATCCCGACCTTAACCCTTTGACTCCCGCATACTGTCCACCAGCATCCTGTATTGGCTACCATACTAGCAAAGCAAAAACTTAACCCTCTGACTCCCTCACCCTATTCACCAGCTTCCTGCAGGAAGCTGGTGAATAGGGTGAGGAAGTCGAAGAGTTAAGATTTTGCAGTTGGTGGATAGGGTGCTGTAGTCAAAGGGTTAAAGACATTCTTCCATCTGTTCCTGAAGCTTCATAGTGTGTGACATCTTTTCCACTGTGACAGTTTTCCGCCTTTTCTTTGCCTCAAATACCAACGTGATCACCGCAAAACCCAAGCAATGTTGTAACCACATGTTTTAAGAGAAAAAAAAAACAGTTGAAGAATTTCAGATGCTCTGGGTGGCTAATGTTTCGGCCGGCAGTTGCAAAGCGGAAAGAGAGTCTCTCAAAAAATGAAAAAAAGTCTTTAAGCTTGGATTGGGACACCATCATGTTTCAGTGCTGAAACCAGAACAGTCGGTTCCGCAGTTTTGACAGAACTGTCAAAGGGAATGCATTTTGAAAATGATCGACTGGGAGCAACATGACAGATGCAGCAGCAGCATTTTCGTCAGACTTTTATCCATCTGTGAATACTTTCTGGATTGACGGAACTTTCTGACAGAGTTCTGCATAAAACGAGTTGTGTGCCAATGAACTGGGAGATTCTTTACGGCAGGAAGCAAGATCAAAATAGACCTCGGGTGTTTTGAGTGTCCATGGCGGGCAACTCATGTCCATATATTTATGTCACACACACACACACACACACACACACACACACACACACACACACACACACACACACACCACACACATAAATACACACACACACACACACACACACACAAATACACAAACACAAACACACACACACACACACACACATACACACACACATACAAACACAGACACAAACACAATAGATAGTTCAGTAGCTAAATATTCATAATTCGTTACATAGTTCATAGTTACAGTTCACTATTTCATTGTTAAATTTTTTTTTATTTGTAGTACACTGCTTCATTTGTTATCTTTTCGCTCAGTGTTCATAATTCGTTACACTCTCTGTTCATAGTTACAGTTAAGTAGTTTATTGTTTAAATAGTTGTTGTGATACGCAGCTTTATTTCTTCTTTTCGCTCCCCTCTTCCTCTGCCTCTCCTGCATCTGTATTCCCTTCCCCACATCGTTTTCTTTTCTTTTTTGTGTATTATTATTTTAACACTTTTTTTTTCTTCTAAAATCACTTAAGTCAACAGACATTAAACCAATGACCACACACACACACACACACACACAGACACAACACACACACACACACACACACACACACACACACACACACACACACACACACACACACATATGCACACACACACGCATGCTTGCACAAAACTATAAAAAGAAATATAAATTAATCGTTTTTAAGGGGATATTTAAAAACGACATTATACACTCCCTTGGATCTACAGTTTCAATTTCCGTTTCTCGTGAACAGACATTAAACCAATGACCAGCACACACACACACACACACACACACACACACACACACACACACACACACACACACTCACTCACAAGTACACACACAAGCACACACACACGTGCATGCTCGCACAAAACTATAAAGAGAAATATGATTTAATCGTTTTTATAAGGGGACATTTAGAAGCGACATTATACGCTCCCTTGGATCCTACAGTTCCAGTTTCCGTTTGTCAAGACAACGACGTCTCTGCGCTCAGAACAAAGTCCATAAATTTCGCTGACGCCGCAGGTGCCGTTTGATGGATTTAACAGTCAAAACGATCATGGCATTAACCGCAGTATAATCACGCATAAGCCACGCGCTGCAAGGTCTTGGTGTTCTACTTAGCATAAATTATGTATTCTACATCTATCATGATCCTTGTATTTAAAAAAAAAGTGCGTATGACCGCACTGTTCTAATGCCAAATAGATTCTCTGTTATATAAACCTATCTATGGGTAACCCACCAGTTCTCGCTTTCTAACACAATTTATCTTCCTCATTACCTTAACTCTTTTAACCATCCTTTTACCTTGGGTGGAAAAAAAGGAAAACAGAAAACGAATTCACACACACACACAAACACACACACACACACACACACACACACACACACACACACACACACACACACACACACACACACACACACACACACACACACACAATATTGTAAAAACGTTTTATGTATTTGCGGCGAACAATTCACATTGTATCACTGTTTGTTTTACTGCAGAAAGCTTCGTTCCGTTTTACCAGACGTTTACACAAGGAAACTATCTTGAAACGCATTTTAAAGAAGTAGTATCGGATCAAGTTTTGTTAGATAACATTTCAGAATCATTGGTTCACAGTCCTGTTAATGCGTTACTATAATAAGATTATTATTATAATTATGATTATTTTTGTTTTGTTTTGTTTTTATGACGATTTTTCTTTTACATTATTGATGTTAGCGTTGTTCTAGTTTCATTTCTCTGTTCATCCATGTCCTTTTTCTTAAGACCTTGCCGCTTCCTTTTATTTTTTTTCCGTCTCTTACTCTGTTCCCCTCTGACCCCCTCCCCCCCCCCCCCCCCCCTAATTTCATCCTCCATGTCATTTTTCCCCGTCTAATATCACTTATAGTGAAAAGACGGTAAATCAAGCAACGAACACACACACACACACACACACATACACACACACACACACACACACACACACACACACACACACACACATACACACACACACACACACACACACCACACACACACACACACACACACACACACACACACACTGTAGGCCATAGTATAGTACTCGCAGACTCGCACTAACCTCTTTGTCTTTTCGTGTCACTTGTTCTCAATCCACACTGCCTTATTCTTCACTTATGACTGGAAAACATACAGAACATAATAGTGGTATAGCTTTGACCGTGGGCATGGTAAGAAAGACAAGCGATAGTGATACACAACAGCTTTGTACATGGTGTGATTCTCATGCTGTGCCACATCACTTGCGAGCATACAAAACGTTCGGAGAAAAAGGATATTGCGGTTGTTCAAAATCTGAGTTTTGTGGCAAATTTCTATCAAAAGCAAAACGGGTAATCATAAGCAATCAACTCACGAATTATTTTGCGCGGACAAGTTCAGGTTAAAACAAATGCCAAAGGTTACAACAGAAAACCCATCCTGCCCACCCACCCCTGGTATCCCCGTGGGCCCCTGTCCAGACAGCAAACACATCCTCCAGGACTTCACGAGCTACTGGTCTCTCAGGTAGGAGATAATAATAATTATAATTACAATATTTATATAGCGCAAAATCTTGATAAAATCAAATCTAAGCGCTGAAACAGACACACACGCACGCACGCACACACATGCACGCACGCACACACACACACACACACACACACACACACACACGCACACGGCTATAAATGGGGAGAAAGAATAAAAGCAATGGAAAATTATAGAGAGCATATTATATACAATTATATATTACAATATGATTTCCCTCCGAGTGGAGACAGGCTGCAGATGGGATTGAGTGAGGTCAGGATTTTATGCAGAGGAGAAAAGGTGAGTTTTGAGAGCGGACTTGAAGGAGACAAAAGTAGGTTGCTGACGGACTGAGAGAGGAAGTTTGTTCATGGAGAGTGGACCAGAAACAAAGAAGGCACGTGGATCATAGGTATTGAGCTTAGTGCGTGGAAAGCGAAAAGTCAGAGGATCGGAGGCAGAGCGGAGGGTACGTGAGGGAAGATAGATCTCAAGTAGGCTTGACAGGTAATCGGGGGCTGCGTTATTGAGGCTTTTGTAGCACATGGTGTCTAGTTTGTACTGTATGCGCTTTGATACAGGGAGCCAGTGATATTGTGCCAGGAGAGGAGATATGTGGTCAGCTTTTTTCTTTTTGAGTACAAGGCGTGCAGCATTGTTTTGAATGCGTTGTAGGATGTGAATGGTGGAGGCAGGAAGACCAGACAGGAGTGAATTGCAATAGTCAATGCGAGACATCATGAAGGAGAGAACGAGTTTTGCAGTTGTTTCGACAGAGAGATACTTCCTGATCAGGCTTATACGATCTGGCCCACCCAGCCCCTAACCCTTTGACCCCCGCACCCTGTCCACCAGCATCCTACAGTGTCAACCATGCAAGCAAAGCAAAAACTTAACCCTTTGATCCCTCACCCTATCCAGCTTCCTGCAGGAAGCAAGTGGATAGGGTGAGGGAGTCAAAGGGTTAAGTGTTTGCAGTTGATGTATAGGGTGAGGGAGTCAAAGGGTTAAGTGTTTGCAGTTGATGTATAGGGTGATGGAGACAAAGGGTTAAGTGTTTGCAGTTGATGTATAGGGTGAGGGAGTCAAAGGGTTAAGTGTTTGCAGTTGGTGTTTAGGGTGAGGGAGTCAAAGGGTTAAGTGTTTGCAGTTGGCGTATAGGGTGAGGGAGTCAAAGGGTTAAGTGTTTGCAGTTGGTTATAGGGTGAGGGAGTCAGAGGGTTAAGTTTTTGCAGTTGATGTATAGGGTGAGGGAGTCAAAGGGTTAAGTGTTTGCAGTTGGTGTATAGGGTGAGGGAGTCAAAGGCTTAAGTGTTTGCAGTTGGTGTATAGGATGAGGGAGTCAAAGGGTTTTAAGTGTTTGCAGTTGGTGTATAGGGTGAGGGAGTCAAAGGGTTAAGTGTTTGCAGTTGGTGTAGAGGGTGAGGGAGTCAAAGGGTTAAGTGTTTGCAGTTGGTGTAGAGGGTGAGGGAGTCAAACGATTAAGTGTTTGCAGTTGGTGGATAGGGTGCGGGAGTCAAAGGGTTTTAAGTGTTTGCATTGGTGGATAGGGTGCGGGAGTTAAAGGGTTAAGTGTTTGCAGTTGGTGGATGGGGTGCGGGAGTCAAAGGGTTAAGTGTTTGCAGTTGGTGGATAGGGTGCGGGAGTCAAAGGGTTAAGTGTTTGCCGTTGGTGGATAGAGTGAGGGAGTCAAAGGGTTAAGTGTTTGCAGCTGGTGGATAGAGTGCGGGAGTCAGAGGTATACAGTGTGAGAAGCTGGACAGGCCTGTGATGGCGTTACAGAAGGCAACCTATTTCAATCTCCAGACTAAACTGCGAGTGTGACGGTGAATGAGAAGGAGAAAACAGAAAACGAATGATTCTTAAGAAAAAGCTCCCATTTCATTCAATCAAAAACTATTGTCACGCAAATACAGTTTTCTAAGTAACAATCTTTCTCTTGCCTTTAATGAACAGTTTGCTAAAAATGAAATTTTCTGAATATAAAATAACAAACAAATAAACAAACAAACAAAAATGACAGCAGATCTCAATATCTACCCCCCCAGCGGGAAAGTGAGGTTTTGAGCTTCGACGAAAACAAGAAAATAAAAACTGGAGTGGGTGGAGAGGGGGGGGGGGGGGGGGGGGCAAACAGGTAAATGTAAAACGACCTTTACATAGAATTAGTTGTATGTGAGAAAACAAAGAGAGACAGACAGACAGAGACAGACAGACAAAGACAGACAGACAGACAGAGACAGACAGACAAAGACAGACAGACAGACACAGACAGACAGACAGACAAAGACAGACAGACACAGACAGACAGACAGACACAGACAGACACAGACAGACAAAGACAGACAGACACAGACAGACAGACAAAGACAGACAGACACAGACAGACAGAGACAGACAGACAGACAAAGACAGACAGACACAGACAGACAGACAGAGACAGACAGACAAAGACAGACAGACACAGACAGACAGACAGAGACAGACAGACAGAGACTTTTACGGAGTCAGATATTACATAGAATTAGCTGTATGTGAGAAAACAAAGAAACAAAGAGAGAGACAGACAGAGAGACAGAGAGAGACGTTTCCGGAGTCAGACATTGGTACAAACGAGAGAGGGGGGCAGAGGGGGAAAGAACATTCTTCGCAAGCTCCTCGGGTCGTTGACTGAACTGAGTTTAAGTCTTACTAAATGTGACGTATAACAGAGAAATATAGGCTACATGTAATGTAAAACCTTTGATCAGATGCTTTGAAATATCGTCATTGTCAAAAGTTCAAATATCGTCATTGTCAAAAGTTCAAATATCGTCATTGTCAAAAGTTCAAATACCGTCATTGTCAAAAGTTCAAATATCGTCATTGTCAAAAGTTCAAATATCGTCATTGTCAAAAGTTCAAATATCGTCATTGTCAAAAGAAGTTCAAATATCGTCATTGTCAAAAGAAGTTCAAATATCGTCATTGTCAAAAGTTCAAATATCGTCATTGTCAAAAGAAGTTCAAATATCGTCATTGTCAAAAGAAGTTCAAATATCGTCATTGTCAAAAGAAGTTGAAATATCGTCATTGTCAAAAGAAGTTGAAATATCGTCATTGTCAAAAGAAGTTCAAATATCGTCATTGTCAAAAGAAGTTGAAATATCGTCATTGTCAAAAGAAGTTCAAATATCGTCATTGTCAAAAGAAGTTGAAATATCGTCATTGTCAAAAGAAGTTCAAATATCGTCATTGTCAAAAGAAGTTCAAATCTCGTCATCGTCAAAAGAAGTTCAAATCTCGTCATTGTCAAAAGAAGTTCAAATATCGTCATTGTCAAAAGAAGTTGAAATATCGTCATTTTCAAAAGAAGTTGAAATATCGTCATCGTCAAAAGAAGTTCAAATATCGTCATCGTCAAAAGAAGTTCAAATATCGTCATTGTCAAAAGAAGTTCAAATATCGTCATTGTCAAAAGAAGTTCAAATATCGTCATTGTCAAAAGAAGTTCAAATATCGTCATTGTCAAAAGAAGTTGAAATATCGTCATTGTCAAAAGAAGTTCAAATATCGTCATTGTCAAAAGAAGTTCCACAGGGATGGTTCTGTTGATGGACCCATAGACTCTAGATCTGATAGCTCGAGTTCAGTCCCAGCCTGCCAAATAAACGTTGGTCTGTTCATTGCTCATTTTAATGCTTGAGTCATTCTGAGGATGCTGGGTTGGTGTTTCTCAGGTCTTATCTTCTTCCCGCTCCCCCCTCACTCCCCCCTCTTCCTTATGTCAAGATCTCGCAAGTGAATAGTGTTGTGTGCAAGGTAAAGGATCCCACCAGATAATTGCTGTTAGCAGAGTTGTGTGGAGCGCATATGGAATTGCCTGATTCGAATGAACCCTCCGTGAACCAATGTTCCGATCATACTAACGTTTCGTCCTGTGTGTGTGTGTAGAAGGAAGAGTGGACAGTTACATTATTATGCAAAAATCCGTGAACTATTGACCCAGAGTGGACGGTGATCTGACTCAGTGAACTAATGACCCAAAGCGTATTGAGTTCAACGAGGATACCTTCGCGAGGTTAACAGGGACAGTTCAACTGATGTGTCAAGTAGTTCTTCAGCTTCAATCGTGTTTATTTTTCAATGGTAGAAGTTTGTCGTACTCCTGTACGGTCATAACAGTTTTAAATCGTTTTTCGCCTAACTAAAAAAACTGTTTTGTGTTTAGTCTTGAAAAGGCAGTATGTAATATGGAATTATATTGTGATTTACAGTAATGCGTTTGGATCGTCAGCGGACGTTTTTGATGTGAAGTGGAATAGTACATAAAATCTATTTAAATAATGCTACGACTTTTGCAGATTTCAAACTGAATTGTTAACTTTAGAAATGTGTAAAGTTAGGTAGAAGTATGTTGAGCATAAGGATAATTTATCAAGACTGGCGGGAATGTGGGATCTTTGACTGAATTGTGGGTGGGAGAAGACTTTTGTTTGTTTGTGGGATCTGTGAGAGTTTCTCACACATAGGGTAAGAGTATGCGTGTGTGTGTGCGTGCGTGTGCGTGCGTGCGTGCGTGTGTGTGTGTGCACGTCTGTGTCTCAGACATAGGGTGGTGTGTGGCGCGTGGTGTGTGTGTGTGTGTGTGTGTGTGTGCGCGCGCGCGCATGCAGGGAAAGTCCTTGCCATCTTAAACAGAGTCATCACCCATGTAGCCAAGCATTCCTGAGTTTCATTGTGTCATTCGTGGCAGGAGAGACACATGTGACATGGTCTTGCCATATGTCAACTACAAGAGAAGTGTGGGGGAAAAAAGGCACGCCACATGGTGTTTTTTTGATAGATCTTACAAAAGCATTTGACACCGTCAATCAGCAGGGCCTGGAGATACTACGAAATGTTGGTCCCCTCAGATTGCTTCTTTCTACCATAGCTTGCTGGCTAGGGTGCAAGAGAACGGGGAGGCATTTGAACCCTTCCCAGCGTAGAACAGAGTGAAACAGGGATGCGTTTTAGCGCCCACACTGTTCTCCATCCTCTTTGTGGCAGCGTTGATTGATGCACTTAGAGACTTTGATAGGGGTGTGTACATCGAGTTCCATTCACATGAAAAAGTTGTCAAACTGCAGAGAGACTCCAAGCCAAAACGCCAAAACCAAAGCGCTCAAAAATTGCAGATTACTGTGCATTGTCCTCACACTCCCATGAGGACACCTAGTGCATCACCAACCTATTTGTTGTGGCCTGCAAACACTTCAGTTGTTCAATTAGCCTCCGCAAGGCAGAGACTATTTCAACCAACATCATCTCAAGGTGCTGGCGCTTCGCCGCCTCCAACTGTCAGTAATAATCAGGAGAACAAGACTGTAGACAAATTCTACTACTAGGGCAGTATAATGAGAAGTATTAGATCTCTTGATGTCAAGGTGGAACTGAGCATCTCCAAAGCGAGCCCTGCCTTTGGAAGGCTGACCAAAAAGTTTATAACAAGACCAGGGCTTCAGGCTGGCCTATTAATATTGTTGTATACAGAGCACTCGTGTAGTGCTGCCAGACGTGGCACATTCAACAAACGGAATGGTTCCACCAAGGATAGGATGTCTGTGTAAGATTTGCAACATCGCATGGCAGGATCGAATATAAATATCAAGTTCTGAAGAAATCTGTCTTGCCAATTACAGAGAGCCTACTCACTAAAAGCCAGCTTCGTTGGACAGGACACATCATCCGTATGGCAGATCAACCATTGTTCCAAAGATGCTTCTGTATGGAGAGCTGAAACAAAAATTCTGAGACCAGGGAAGACCACTAAAGCGATACAAGATACTCTAAAGGTCAATTTAATGAGCTGTAGCATCAGTATCACCGACCGCAAAGACATTGCCCACAACAGAGCAAGGTGATGATAGTAGCATACAAGGAACAGTCATATTTGAACAGCGCAGTACAGCCTCTATTCAAAAGAAAAGGGACTGGCGGAAACAGAACCCAAGGCCACAGAGTCTTTTCCATCAGCACCTGTTGAAGAACTTTTGCTTCCAGAATTGTACCTGTGTTTCCAGAATTGTACCTGTGTTGTGCACGAAGACTCATATCAGGCAATAAAGGATCAGAATGCTTGTTCATCCATCGGATCGACGGGAGATTCCATTATCGTGTATCGATTTAAAAATGGTGTATGGTAGTGTGACGTGCACGCAATTAACCCAGTCAGATATGAAGCCATGCTCATTAAGCGAGTTTTGAATGCTCTACTCACATGTCTGGGAATGATTTTTGTTGATTGAAGAAGGTACGACTGTAGTACGATGTACACTCCTTTCAGTTTTTATATTTGCTTGTTCTGACTAATCAATGAATACATTAAATTTGTTGGAGTAGTCAGTAGACCAGATAAATATGATTAGACTTAGATTTAGAACTCGATGGCAACAAGGCCTCGTGGCCTATTAATTTGTCCACAGCCACCCACCCCCTTTTTTGTTTTGTTTTTGTTTTTAATATACTGAAAGTGTATTCCAGTTTTCGTGACGTTACTTGAAACAGATTTGATCCATTTGGTAAGATGGGAGTGAGGTTAATTTGTTTGTTTTAGTTACAAAACTATGCATCCTACAGATCTCTGCTGTATGCGAGACTGCACTTCCCTGCTACATCGTCCTTCTCCTGTTTGTGTTCTTGTCCCTATTTTTATGTGATCTATGCAACACCCTATGTGGAAATCTCCTCAGCTTATCTGTCCTCCTGGCATGCCAACCCCACTCGACTCTTCTGTCCCTGTCCACGCCTCACAGCCGTATAACATTCTCGATTCTATATAACATTCAAGAACTCTCTTCCTGATGTTAATCGATAGGCATTTGTTGGTAAGAATGCTTTTCATCTTCTTGAATGCTGTTCTGGCTTGGCCGATTCTGCTGGCTATTTCTGATGGTGTGCATCTGCCGTCTGGTGAGATGATCGTTCCCAGATATTTACTTATCAACCTGTCTCAAAGTTGTGCCGTTTGCTGTTATTTTGCAGAGGGGATTTCAGTATCATATGTTTCGAAATCAGGCCTTTTTTTTTCTTTCTTTTTTTTCCACTAGGTGGACTACATTTTCACAGCCCCCAAGAGATTGAAAGAAGGGTGGTCTCCCTTGCTATGGTAAGAACAAACAAACAAGACTCAATGGAGATATGATGAGAATGGGAATCTAGCTATACTAACCAGAAACTGATTGAATGAACAACTAATCCGAATGTTAAATGAATGAATGTTCCGATAGTCTTGAATGGTGCAAGAAGACAAGGAAAAAGACAGGAGAACTCAAGAAAAAGGCAACAAGCAACTGATGCCAGAACTACTCAATCCACACAAAGCCAACATATGACAGTCACCAAAGCAAACTCCCAAAGCAGTCTACCAGAGAAGAGGGAAGACCAAGATACAAGGAGAAGACGCCATTACGAACATCAAACCACCAAAGCAGCCCACCAGAAAAAAGAAAGGAACGACCAAGGAACAAGGAAAAGACACCATCATAAACAGCGATATCAAAGAGCAAAATGCAAAAGAGGGAGAGAGAGAGAGAGAGAGAGAGAAGAGAGGAGAAAGAGAGACAGAGACAGAGACAGAGAGAGACAGAGAGAGAGACGGAGTGCATGCACTATCTCTGTCCATCTAATTTATCATCTTCGAATTATATAAAAGATAACTAGCAAGATTCCCTGTACTCTCCCACTTTGTTGGAAACAACTCAAACTCTGATCTCCACAAAATAGAACAAACAAACAGAAAGGCGAAAACAAGAAAAAACAAAAGCTAAAACAAACAATCAAATTTTTCTTTAAAAAAAAACGAAACAAAACAGAAAACACTGAAGGGTTTGAAACAACACAAACAGAAAAAAAAATTTTAAGGGAGATAACTGTGAAAAAACAAAAACAAAAACCGGTTGGGGAGCAAGCCTAAGTGTTCTATCAACAGTAGGCTACACAGGCTCTTGAAAGGGAAAGATCCTTATGCTCCTAAAGCAGATGACGATCGTCTCATTCTACATGCCACTCGTCGGACCTGTCAAGTAGCCCCCCTCCCCCCTTTTTTTCACATGCGGCGTATCAGTTTGTATGCGTGGGGGTGGGGATGGGATTATGTGTGAGCCCAACTTGTCCGCATAAACCTCTATTACACTCACAGCGGTGTGTCTACTTTACAGTTAATGTGTTAGTGTGTGTGTGTGTGTGTGGTGTGTGTGTGTGTGTGTGTGTGTGTGTGTGTGTGTGTGTGTGTGTTGTGTGTGACGAGAGAGAGAGAGGGAGAGAGAGAGAGTGTGATGTGTGTGTGTGTGTGTTGTGTTTGTGTGTGTGTGTGTGTGTTTGTGTGTGTGTGAGAGAGAGAGAGAGAGAGAGAGAGTGTGTGTGTGTGTGTGTGTGTGTGGTGTGTGTGTGTGTGTGTGTGTGTGTGTTTATTCAACAGAAGAAGGACCGGTGGAAGCAGAACCCCAAGCCGCTGGAATCCTTTTAATGCAGTGCCTACAGAAGAAGATGTAGGCCTACTTCCAGGATTGGCCTTGCATCCCACATGATGACCCATGCCAGGCGAGAAAGACCTGTATGTCTCCTCATCGGTCAGAATGACGGGAGAGAGTCCATTGACATCATCACACCATCATCGAGATTTGTACGTTTATTTGCCATTTGAAGAACATATACTTCCAGATAGGGCTATAAAACAGACTGGTTGTGATAAGTCGACATAACAGTCAATAACTTTTAACATATCGTTTTATCATATCGTCTCATAATCATCACACAACCACACCACAACAACAACAAACACCATCCCACCACCATTATATCATCGCGTGTCATCGTCGTCATCGTCGTCATCATCATCATCATCATCATCATCATCATCATCATCATCTGTAGGATTGCTATAAAACAGACTGTTGTAGTAATCACCATAAGTCAATAATTTTAACAGTTATTGATTTTGCATTTCCTTTTATCATCATCATCATCATCCGTAGGATTACAATGTTACAATGAAACCGCGAGTGGCTCGTTAAAACCCTGGAGGTTCCTTAGACAATCTAGATTTACTTGGATAACTGTAGTAGGCTAACTCTAAAGCTGATACGTGCATCTGATGTTGCCTGCTCAGTAGCAACAGCCTGTTGCTGTGGTGACGGAGGTCAATCGGGTAATGTTCCTTCTACCAGAAGGATGACTGCAACCCATGCGGTCTGTGAAGGGAATTCCGTACCACTGGATATGTAGCTGCCAGAGCTCAGAATGATTTTGTCGCCGTTTGCAGCCTGCAGTTTTTGAGTTTCGGACAATTGTTCGGCACTCCACCTAAATCTGCTACCGATTATCTGAGAAGCTCTCTGGGGCTTTGAAAACACTATGCGCTGGCACGGTCTTGAAATGGAGGGGGGGGGGGGGGTTACAGGGACTTATGAAACACTAAGCTGACACCACCAGAATGATAGAAACGTTAACAATTTGACTTCTGCACCCTATCCACCAACTGCAAAAACTTAACCCTTTGACTCCTTCACCATATCCATCAGCTTCCAGCAGGGAATCAAGTGGTTGTTTTTGCTTTGCTAGCATGGTTGGCAATGCAGGATGCTGGTGGACAGGGTGCGGGAGTCAAAGGGTTACGTTTTTGCTTTGCTAACATGGCTGGCAATGCAGGATGCTGGTGGACAGGGTGCGGGGGTCAAAGGTCTAAGATGGCAGCAAATAGGCCAGTTCTAATGTTGCGGGCTGGGACTAAACTGGAGATATCAGATTTTGAGTCCACAGTTCTGTTAAAAGAACTAGCCATCCCTCGACATGATTCTCTGTAATAAATTGTGCTGTAGCTTACCTCAAACACCAGTTCCTACAGCTGCATCCTAGACAGTTGTCATGGGTCTTCCTTACCTTATACACCAACTGCAAAAACTTAACCCTTTGACTCCTTCACCCTATTCACCAGTTTCATGCAGGAAGCTGGCGGATAGGGTGAGAGAGTTGACAATGCAGGATGTTGATGGACAGTGTGCGGGCGGGTGTCAAAAGGTTAATCTTGAGGGTCAAATCATAATATGTGCCATAATGTTAACTTTTGTTTACTTTGAGGGTCAAATCATATGTGCCATAATGTTAACTTTTGTTTACTTTGAGGATCAAATAATATGTGCCATAATGTTAACTTTTGTTTACTTTAGGATCAAATAATATGTGCCATAATGTTAAATTTTGTTTACTTTGAGGGTCAAATCATATGTGCCATAATGTTAACTTTTGTTTACTTTGAAGGTCAAATCATATGTGCCATAATGTTAACTTTTGTTTACTTTGAGGATCAAATCATATGTGCCATAATGTTAACTTTTGTTTACTTTGAGGGTCAAATCATAATATGTGCCATAATGTTAACTTTTGTTTACTTTGAGGATCAAATCATAATATGTGCCATAATGTTAACTTTTGTTTACTTTGAGGATCAAATCATAATATGTGCCATAATGTTAACTTTTGTTTACTTTGAGGGTCAAATAATATGTGCCATAATGTTAACTTTTGTTTACTTTGAGGGTCAAATAATATGTGCCATAATGTTAACTTTTGTTTACTTTGAGGGTCAAATCATAATATGTGCCATAATGTTAACTTTTGTTTACTTTGAGGGTCAAATCATAATATGTGCCATAATGTTAACTTTTGTTTACTTTGAGGATCAAATCATAATATGTGCCATAATGTTAACTTTTGTTTACTTTGAGGATCAAATCATAATATGTGCCATAATGTTAACTTTTGTTTACTTTGAGGGTCAAATAATATGTGCCATAATGTTAACTTTTGTTTACTTTGAGGGTCAAATAATATGTGCCATAATGTTAACTTTTGTTTACTTTGAGGGTCAAATCATAATATGTGCCATAATGTTAACTTTTGTTTACTTTGAGGATCAAATCATAATATGTGCCATAATGTTAACTTTTGGTTTCTTTGAGGGTCAAATCATAATATGTGCCATAATGTTCACTTTTGTTTACTTTGAGAGTCAAATCATAATATGTGCCATAATGTTAACTTTTGTTTATTTTGAGGGTCAAATCATAATATGTGCCATAATGTTAACTTTTGTTTACTTTGAAGTCATGGTAACTGGAATACAGTTCGCGTATGTGCACAAATACATATGAGTATATTTGTTCATGTGCGCATAGGTTGGCTGTATAAAGCTGTACGTTGGCCATGTATGAAAGGAACGTACTTGTAACCTTTGATTGATAATAATTAGAATGGTACATGTGTGTGTGTGTGTGTGTGTGTGTGTGTGTGTGTGTGTGTGTGTGTGTGAGAGAGAGAGAGAGAGAGAGAGTGTGTGTGTGTGTGTGTGTGTGTGTGTGTGTGTGTGTGTGTGTGTGTGTGTGTGTGTGTGTGATTGCTCATATGTGCATTGGTTGATTGTACAAATCTCTATTATATGTTTAAACAGTTACATCATACACACATGAGCATGTATACAGTGAATTTCTAAACTATTGATTAAACCAAATAGTTACGGGGTTGCTCTCTGTCCATAATTTTTGTGTGTGTGTCACATTTAGCCTACTTTTAGTAGTAATACGTAATTAAAGGTACGTATATTCAAATGCGGTCAAAGGTTATATCAGTCTTATCTTTTCTTGCGTCTTCACTGAGATTAGACAGTAGTGGAAATTTTCTGTCTCGACCTGCTTGTGGGCCTGTAGGTCGATCAATGTCCACAGAGAGGTCAAAGAGAATCTGATCAAAACAAATCTACAAAGATGATGTAATAGTCTTACGTCTCGAGCACCTTAGCTCTTGTATGCGCGTTATATAATAATAATAATAATAATTACAATATTTATATAGCGCAAAATCTTGATAAAATCAAATCTAAGCGCTGAAACAGACACACACACACGCACGCACGCACGCACGCACGCACACACACGCACGCGCGCGCACACACACACACACACACACACACAACACACACACACACACACGCATGGCTATAAATGGGGAGAAAGAATAAAAGCAATAAAAGCAAGAATAAAAGCAATGGAAAATTATAGAGAGCATATCATATACAATTATATATTATAACAATGTGATTCCCCTCCGAGCGGAGACAGGCTGCAGAGGGGGGTTGAGTGAGGTTAGGATTTTATGCAGAGGAGAAAAGGTGAGTTTTGAGAGCGGACTTGAAGGAGACAAAAGTAGGTTGCTGACGGACTGAGAGAGGAAGTTTGTTCCAGGAGAGTGGACCAGAAACAGAGAAGGCTCGTGGACCATAGGTATTGAGCTTAGTGCGCGGAAAGCGAAAAGTCAGAGGATCGGAGGCAGAGCGGAGGGTACGTGAGGGAAGATAGATTTCAAGTAGGCTTGACAGGTAATCGGGGGCTGCGTTACTGAGGCTTTTGTAGCACATGGTGTCTAGTTTGTACTGTATGCGCTTTGATACAGGGAGCCAGTGAAGTTGTGCCAGGAGAGGAGATATGTGGTCAGCTTTTTTCTTTTTGAGTACAAGGCGTACAGAACAGAACACAGCCACGTGTAAGTCAGCAGAGACGGTGTACAGTAGTTCTGACCATTCTTTTGTATGAGTATGCAGGTAAGACGTGAGCATTCCGAGCTCACCACGAGAAGAGTTTTTCATTCTTCTATACGTGCAATGCCTCCATTGTATTCTGAACATATCGTGGAGAACAATTTCGAGTCTCCAACAGAAGTGCTAGGAGGACCGTGGGTATCATCCATGGCCACTTACTTGAAACAGACACTCTGTTAACCCCTTGACTCCCGCACCCTATCCACCAACTGCAAAACCGGAATCCTTTGACTTCCTGACCCTTGACATGATTCTCTGTAATAAATTGTGCTGTAGCTTACCTCAAATACGACTTCCTACAGCTGCATCCTAGACGGTTGTCATGGATCTTCCTTAACCCTTCGACTCCCGCACCTTATCCAACAACCGCAAGAACTTAACCCTTTGACTCTCTCACCCTATCCGCCAGCTTCCTGCATGAAACTGGTGGATAGGGTGAGAGAGTCAAAGGGTCGGTTTTTGCTTTGCTATGATGGTTTAGCTTAGTTAACAATGGAGGATGCTGGTGGACAGGGTGCCAAAGACCATGTGTGTTGCGTCATACATGTTTCTGATTGCACGAATCGCCAAAATGGTCCTCTGTGGTCAGGGGAAATAAAATCGCACGACAGCTGTACTTCTGAGACACCTGCATGAATGGGACTGAAGGAATCTTGGAGGTAGATGGTGTGCAGCAGACTCTGCAGCTTCAAGAACAGATACATGCTCTTCTCAGAAGATAAACAGGAGCACAGAAAGGCTGATTTTCAGGAAAACCGACCGATCACAGACTGCATTTGTGACCGCTGCCAAAGACAGTGCCTTGCCCTATGGCACTCTTCAGTCACTATAGATGCTCTTTAAGTCTTACTGGTGATGTAAGAGCACAATGGTTTTCAGGGACTGCAGGATGCCTGCTGTTGTTACCTTCAGCTGAACAAGGACCTACACTGTTAAAAAAAACAACACACATTATTGAAAAAAGCATATGTATAATATTTATAAGCGCGCGCATGTCTGTGTGTGTGTGTGTTATGTGTGTGTGTGTGTTATGTATGTGTGTGTTATGTGTGTGTGTGTGTATGTGTGTGTGTGTGTGTGTGTGTGTGTGTGTGTGTGTGTGTGTGTGTGTGTGTGTGTGTGTGTGTGTGTGTGTGTGTGTGTGTGTGGTATTGTGTGCGTACACGCGCGTGTTTAAGGTGTCAAGTGATTTTCCATTTACACATAATAACATGACTGAATTGTTAAATTAATGGGACCTTCCTATCGTGCCTTGTGCACTTTTAGTCATTGCAACAGGATATGTATTACTAACGACAAATAAGTTTCCTACTCATTGATCACAAATACAAAGAACTTGAACCCTGGAGACAAATTGTTAAAGCAGATCTACTAATTTTCCCCTGTAAGCTGTTAAATCCAAAGACAAATTGTTGTTAGTGTTTTAGCTGACTGTGGCTGGGATGGACTACCTCCAACCTGCTTGTGGGGCAACTGGTTCCAGTAAGTTCAAGCAGAAGATGGCGGATAGCTTCAGATAATTTTATGGAGAGTAGCTGCGAAATGGTCCATCTCAACAACAACTGCAAAGACAGAGGCATACCAAATGGCCTGAGAGTTAGACTTTTAAAATGTTTTGATCTGGCCAGTCATGATTTATGGCTGCGAAGTCTGGACTCTGAGAAAAGCTGATTGCAGAAGAATTGAGGCAGGCAACAGAGATGTCGTTTTATCGGAGACTACTACGTGTCAAATGGACAGGTAGTAAACTAATAAAAGTGTCCTGGAAGAACTTGATACCACTAGAAAACTACTAGCAGACATCAACAAGAGAAGACTAAAATACATTGGCCATGTGTCACGCAGCAAGAACACAGACCTCATGGCCACCATCTTTCAAGAAATCTCTGTGGCATAAAGGAAGAAAGGCAGACCTCCAGTCTCATACATCGAGAACATAACCAGCATCAGTGGCCTAAATAGTCAAGAAATTGTCCACAAAAGTCCAGACAGAGTGGCCTGGAGGGAGGTGGTGGTGTCAAAGAGTGCAGCGGCCAACACTGAACCCGGTGACGCCGACAGGTGAGACAGAGGTGAGCTGCGAAATGAGCCAGGCTTGCCCAGGCGTATTAACAGTCCCTGACTTAACGGCGATGGTTCCTGTCAGGACAGGGCGAGTGGCACTTGGCCATACCTAGAAAATACCCTACAATATCCTATGGCACAGCCATCAAATGGTTAAGGGCCGCTAAAAGCTCTATCCCTTGTGCTTACAGGATAGGTATTTTGGACATAGTCATATTTCTTTCTATTGTCACAGTGGATGTACCATGTAGAATCGGGCTGCTCTTCCCTTCAGAGCGTGACGCCACAGTGCAGCACCACCAGTTTTTTTACAAGACTTTAGAAAGGCAAGAAGGCTAACTGGCCTTCAAGGGAAGTGACCTTGGAAATCAACGTATCTTTCTAATGTTTTATACCAGGGCAGCTGGTGAAAGCCCTGCTCTTGACGATTTTCAACTGCTGTGGGATCTTTAACAAGACAACAAGATAACAAGATTTTATTTTAGCCCAGTGCACAGACACAAGGAAAATGTTTTGGCTAAGCATACAATCACACTCACACCTCACATTAATAACAATATTCAACATCATAAAAGACAAATTCGTCGGTCATCCAGGGAATCGAAGAAACACACGCACACAACACACACTCACACTCACACTCACGCCAAGGCGCCCAAATCCGAGACACCTTAGCTGGCCACTTTTGGTTCTGTCCTGCCAGCTAATTAACAGCGCGCATCTGTCCTTCCCCTTCCACTCTCCACACCACCCTCACCCATCCTGTGGCGAGCCACAGGTACACATTGAAGTATAGGCTTACAGATTGACCTAGATTCGAGTATGCCTACTCTGTGCCAATCTCGGTCACTTCCTACACTCAGTCCCTCCTGAAAGATCGCAGCAGTTACGAAGCACTGCTGTAGATTGATGGACTCTGGTCAAACTTGCCTGGCTAAAAATAGCACTCGCAGGCGATGCGGCTGGCAGAAAGGAAAAAGTAACTGGAGGGTGTCAGAATGGCTTTAGCGTGCCCAGTTAAGAATGCACACGGTTCTGACTCGTTTTTCGTCCCGGCCCGAAGGTCTAGACGTTCAGTTTAATTTTCTGGTCAAACTGTGAAGGAAAGTTGTGATCTCAACGGAAAACGAACCCTGGAACCTCGAGTTTAGTTATTGGCAGGCAAACGTCTGAACCATTCTGGCACTCTTCTCCCTAAGCTAAGGGTATGGTAACTTCTGAAGAAAACCGAAAAGGCTGAAGGTTGAGGCACCAGACCTGCAGGCGCCTTCAAACAAACCATGGTACCATGCAATATAACATAAATGTCTACGCAGTCATCTACTTCAGATAAAAATGGCGGTAACCTATTGAGGTCACGGCAGGGGGTAGAGCAACACCAGGTTCTACTCCTCAGTAGGACCAAGTGTAGCGACAAGAGACATGGCCGACTACAACTCCTCTGACCAACTAGCTGTATGGTTGGAGTTTGGACTTGGTTCATGAGTCTCACACAGTATCATATGTGCTCCACCCAAACATGCCAGCGATTATCTGGCAGACTCGCTGCGCTTGCGCAAATTCCTAAGCATTGGCGAGGTGTTGAAATGGGGAGTGGGTAAGAAGGACATATGACACACTAAGCTGACACTACCACAATGGTAGAAACGTTAAGGTGGCTGACACTACCACAATGATAGACACGTTAAGGTGGCTGACACTGCCACATGATAGAAACGTTCAGGTGGCTGACACTGCCACAGTGATAGAAACGTTAAGGTGGCTGACACTACCACAATGATAGAAACGTTAAGGTGGCTGACATTACCACAATGATAGAAACGTTCAGGTGGCTGACACTACCACAATGATAGAAACGTTAAGGTGGCTGACACTACCACAATGATAGAAACGTTCAGGTGGCTGACACTACCACAATGATAGAAACGTTAAGGTGGCTGACACTACCACAATGATAGAAACGTTAAGGTGGCTGACACTACCACAATGATAGAAACGTTATGCTGACACTACCACAATGATAGAAACATTAAGGTGGCTGACACTACCACAATGATAGACACGTTATGCTGACACTACCACAATGATAGAAACGTTAAGGTGGCTGACACTGCCACAGTGATAGAAACGTTAAGGTGGCTGACACTACCACAATGATAGAAACGTTAAGGTGGCTGACACTACCACAATGATAGAAACGTTCAGGTGGCTGACACTACCACAATGATAGAAACGTTAAG
>CM060305.1:169967494-169979994 GCA_030674185.1 Monoplex corrugatus
GAAATGCATCTCCCACCCTGTCTGTCTTCATCGACTATGAAAGTCCAGAAATCATGGCCTTCCATACGAATCTATCCTTTGTCGCTGCAAATACATCTCCCACCCTGTCTGTCTTTATCCACAATGAAAGTCCAGAAATCATGGCCTTCCATACGAATCTATCCTTTGTCGCTGCAAATACATCTCCCACCCTGTCTGTCTTTATCCACAATGAAAGTCCAGAAATCATGGCCTTCCATACGAATCTATCCTTTGTCGCTGCAAATACATCTCCCACCCTGTCTGTCTTTATCCACAATGAAAGTCCAGAAATCATGACCTTCCATACGAATCTATCCTTTGTCGCTGCAAATACATCTCCCACCCTGTCTGTCTTTATCCACAATGAAAGTCCAGAAATCATGACCTTCCATACGAATCTATCCTTTGTCGCTGCAAATACATCTCCCACCCTGTCTGTCTTTATCCACAATGAAAGTCCAGAAATCATGACCTTCCATACGAATCTATCCTTTGTCGCTGCAAATACATCTCCCACCCTGTCTGTCTTTATCCACAATGAAAGTCCAGAAATCATGACCTTCCATACGAATCTATCCTTTGTCGCTGCAAATACATCTCCCACCCTGTCTGTCTTTATCCACAATGAAAGTCCAGAAATCATGACCTTCCATACGAATCTATCCTTTGTCGCTGCAAATACATCTCCCACCCTGTCTGTCTTTATCCACAATGAAAGTCCAGAAATCATGACCTTCCATACGAATCTATCCTTTGTCGCTGCAAATACATCTCCCCACCCTATCTGTCTTCATCCACTGTGAAAGTCCACCCAATGTTTTCTCCCTGGGTTTACCTGGTGCTGTTTGTTCCTCCAGCTTTCCTGCGTCTGATGGGTAAAGGATGGAAAATTCTTCATCTTCGAGGTAAACATACGTACAGACCGACATGCTAAAGCCTGAACACACATCTGTTTATATGGACACAGAAGTAAACATACAAAAACGTATGTCACTCCGTACACTGTGTTGGTCTTCGGTTACCTGAACCCTGTTTGCATACCTCTGAATACGGAATATGATTATAATAATAATAATAATTAATAATTACAATATTTATATAGCGCAAAATCTTGATAAAATCAAATCTAAGCGCTGAAACACACACACACACACGCACGCACACACACACACGCACGCACGCACGCACGCACACGCACTCACGCACACACACACACACGCACACGGCTATAAATGGGGAGAAAGAATAAAAGCAATGGAAAATTATAGAGAGCATATTATATACAATTATTTATTGCAATGTGATTCCCCTCCGAGTGGAGACAGGCTGCAGAGGGGGTTGAGTGAGGTTAGGATTTTATGCAGAGGAGAAAAGGTGAGTTTTGAGAGCGGACTTGAAGGAGACAAAAGTAGGTTGCTGACGGACTGAGAGAGGAAGTTTGATTACCTTAATGGCAGGGTAAAACAGCAACAACGACAACAACAAACACATTTAGGCACTTTTTTTTTTATCCGTTTGACCTTGACCATGGCGCCATGAATGCCACACGCCTTTGACCTAAATTTGGTGAAGATCCGTCCTGACACTGCTGAGAAAATCTTGATAATAGACACACACACAAACACACACACACATACATACACACATACACACCGACAAACATACACATGCATACATATATGCATACGTACATATATATACACACACACACATACATACATGCACACATACATAGATATACACACATGAATACATGTATGCATACATGTATACATACATACATACATACATACATACATACATACATACATACATACATCATACATACATACATACATACACAAACAAACAACAAACACACATGTAAATATACACAAGCAAACACACGTCCACAAAACACACCTTTGTCTGGTCGATGTGAAAGAATCTCCTGTTACTTTTAATTTTTCTGTGTGTGTGTGTGTGTGTGTGTGTGTGTGTGTGTGTGTGTGTGTGTGTGTGTGTGTGTGTGTGTGTGTGTGTGTGTGTGTGTGTGTGTGTGTGTGTGTGTGTGTGTGTGTGTGTTCGTTGCTTGATTTAACGTCTTTTCACTATAAGTGATATTAGACGGTGTGTGTGTGTGTGTGTGTGTGTGTGTGTGCGTACGTGCGTGCGTGCGTGCGTGTGTGTGTGTGTGTGTGTGTGGTGCGTGCGTGCGTGCGTGTGTGAGGGAGGTTGAATGAAAGAGCAGTGCTGCCCGTACAGCTGTTTCGACTCACACGTTCTATGTAGTAAGAGCAGGTTTGTGTCAATAACCTTTGTGCCCTGAATAAACGGCACAATTCATGTAAAGTGGAACACATAAACACCACCATCAATGCACGCTGTTTTCACATATATGTCACTCACTCTCTTTCCCACCGCCACGCCCTCCACCATTATCTCTCAACAGAAATTGTCCACCATTATAGTTCTGAGTTTTTTTTTCAAGAGGGATTCATCGCACTCGGACCATTCCATAGGCACTCCACCCAAATCTGCCAACGGCTTCCTGGCAGACTTCCTGAAACTGCGCAGTGTTCTGTGCTTTGGCAAGATTTTGACATGGGGAATGGAAGGAGACCCGTGAAACACGGACACCCGTGACCACAATGACTGGAGCATCCAGGTGAACAGCGAGCAATCATGATCACAATGACTGGAGCATCCAGGTGAACAGCGAGCAATCATGACCACAATGACTGGAGCATCCAGGTGAACAGCGAGCAATCAAACCAAAGTTTATATCGCAGAATGGGATTTAACTTGAGTTATAGGATCTGGAATCCAGCTCTCTCTCTCTCTCTCTCTCTCTCTCTCTCTCTCTCTCTCTCTCTCTCTCTCTCTTCCTCTCTTTCTCTGTGTGTTCGTTCTTTGATTTAACGTCTTTCCACTATGAGTGATATTACACGAAAAAAAAAAAAGAAAAAAAAAAAGAGTATGAGATGAGAGATGGGCAGAGAGGAGACAGAGTTATTGACATAAGTAGGTGTTTGTTGTGTGTGTGTGTGTGTGTGTGTGTGTGTGTGTGTGTGTGTGTGTGTGTGTGTGTGTGTGTGCGCGCGCGTGCATGTGTGTGTTAGATATACAAATGTAGATATAGACACAGACATTAACAAATACATATATATGTATATATATATATATATGTATATATATATATATATATATATATATATGGACGTAGATACAGACATGAATATATATATGTGTGCAGATCTATATGGTCTATGAAATATCCAGCACAGATTACATTATTATGTGCTGTCTCTCTACAAAGCTTACCTAAAAAGAAAAACTCACAAAATGTGTTCTGTTGTGACTTCACCTTGTATAATCTTATTTTCTTCTTCTTTTTTTTTCTTTTTTTTTTTTTTTTCTCTACCACTTTCTTTTCCATCAAGAAAAAAATATCCCGTCACCAAAGACGTAAGTATAATGTCTTTGCCCGTCACAGACTAAACACTATCAAATTCTGCTGTAGTAAAAGATCACTGGTATACGCACTCCATGGCCAGGTCAGTTACAGCTAGGCCTACATGTTATCACGGTGACGACAGTAAAGGGGTTTAAAAAAAAGGAGACGTCCTTGATTTTTTCTTTTCTGTTTTGTTTTCTTTTCTTTTTTTTTAATTCATTTTTTTTTTTTTTTTTTTTTTTTTAATTAATAAACAGTCGTGTCCACGGTTCTGACGTAGGCCTACGGAAATTTTCTGCCTATCTAGTATCTGACGTCAATGTTGGAATTTTAAGACAGAACACTAACCCTCATAATTTTATGTACCGTAATACAGGATGACCTGGTATACCGTTACCCCGTGTCTAGGTCACTTACAGCTGAAGTCATCAGGGTGATGACGATGAAGGGACCAAAAATAGATGGTTTTCAGTTTGTTTTGCCCACACATAGTGGTGTGTCTGGTTTTGGTTTGCGTCAAGCAACTGCCTTTTTGACGTCAATGTCGACGTACGGGGTCAGTAAAACGCATGGTGTTGAGTGATAAGAATGGATGTAAAAACGTGTCCCAATGACTGACTAAAGACTGACATTGCCAATTGTGCAGCTCTAAGCATTTTATTTCTTCGTTACCTTGCTTATTGTTTCTTCTGAGGTTTCGCAACAGGATGGCTTCAGATAGTTGAAGGGCGTCCGTTTGAGCGATAAAATAATACATATAAACCGAAAACATGCGCAAAGGCATAAAACTAACGAAACCAACAAAACAACGTGCATATGACGCACAAATGCATGCATTTTCTTTGTTGCATGTTTTCGAGTAACAGATGTAAAACACGTCCATAAATACGAAAACAAATGTCAAACCATAGGCCTTACTGAGGTTTGAACAAAAACAAACACAAACAAACAAACAAACAAAAACTGCCCAGATCTAACCCTACTTAACTACCACACAGATAACAGAATCGATTCCCAAGAAGACGAGTTAACAAAATCAAGTCAGGTTTGATCTACAAGAAGACGAGTTAACAAAATCAAGTCAGTTTTGATCTACAAGAAGACGAGTTAACAAAATCAAGTCAGTTTTGATCTACAAGAAGACGAGTTAACAAAATCAAGTCAGTTTTGATCTACAAGAAGACGAGTTAACAAAATCAAGTCAGTTTTGATCTACAAGAAGACGAGTTAACAAAATCAAGTCAGGTTTGATCTACAAGAAGACGAGTTAACAAAATCAAGTCAGTTTTGATCTACAAGAAGACGAGTTAACAAAATCAAGTCAGTTTTGATCTACAAGAAGAAAAGAAGAAGAAAAACCATTTGTTAATCATCTATCTTGCAGACACATTTTCTCCGCACACAGACTCACACACACACAGTTATACAGAAAATGCTATTTCCGTCACATACAGGCTTGCAGACACATATACATTATATATACCCACATACATGCTTGCAGACACATATACATATATACCCACGTACATGCTTGCAGACACATATACATACATATATATACCCACATACAGGCTTGCAGACACACACACATATATATATATACCCACATACAGGCTTGCAGACACATATACATACATATATATACCCACGTACATGCTTGCAGACACACACATATATATATATATACCCACATACAGGCTTGCAGACACATATACATATATACCCACATACATGCTTGCAGACACATATAGCCTACATATATATACCCACATACATGCTTGCAGACACATATAGCCTACATATATATTACCCACATACATGCTTGCAGACACATATAGCCTACATATATATACCCACATACATGCTTGCAGACACATATACATATATACCCACATACATGCTTGCAGACACTTATACACATATACCCACATACATGCTTGCAGACACACATACATATATACCCACATACATGCTTGCAGACACTTATACATATATACCCACATACATGCTTGCAGACACTTATACACATATACCCACATACATGCTTGCAGACACACATACATATATACCCACATACATGCTTGCAGACATATACATATATACCCACATACATGCTTGCAGACACATATACATATATACCCACATACAGGCTTGCAGACACATATACATATTACCCACATACAGGCTTGCAGACACATATACATATATACCCACATACAGGCTTGCAGACACATATACATATATATACCCACATACAGGCTTGCCGACACATATACATATATACCCACATACAGGCTTGCAGACACATATACATATATATACCCACATACAGGCTTGCAGACACATATACATATATACCCACATACATGCTTGCAGACACATATACATATATACCACATACAGGCTTGCAGACACATATATATACCACATACAGGCTTGCAGACACATTACATATATACCACATACAGGCTTGCAGACACTATACATATATATACCACATACAGGCTTGCAGCAACACATATATATTACCACATACAGGCTTGCAGACACTATTATAATAAAATACCACATACAGGCTTGCAGACACATATATATATACCACATACAGGCTTGCAGACACATTAATATATACCCACATACAGCTTGCAGACACATATATATATACCACATACAGGCTTGCAGACACATAATACAATATACCACACATACAGGCTTGCAGACACATATACATATATTACCACATACAGGCTTGCAGACACATATATATACCACATACAGGCTTGCAGACACATATCATATAACCACATACAGGCTTGCAACATATATAGTACACTACGTTCAGACACATATATAACCCACATACATGCTTGCAGACACATATACATATATACCACATACAGCTTGCAGACACATATACATATATACCACATACAGGCTTGCAGACACATATACAATTACCCAAACATGTTAACAATATATATACCCACATACAGGCTTGCAGACACATATACATATATATACCACATACAGGCTTGCAGACACATATACATATATATACCCACATACAGGCTTGCAGACACATTATACATATATACCCACATACATGCTTGCAGACACATTTACATATATACCACATACAGGCTTGCAGACACATATACATATATACCACATACAGGCTTGCAGACAATATACATATATACCCACATACAGGCTTGCAGACACATTACATATATACCCACATACATGCTTGCAGACACATTATAATATAACCACATACATGCTTGCAGACACATATACATATATACCACATACATGCTTGCAGACACATAACATATATACCCACATACATGCTTGCAGACACATATACATATATACCCCATACAGGCTTGCAGACACATATACTATATACCACATACAGGCTTGCAGACACATATACATATATACCCACATACAGGCTTGCAGACAATATAACATATATATACCACATACAGGCTTGCAGACACATATATTTAACCATACAGCTTGCAGACACTATATAATAACCACTACATGCTTGCAGCACATATACATATATAACCACATACATGCTTGCAGACACATAATATATACCAATACATGCTTGCAGACCAAACATATATATACCCACTACAGGCTTGCAGACACATATATATACCACATACAGGCTTGCAGACACATATATATATACCACATACAGGCTTGCAGACACATATATATTTACCACATACAGCTTGCAGACACTATATATATACCACATACAGGCTTGCAGACACATATACATATATATACCACATACAGGCTTGCAGACACATATAATATTACCCATAAGCTTACATATTGCCAGGCAACTATACATATATACCACATACAGCTTGCAGACACATATCATTATACCACATACAGGCTTGCAGACACATATAATATATACCACATACAGGCTTGCAGACACATATACATATATACCCACATACATGCTTGCAGACACATATTAACTTATATACCCACATACATGCTTGCAGACACATATACATATATACCCACATAAGCTTCAGACACTTATGCCAATACAGGCTTGCAGACATATATTTTACCACATACAGGCTTGCAGACACATATACATATATATACCCACATACAGGCTTGCAGACACATATACATATATATACCCACATTACAGCTTGCAGAACACTATATACATATATACCCACATACAGGCTTGCAGACACTATACATATATACCCACATACAGGCTTGCAGACACATACATATATACCCACATACAGGCTTGCAGACACATATCATATATACCACATACAGGCTTGCAGACACATATAATATATACCACATACAGCTTGCAGACACATATACATATATACCCACATACATGCTTGCAGACACATATACATATATACCCACATACATGCTTGCAGACACATTATATTATACCACATACAGCTTGCAGACACATTATTATTACCACATACAGGCTTGCAGACACATATACATATATACCACATACAGGCTTGCAGACACATAACATATATACCCACATACAGGCTTGCAGACACATATACATATATACCCACATACAGGCTTGCAGACACATATACATATATTACCCACATACAGGCTTGCAGACACATATACATATATACCCACATACATGCTTGCAGACACATATACATATATACCCACATACATGCTTGCGACACATATACATATATACCCACATACAGCTTGCAGACACATATACATATATACCCACATACATTGCTTGCAACACAATATACATTATATACCCACATACAGCTTGCAGACACATATATTATACCCACTTACAGCTTGCAGACATATATATTATACCACATACAGGCTTGCAGACACATATACATATATACCCACATACAGGCTTGCAGACACATATACATATAACCACATACAGCTTGCAGACACATTATAATATAACCACATACAGGCTTGCAGACACATTACATATATACCCACTTACAGGCTTGCAGACACATTATACATATATACCCACATACATGCTTGCAGACACAATATAATACCACATACAGGCTGCAGACACATATATATACCACATACAGGCTTGCAGACACTTATATATATATACCACATACAGGCTTGCAGACACATATATATACCACATACAGGCTTGCAGACACATATATATACCACATACAGGCTTGCAGACACATATATATACCACATACAGGCTTGCAGACACATATCATATATACCACATACAGCTTGCAGACACATATATATATACCACATACAGGCTTGCAGACACATATACATATATATACCACATACAGGCTTGCAGACACATATACATATATACCACATACAGGGTTGCAGACACATATATATATACCACATACATGGGTTGCAGACACATATATATACCACATACAGGCTTGCAGACACATATACATATATATCCAACATACAGGCTTGCAGACACTATAACATATTACCCACATACATGCTTGCAGACACATATACATATACCCACATTACATGCTTGCAGAACATATACATTATATACCACATTACAGGCTTGCAGACAATTATACATATATACCAACTTACAGGCTTGCAGAACATTATACTATATATTACCCAACATACAGGCTTGCAAAAAAAAAAAAAACATTACCACATACAGGCTTGCAGACACATATACATATATACCCACATACAGGCTTGCAGACACATATACATATATACCCACATACAGGCTTGCAGACACATATACATATATACCCACATACAGGCTTGCAGACACATATACATATATACCCACATACAGGCTTGCAGACACATATACATATATACCACATACATGCTTGCAGACACATATATATACCACATACAGGCTTGCAGACACATATATATACCACATACAGGCTTGCAGACACATATATATACCACATACAGCTTGCAGACACATATACATATATACCCACATACATGCTTGCAGACACATATACATATATATACCACATACATGCTTGCAGACACATATACATATATACCCACATACAGCTTGCAGACACATATACATATATACCCACATACATGCTTGCAGACACATATACATATATACCCACATACATGGCTTGCAGACACATATACTATATATACCCACATACAGGCTTGCAGACACATATAATATATACCACATACATGGCTTGCAGACACATATATATATACCACATACATGGCTTGCAGACACATATATATACCCACATACAGCTTGCAGACACATATACATATATACCCACATACAGGCTTGCAGACACATATACATATTACCCACATACAGTTTCTTCAGACACAGGCTCCCAGACATACAAAGATACAAAAAAGAACTATTCGAATTGGCAATCTTTGGAAAAAAAAAAAAAAAACGCATAAATTGAGCAATATTTTAGTTTTGATAAATGTGAAATCAAATTTAAATTTGGTGTAAATTAAAGTTCTATTGCATGATTGTACAAAAAATAAAATAATGATAACAACACCAACACTATTGTGACCAGAAGTTAAAAAAAAAGTGAAAGTGGAAAGTTTTTCACAGATTTCATTCATTTATAACTGGTTGATGGTATGTGGCTTACATCTGATAACATGGGAGACGTAAGCTATAACACACATACTTCAGTACTTCACTCACACCAATAGACAATCAGAGCCTGCACTCCGGATGTTTCTGTGATGTTTTATTTATAAAACTCTGATGACAAAAATGTCCAAATTACAAAAAGATGAAACTAAAAGCTCTATATCCATCACTTGCTTCAACAAATATCTCAATCACGATAATCTTGAAAAAAAAAATGCAGTGAATGTAGTCTTTCCTTAACATATTTTTTCTCTCTGGAACCAGAAAAAAACAACGAGAAAAACAAAACAAAAAAACAAAAAAACAACACGAAAAAAGAATCAAAACGCGTACTTAATACAACCAGACAAGACAGGCGCAAATTTTTAGTCAACTAGGCCATTGCCAAGCGTAGACGTGAGATCACAAACGAACAAACACAATACAAAAATGAGGAGAAAATGACTCAAACTTCCTTGCTGCTTCGTCCAATGGGAGTGATTTCTGGTCCTTTTCTTCCCACTGGACGAAGCGCAGGGAAGTTTGAGTCATTTTCTCTTAATTTTTGTATTTGGTGTTTGTTCGTTTGTGTTCTTACGTTTACGCTTGACAAAGGCCAGTTGACCGAAAAAAATTGCGCCTGTCTTATCTGGTTGTATCAAATATTTGTTCTGATTCTATTTTCGTTTTGGTTTTTTTTCCTTCCATTTCTGGCTCATGTTTACTTGAATGCGGAGGTCGCAATTGTTTTGGATATTCTCCCGTTGCCAAAGCCTCTTGTACCTCAGTTGTCGACTAGCACATACATTTGTGTCTCCAGTCACATCAGTACCAATGGTAATAGATCGTTTTTAATGAAAATGTAATATTTAAAATCTTTGAATAACATCATGTATGTTTAATACAACCAAAACAATAATAAACATAAGCGTATATGAAAAATGTTCATAGGTAAGTATGATGCGAACGCAGACTTGAGTCCTTCTTCTGCGAAAGAATCAATGCTAAACCATAACACCTTCTCAGTTGAACTGTTCAGTTGTGATGCTACATCTGTTCCCCACAGTCATTGTGGTCTGCAGTCATGTGCAGTGAGCACTTGATAGACAGGAAACAATGGCAACCAACGCCTTGATGTTAAATGTCTGATGGCTTTCTCCAAGCTTTCTGAATTTTCCTAACTTTTTCTCTGTCTGACCAGAATCTTAATGATTTACTATGCCATCTGTTTTTTGTTTGTTTGTTTGTTGTTGTGGTTTTTTTTGCAGTGTTCTCCTATTGCTGGAAGCCTTGATGGTACTCAGCAGCTTTTGACATCAGTGCCTATGTTTAAATTATGACCAACATACATATCTGTGTCCTTCCAGATTCTACATTAGTCTGTTCCATATATACATATATCTATATATATCCACATTTTACGTTTGGAACAGTGTCACAGGAATGGTTGAAGCCATCGTGAGGTCTTGTTAAACCTTGGCTGAAAATGAAAGAAAAGACCAGAAAATTATTATGTTTACTACACATGTATGCATGGTTATATCTATGTCTGTATGTATGTCCGCATGCATGTATGTGTGTACGGATGTATGTTATGAGTGTATGGATGTACCTACGGACGTAAGAATGTAATATGTATATATGTATGTATGTATTTGTATGATGTATGTATGTATGTATGTATGTATGTATGTGTGTATGTATGTATGTATGTTGTATGTATGTATGTATGATGTATGTATGTATGATGTATGTAATGTGTGTATGTATGTATGTGTGTGTATGTATGTGTGTGTGTATGTGATGTATTAATGTATGTATGTATGTGTATGTATGTATGTATGTATAATGTATGTACTATCTTTGTATATATGTATGTCTATTCCTATCGTCTGTCCTATCTGTCTGTCTGTCTATCTACTCTATCTTTTTGCCCGAGAAAAGTCACAATGAAATGCGGCATTTAAGGAAGCTCACATATTGTATTAGAATTTACGTTCTGGAAAATAAATGTTATCTCCGTTAATATAAAACATGTTTATTTCAACTCATTTGCTATACAAGCACACAACTCCTTACCCAGTGCCTGATTAATTTTGCTTATGAAGGATGAGCACAGAAGTAACAAAATCCTCATGAAATTGTGACAAGCATTTGTTACCAGCATGGAAAGATAGCGATATAGCACATAAGTCATTTGGCCTAATAAGGGGGGCATTGAGTATTTCCATTTTGCCACCAGCAAGCATCTGAACACTGTAAACTGTACCTGAGGTCTGATCAAGATCAACTGCAACAATGGCGTTAGACTGAACAGGCTTACAGTAATACACGTCTTTAAAGATCAAGTTTTTACATGCTTTCAAACTTTTAGTTTAAAAATGGTTCTTTTTT
>CM060305.1:169984994-169987494 GCA_030674185.1 Monoplex corrugatus
ATTTACATGATCTTTAATATGCTCTCTCTCTCTCTCTCCTAGCTCTCTCTCTCTCTAGCTCTCTAGCTCTCTCTCTCTCTCTAGCTCTCTCTCTCTCTAGCTCTCTCTCTCTCTAGCTCTCTCTCTCTCTCTAGCTCTCTCTCTTTCTCTCTAGCTCTCTCTAGCTCTCTCTCTCTCTATAGCTCTCTCTGTCTCTCTATAGCTCTCTCTCTAGCTCTCTCTCTCTCTCTATAGCTCTCTCTCTTTCTCTCTAGCTCTCTCTCTAGCTCTCTCTCTCTATAGCTCCCTCTCTCTGTCTCTCTCTAGCTCTCTCTCTAGCTCTCTATAGCTCTCTCTCTAGCTCTCTCTCTCTATATAGCTCTCTCTCTCTATAGCTCTCTCTCTCTATAGCTCCTCTCTCTGTCTCTCTATAGCTCTCTCTCTTTCTCTGTAGCTCTCTCTCTAGCTCTCTCTCTCTATAGCTCTCTCTCTCTTTCTCTCTCTCTAGCTCTCTCTAGCTCTCTCTTCTCTAGCTCTCTTAGCTCTTCCTCCCCCTTCTTATAGCTCTCTCTCTCTCTCTAGCGGGCCTCTGTAGCTCAGTTGGTTTGAGCGTCGGATTCACATGCTAATGGTTGTGGGTTCGAATCCGGGGTGCGCTACATTAAATCTGGCCTTCTCACTGTCCCATCTTAGCATCATTGTTGTTCTGGTGGTGTCAGTATAGGATTAGATAAGTCCCCCATTGCCCCCATTTCCTGGGATGGTTATCCCGTCGGCCATATCACCTGAGGTGGGTGCTGACGTAAAACTGAATCAAATCAATCAATCAATCAATCAATCTCTCTCTCTCTCTAGCTCTCTCTCTTATATAGCTCTCTCTCTCTCTAGCCCTCCCTCTCTCTCTATAGCTCTCTCTCTCTATAGCTCTCTCTCTCTCTAGCTCTCTCTCTGTCTAGCTCTCTCTCTATATATAGCTCTTTCTCTAACTCTCTCTCTAGCTCTCTCTCTCTCTGTCTAGCTCTCTCTCTCTCTCTATAGCTCTCTCTCTCTCTATAGCTCTCTCTCTAGCTCTCTCTCTCTAGCTCTCTCTCTCTAGCTCTCTTTCTCTCTATAGCTCTCTATCTCTGTCTCTCTATAGCTCTATCTATAGCTCTCTCTCTCTAGCTCTCTCTCTCTCTCTCTCTCTAGCTCTCTCTCTAGCTCTCTCTCTATATATAGCTCTCTCTCTGTCTCTGTCTCTCTGTACCTCTCTCTCTAGCTCTCTCTCTCTCTCTAGCTCTCTCTCTCTGTCTCTCTATAGCTCTCTCTCTAGCTAGCTCTCTCTCTCTAGCTCTCTCTAGCTCTCTCTCTTTCTCTCTAGCTCTCTCTCTCTCTGTCTCTCTATAGCTCTCTCTCTAGCTCTCTCTCTCTCTCTTTCTCTCACATGTGTTGGCCACGGTGATCAGACAAATCTTTACCCTTTACCCACCCGGTGCAACCCAGGCAGGTTCGAACTCAGACCTTCTGATTCAAGTTCCAATGTTCTCATCACTTAGCTATCCTGTCTGTCCGATGATGTCTGAATAAAGGCGTGTGCTCTGTTATAATGATCGCTACACTAACAATTGTTCGTTTGTCTGATATCTTCCACATGTGCCCTGTTATGATGATCACTACACTAACAATTATTCATCTGTCTGTCTTCCACATGTGTCCTGTTATAATAATCACTACGCCAACAATTATTCATCTGTCTGTCTTCCACATGTGCCCTGTTATTAATAATCACTACACCAACAATTATTCATCTGTCTGTCTTCCACATGTGTCCTGTTATAATAATCACTACGCCAACAATTATTCATCTGTCTGTCTTCCACATGTGCCCTGTTATGATGATCGCTACACTAACAATTTTTTCATCTGTCTGTCTTCCACATCCACATGTGCCCTGTTATAATAATCACTACGCCAACAATTATTCATCTGTCTGTCTTCCACATGTGTCCTGTTTATAATAATCACTACGCCAACAATTATTCATTTGTCTGTCTTCCACATGTGCCCTGTTATGATGATCGCTACACTAACAATTATTCATCTGTCTGTCTTCCACATGTGTCCTGTTATAATAATCACTACGCCAACAATTTTCATCTGTCTGTCTTCCACATCCACATGTGCCCTGTTATAATAATCACTACGCTAACAATTATTTATCTGTCTGTCTTCCACATCCACATGTGCCTGTTATAATAATCACTACACCAACAATTATTCATCTGTCTGTCTTCCACATGTGCCCTGTTATATAATCACTACACCAACAATTATTCATCTGTCTGTCTTCCACATGTGTCCTGTTATAATGATCACTACGCTAACAATTATTCATCTGTTTGTCTTCCACATTGTCCTGTTATAATAATCACTACGCCAACAATTATTCATCTGTCTGTCTTCCACATCCACATGTGCCCTGTTATAATAATCACTACGCCAACAATTATTCATTTGTCTGTCTTCCACATAGTGCCCTGTT
>CM060305.1:169994994-170034994 GCA_030674185.1 Monoplex corrugatus
ATGTGCATCTGCCGTCTGACGAAACTGACCACAGACAATAAAAACACTGTTGTAAATACAGATGCATACAGAGAGAGACCGATGTACTAAACCTTTTGACTCCTGCACCCTGTCCACCAGCATCTTGCTCTGTCAACCATGCTAGCAAAGCAAAAACTTAACCCTTTGACTCCTTCGCCCTATCCGCCAGCCTCTGCAGGAAGCTGGTGGATAGGGTATAAGAGTCAAAGGGTTAAGTTTCAGCAGTTGGTGGACAGGTGCCAGAGTGAAAGGGTTAACCGACAAGTAGTTCAGGTATGCATGTTGCAATGTTGGTAGAGTTATTTGATGTCCCATTACAATAGTTGTTGACGCGCCATGCTAATAATACATGGTTATATAGATCCAACCCTGGGCAAGTCACAGTTTGTTCAGTACACCAATAGCTCAGTCGTCAGAACGATACGCTCGATGGGGTTAACCCTCAGGTGAGCCACATTGTTTTTTCATGGCTCATTGGTAGTTGGTAGAGTGCAATGGTAATAACGCAGGAATTGTGGGTTCAACCCTCTGGTGGGCCATGTTTTTTAATCCTTTGACTCCCGCATCCTGTCCACCAGCATCCTGCATTGTCAACATACTAGTAAAGCAAAAACTTAACCCTTTGACTTTCTCCCTCTGGTGGGCCATGTTTTGTTTAACCCTTTGACTCTTGCATCCTGTCCACCAGCATCCTGCATTGTCAACCATGCTAGTAAAGCAAAAAGCTTAACCCTGCAGGAAGCTGGCGGACAGGGTAAGGGGTCAAAGGGTTAAGTTTTTGCAGTAGGTAGACAGGGTGCGGGAGTCAAAGGGTTACTGGCTCATTATTTCAGTTGTTAGAATGCAGTGTTCAAAATGCAGGGTTGTGGGTTCAACTCTCAGTGGATCATGGTTTTCATGAAGACACAGCCAGCATGAAGGGCTGATGCCCAGGGTATGGAGCTTAACTATCGTCACTGTGGATTGTAATCATCACATCGTATCATTGTTTTATATTTTTGAATCCGATCGCAGTAACTTGATGACAATGGGGGGGTCACCTGAGCAGCATGACATTCTCTACTAGACGAAGGTGCTCTATAGGAGCCCCTGTTATGTCGTTTATTTATTTATTTATTCATTTTATTTATTTTGTTCGGCTGGCCAGGGAGGGAATTGAGCACCAGGTAGACCCAGGGAGAAAATACTGGACAGACTACAGAGTGGATGAAGACAGAGAGGGTGGGAGATAAACTTGCAGCGATAAATGATAGATTTATATGGAGGGCCATGATCGCCAACACCATGCAAAGGCACACGATAGTGATGATGATAGTGGTAGCAATGAAAGCATTGTATATGGAAATTGTTCCAACACAGAGAAATACCACCTTGAGAAACCGAAAAGTGAAATATGATGTTGCTTAGAGACAGACAGACAGACAGACAGACAGACAGAATGACACCTGTACATGTGGCACAGCTTTGATGACTTACATTCTTGTAGTCTCTGATCAGTGTGGTAAGTTCCGTAGTTGGCTTGGGAAGCAACGGAGAGATCTGCATGACAGTAGCGTTGATGTAGGTGCGTCCATTGGTGAAGTCATAAGCTGTCTTCAGACTTCCATTGATGTAGGTGACCACAGTGCCAACTTCAGGAGTGGACGATGGAGAATGATCATCAATAAAAGCATTTCCATTGTCCCAAAACATAGTAGCCTCCCATTGGTCTGGCGTGCACATACTGCAGTACTGGCGTGCACAGTGTTGCTTATTGTTGCATAAACCACAACCACAGCAAAGAAAATAACTGTTCTAATAGCTCTTCCATCCATTGTTGGGTATAATTATGTCTGAACTTCTGACGTATCGTGACTTTTCAAAACCTCTATCCTCTCAGGATAATTATACAAGACCTGCACTGAAAAATACACTCTTTTTTCAACAATAACTGCATATACTAATGATGTACTTTTCACTTATTTTTGCAACAGTAGATGAAATATTAAGAAAATAGTTGGAATACTATATCACAGTCCAAAGGAATAAAGTGGTCGCCATAGAATCAATATCACAAATGACAGCTGATGGTCACCAACAATACTATCATTACGGCTTGATCAGAGACATAAACACAGAGACCTACAACTGCACAATTTCACTGATAATCATGGTCTGGCTTAATCAAGACAAACAGTCAAACTTCTGACAAATTCTAAAGGCGTCTATACTCTCGAACTGTGATATCAATAGAGAGACTGCATCTGCACAATTCCACTTATAGAGACCTGCATCGCACATTCACTTAGGACTGCATCTGCACAATTCACTTATGAGACCTGCATCTGCACAATTCACTTATAGACCCGCATCTGCACAATTCCACTTAGAGACTGCATCTGCACAATTCACTTAGAGACCTGCATCTGCACAATTCCACTTAGAGACCTGCATCTGCACAATTCCACTTAGAGACTTGCATCTGCACAATTCCACTTAGAGACTGCATCTGCACAATTCCACTATAGAGACCTGCATCTGCACAATTCCACTTAGAGACTGCATCTGACATCCACTATAGAGACCTGCATTGCACAATTCCACTTAGAGACTTGCATCTGCACAATTCCACTTATAGAGACCTGCATCTGCACAATTCCACTTAGAGACTTGCATCTGCACAATTCCACTTATAGAGACCTGCATCTGCACAATTCCACTTAGAGACTTGCATCTGCACAATTCCACTTATAGAGACCTGCATCTGCACAATTCCACTTATAGAGACCTGCATCTGCACAATTCCACTTATAGAGACCTGCATCTGCACAATTCCACTTATAGAGACTCATCTGCACATTCCACTTAGAGACCTGCATCTGCACAATTCCACTTATAGAGACCTGCATCTGCACAATTCCACTTATAGAGACTGCATCTGCACAATTCACTTATAGAGCCTGCATCTGCACAATTCCACTTAGAGACTGCATCTGCACAATTCCACTTATAGAGACCTGCATCTGCACAATTCCACTTAGGGACCTGCCACTGCACAATTCCACTATAGAGACCTGCGTCTGCACAATTCACTTAGAGAGACCTGCGTCTGCACAATTCCACTAACAATCATGGTCTTGCAAAACAGAGACCAACTATGAAATTTCCTAACCAACACCACAGGTATCTGTACCTCTCGAGCATGGTTGGCACTAACATATAGGTTTGGCTCCAACTGGCCTCTGTCTAGAATTGAAATGGCTAATGGCTTATTGGATGACTGGGACCACACTTGAATCTCATCCGCTGTATGGACTTGTCGCTGAGAGTGTTTCTCAAATTATCAGACCACACAGGTGATTGTACGTCTCTGGCCTCAGTGATGCCAGGATATGTTATGTACATCCCTGTCATGCATTTCACTATGCCTATAGAATCCCATAGCATCATCACCGTCATCTCCATTCTCGTATGTATGAATAACTGTCACAGATTCTGAGGCCTCTCATGCCTTGCTCTCAAGGGTACCTCATTTTCGACAGATTTGGTGGTGTGTTGGAGAGTTAAACTGAGTAGCATGAGGCAGTGACACAGTGACACACAGGCATTTTCCTAGGATGGAGCAACAAACAAAAACAACTACCCCCCCCCCCCATCCCCAAAGTGGTCTGCATAGCCCCATCTGTTTGCTGCAATGTGTCAATGTGTGTCATAGACCACTACAGTGACGCACTGAGCGCCACGAAGTAAGTTACACAACATCCCATATAGATAATCTCCCCAAATCGTACAAATCTTCTGGCCCAACAGAGAATCTCCCCAAATCGTACAAATCTTCTGGCCCAACAGAGAATCTCCCCAAATCGTACAAATCTTCTGGCCCAACAGAGAATATCCCCAAATCGTACAAATCTTCTGGCCCAACAGAGAATATCCCCAAATCGTACAAATCTTCTGGCCCAACAGAGAATCTCCCCAAATCGTACAAATCTTCTGGCCCAACAGAGAATCTCCCCAAATCGTACAAATCTTCTGGCCCAACAGAGAATCTCCCAAAATCGTACAAATCTTCTGGCCCAACAGAGAATCTCCCCAAATCGTACAAATCTTCTGGCCCAACAGAGAATCTCCCCAAATCGTACAAATCTTCTGGCCCAACAGAGAATCTCCCCAAATCGTACAAATCTTCTGGCCCAACAGAGAATCTCCCGAAATCGTACAAATCTTCTGGCCCAACAGAGAATCTCCCAAATCGTACAAATCTTCTAGCCCAACAGAGAATCTCCCCAAATCGTACAAATCTTCTAGCCAACAGAGAATCTCCCCAAATCGTACAAATCTTCTGGCCCAACAGAGAATCTCCCCAAATCGTACAAATCTTCTGGCCCAACAGAGAATCTCCCCAAATCGTACAAATCTTCAGGCCCAACAGAGAATCTCCCCAAATCGTACAAATCTTCTGGCCCAACAGAGAATCTCCCCAAATCGTACAAATCTTCTGGCCCAACAGAGAATCTCCCCAAATCGTACAAATCTTCTGGCCCAACAGAGAATCTCCCCAAATCGTACAAATCTTCTGGCCCAACAGAGAATCTCCCCAAATCGTACAAAATTTCTGGCCCAACAGAGAATCTCCCCAAATCGTACAATTCTTCTGGCCCAACAGAGAATCTCCCCAAATCGTACAAATCTTCTGGCCCAACAGAGAATCTCCCCAAATCGTACAATTCTTCTGGCCCAACAGAGAATCTCCCCAAATCGTACAAATCTTCTGGCCCAACAACATCTCCAACCAGCAACTACTTGCTCCTAAGACAGTAGGCTATAAGTACTATCACCATGAAAAGACAATGGAGCTGGATTGGCCTGGAGATGGAATGGGCGCACACTCACATTCAAAGACAGCAGGTAACATCACCCACACAGCCTTCAGTGGATGTCTGGGGAAGACTTAAGAGTGGAGTTTGCAATTTGTTCAATCACCCACACAGCCCTTCAGTGGATGTCTGAGGAAGACGTAAGAGTGGAGTTTGCAATTTGTTCAATCACCCACACTGCCCTTCAGTGGATGTCTGAGGGAAGACTTAAGAGTGGAGTTTGCAATTTGTTCAATCACCCACACAGCCCTTCAGTGGATGTCTGAGGGAAGACTTAAGAGTGGAGTTTGCAATTTGTTCAATCACCCACACAGCCCTTCAGTGGATGTCTGAGGGAAGACGTAAGAGTGGAGTTTGCAATTTGTTCAATCACCCACACAGCCCTTCAGTGGATGTCTGAGGGAAGACTTAAGAGTGGAGTTTGCAATTTGTTCAATCACCCACACAGCCCTTCAGTGGATGTCTGAGGGAAGACTTAAGAGTGGAGTTTGCAATTTGTTCAATCACCCACACAGCCCTTCAGTGGATGTCTGAGGGAAGACGTAAGAGTGGAGTTTGCAATTTGTTCAATCACCACACTGCCCTTCAGTGGATGTCTGAGGGAAGACTTAAGAGTGGAGTTTGCAATTTGTTCAACACAGATTCACAACACTCAGACGATTCCATATGTGTCACATCCAAATCTACCAGCAATTCTCTGGCAGATTCACTACGCATGCGCAAAATTCTACCTGTTGTCAAGGTTTTAAACTGGCCAAGTGGGGTTGGGGGTTGGGAGAGGGGTGAAGGAAGAACCTATGAAACACTAAGTTTATACAACCTGAATGATGGAAACTTCAGGACGGGCAGTGAACAGGCCAGTTATTAATGTTTCAGGCTGGGATTGAACTCAAGATATCAGACAAGTCGACACTCTATCAACAGAACCAACCAGCCCGCATGTTTCATTTTTTTTTTTTGTTGGTTTGTTTTGTCACAGTGGATTTACCATGTTAAACTCCCCTTTGACAGTGCATCACTACAGTACAGCGCCGCCAAATTGTTTTTTTAGGGGACCAAGACTTTAGACAGGCAAGAGTGATCCTTGGCCTTCAAGGGCAGGGACCTGCCAAATCAGCCTGCTATGTTTTATACCACGGCGCAGGGCAAAAGCCCTGCTATTCACGATTTTCAACTGCTGTGGGATATTTACCATGCACAGGCCAGAAGGCACATGGTCCGACTCGTTTTTCATCCTCTCCGAAGGACTAGATGTTCAGTTTGATTTTCCAATGGAACTGAGAAGAACAGACAAGGCCTCAACACGAAACGAACCCTGGCAGCTCAAGTTTAGTTATTGGAAAGCGAACGTCACTAGACTGGAAGACCCAAGATCACCTGGCAACAAACAATAGAAGAAGAGGCGATGGCCCTGAAACACACCTGGCAGCCCCAGAAGCAGGCAGAAGTGAAAAACCCTCATGGCTACCCTACATGCCAATTGCATAATGGGCAGTAAATATCTTTTTTCCAGCAGTGTGTGCAATGGACCACAGGAGTGAGCAGGCAGACTGTGTGCCGCAGAGTAATTTACCTGTCTCTGCCTGCCTGTGTCTGCCTTGACCTGATAAACTGATATCAGTGTACATACGTATTCACACCCACAGTGGACCATGACTAGGATCAAGCAATGCAAAGGGTCCGGTACACTAATTACAAGATAACAGATTACAGAATGATATAAGAAAGTGAAAAGGAGAGAAAAAGAGAAAGCCATGCTATCATGTGAAGGTTATGCACTAACATGTGTGGTGTGTGTGTATGTGTGGTGTGTGTGTGTGTGGCGCGCGCGCGTGTGCGTGTGAGTGTATGTGTGTGTGCGTGTGCATGTTGTGTTGTGTGTGTGTATGTGCGTGTACATGTGTATGTGTGTACGCATGCATGTGTGTTTTATTGTGTATGTATGAGAAAGACAGAGAAAGGGAGATCTCTATCACATAGCATAAAACTTTGAAAGCATCACTGCAACAGCTTGCCTTGATCTTAATTAGCATTTAAAAGTAAATAAAGAGCGCACCCCGTGTGTTTATAACTGACAGTTTTTGATAATCTTGCAATAACAAAAACAATAGGAATGAAACACACATACGCATACACAATTAATGTAAAACAAGACACAAGCACCTGAGTGAATAAAGCAGGTTTAATTATGAAGTTCAGCAATTTAAAACAATGATCAGGAAATGGCTTGAGAGGCTGATTCAGCCACTGACTGATTAAACTTTGCTATTTTAAAAAGAAACTAACATCCATCCACACAAACAGGAAATAATCCGACTGAGCAGACAAGGTGAAGTAATAGTGAAGTATATATGGTGTGTTCACACCAACGGTGGTCACTTACTGCCAACCAGTTGCTATTAGGCAGACACAAAGCAACACTGCTGATACAGAACACAACCAAATTGGTGACAGCTAGATAGGAGAACAGAATACTTGCCAGGCTCAAGGACAGCTAGATAGGAGAACAGAATACTTGCCAGGCTCAAGACAGCTAGATAGGAGAACGAATACTTGCCAGGCTAAAGGACAGGTAGACAGGAGAACAGAATACTTGCCAGGCTCTACAGCTAGACAGGAGAACTAATACTTGTCAGGCTCAAGGACAGCTAGACAGGAGCACATGAGACTTGCCAGGCTCAAGGACAGCTAGATAGGAGAACAGAATACTTGCCAGGCTCAAGGACAGCTAGACAGGAGAACATGAGACTTGCCAGGCTAAAGGACAGCTAGACAGAACTAATACTTACCAGGCTCAAGGACAGCTAGACAGGAGAACTAATACTTGCCAGGCTCAAGGACAGCTAGACAGGAGAACAGAATACTTGCCAGGTTCAAGGACAGCTAGACAAGAGAACAGAATACTTGCCAGGCTCACAGACAGCTAGATAGGAGAACAGAATACTTGCCAGGCTAAAGGACAGGTAGACAGGAGAACAGAATACTTGCCAGGCTCAAGGACAGCTAGACAGGAGAACATGAGACTTGCCAGGCTCAAGGACAGCTAGACAGGAGAACAGAATACTTGCCAGGCTCAAGGACAGCTAGATAGGAGAACAGAATACTTGCCAGGCTCAAGGACAGCTAGATAGGAGAACATAATACTTGCCAGCCTCAAGAACAGCTAGATAGGAGAACATAATACTTGCCAGGCTCAAGGACAGCTAGACAGGAGAACATGAGACTTGCCAGGCTCAAGGACAGCTAGACAGGAGAACAGAATACTTGCCAGGCTCAAGGACAGCTAGATAGGAGAACAGAATACTTGCCAGGCTCAAGGACAGCTAGATAGGAGAACAGAATACTTGCCAGGCTCAAGGACAGCTAGATAGGAGAACATAATACTTGCCAGCATCAAGAACAGCTAGATAGGAGAACATAATACTTGCCAGCTAAAGGACAGCTAGACAGGGGAACATAATACTTGCCAGCTAAAGGACAGCTAGACAGGAGAACAGAATACTTGCCAGGCTAAAGGACAGCTAGACAGGAGAACATAATACTTGCCAGGCTAAAGGACAGCTAGATAGGAGAACAGAATACTTGCCAGGCTCAAGGACAGGTAGACAGGAGAACATAATACTTGCCAGGCTAAAGGACAGCTAGACAGGAGAACAGAATACTTGCCAGGCTAAAGGAAAGCTAGACAGGAGAACAGAATACTTGCCAGGCTAAAGGACAGCTAGACAGGAGAACAGAATACTTGCCAGGCTAAAGGACAGCTAGACAGGAGAACAGAATACTTGCCAGGCTAAAGGACAGCTAGACAGGAGAACAGAATACTTGCCAGGCTCAAGGACAGCTAGACAGGAGAACAGAATACTTGCCAGGCTAAAGGACAGCTAGACAGGAGAACTAACACTTGCCAGGCTAAAGGACAGTTAGATAGGAGAACAGAATACTTGCAAGGCTAAAGGACAGCTAGACAGGAGAAGAGAATACTTGCCAGGCTCAACGGCAGCTAGACAGGAGAACTAATACTTGCCAGGCTAAAGGACAGCTAGACAGGAGAACAGAATACTTGCAAGGCTAAAGGACAGCTAGACAGGAGAACTAATACTTGCCAGGCTAAAGGACAGCTAGACAGGAGAACTAATACTTGCCAGGCTCAAGGACATTTTCCTTGTAGCCGAGATAAGGCCAAAAAAAAAAAAATGGAACTAAGAATCTAAAACTGAACAACACCCATAAACCCTTACTTGATCAAAACTGAAATATGACAACACAAAATAAACAACAACAAAAAATCATAATGTCCCAGACTGAGATATTCAAATCTAAACACATTACTAGATCCACAGAATGAAAGATGAGAAAAACTTCAGCTGTGCTACAGGTGCCAGCCAATCCGTTCAATAATGCGTCATCTCCACATCAAAAGGTTTCAAAATCAAAGCAAGACAGTTAAATACACAAATTACTTGACTTAAACAATACAAAAGATAGAAGGAAAAAGCCGCACCAGCAAAACAAAACAAAAAAACACAGCAGAATGGATAACTTGTGTTCATCCTAGCATTTTCATATCATTCATATGGCTGTGTTGCAACGTGTCTGTGACAAGTGTAGTAGCCAAGAGGTCTGGCATCCAATCTGATGGTCTGAACTTTGATCATGAATAGATACCGCCTATCTGGTGGATACCAGGTGGACATTTTTCTGATCTCCCAGGTCACCATGTGCACAGACCTCTTAGTACTTAACCCTTCATGTGTCTACACACGCACAACATCAAGTATGCACACTGTATGTCCTGTTAGTCTGGTCAGTTAGTACTTAACCCTTCATGTGTCTACACACGCACAACATCAAGTATGCACATTGTATGTCCTGTTAGTCTGGTCAGTTAGTACTTAACCCTTCATGTGTCTACACACGCACAACATCAAGTATGCACACTGTATGTCCTGTTAGTCTGGTCAGTTAGTACTTAACCCTTCATGTGTCTACACACGCACAACATCAAGTATGCACACTGTATGTCCTGTTAGTCTGGTCAATTAGTACTTAACCCTTCATGTGTCTACACATGCACAACATCAAGTGTGCACACTGTATGTCCGGTTAGTCTGGTCAGTTAGTACTTAACCCTTCATGTGTCTACACACGCACAACATCAAGTGTGCACATTGTATGTCCTGTTAGTCTGGTCAGTTAGTACTTAACCCTTCATGTGTCGACTACACGCACAACATCAAGTATGCACATTGTATGTCCTGTTAGTCTGGTCAGTTAGTACTTAACCCTTCATGTGTCTACACACGCACAACATCAAGTATGCACACTGAATGTCCCGTTAGTCTGGTCAGTTAGTACTTAACCCTTCATGTGTCTACACACGCACAACATCAAGTATGCACATTGTATGTCCTGTTAGTCTGGTCAGTTAGTACTTAACCCTTTATGTGTCTACACACGCACAACATCAAGTATGCACATTGTATGTCCTGTTAGTCTGGTCAGTTAGTACTTAACCCTTCATGTGTCTACACACGCACAACATCAAGTATGCACATTGTATGTCCTGTTAGTCTGGTCAGTTAGTACTTAACCCTTCATGTGTCTACACACGCACAACATCAAGTATGCACATTGTATGTCCTGTTAGTCTGGTCAGTTAGTACTTAACCCTTCATGTGTCTACACACGCACAACATCAAGTATGCACATTGTATGTCCTGTTAGTCTGGTCAGTTAGTACTTAACCCTTCATGTGTCTACACACGCACAACATCAAGTATGCACATTGTATGTCCTGTTAGTCTGGTCAGTTAGTACTTAACCCTTCATGTGTCTACACACACACAACATCAAGTATGCACACTGTATGTCCTGTTAGTCTGGTCAGTTAGTACTTAACCCTTCATGTGTCTACACATGCACAACATCAAGTATGCACACTGTATGTCCCGTTAGTCTGGTCAGTTAGTACTTAACCCTTCATGTGTCTACACATGCACAACATCAAGTATGCACACTGTATGTCCTGTTAGTCTGGTCAGTTAGTACTTAACCCTTCATGTGTCTACACACGCACAACATCAAGTGTGCACACTGTATGTCCTGTTAGTCTGGTCAGTTAGTACTTAACCCTTCATGTGTCTACACACGCACAACATCAAGTATACACACTGTATGTCCTGTTAGTCTGGTCAGTTAGTACTTAACCCTTCATGTGTCTACACACGCACAACATCAAGTATGCACATTGTATGTCCTGTTAGTCTGGTCAGTTAGTACTTAACCCTTCATGTGTCTACACACGCACAACATCAAGTGTGCACACTGTATGTCCTGTTAGTCTGGTCAGTTAGTACTTAACCCTTCATGTGTCTACACACGCACAACATCAAGTGTGCACATTGTATGTCCTGTTAGTCTGGTCAGTTAGTACTTAACCCTTCATGTGTCTACACACGCACAACATCAAGTATGCACATTGTATGTCCTGTTAGTCTGGTCAGTCAGTACTTAACCCTTCATGTGTCTACACACGCACAACATCAAGTATGCACATTGTATGTCCTGTTAGTCTGGTCAGTTAGTACTTAACCCTTCATGTGTCTACACACGCACAACATCAAGTGTGCACATTGTATGTCCTGTTAGTCTGGTCAGTCAGTACTTAACCCTTCATGTGTCTACACACACACAACATCAAGTGTGCACATTGTATGTCCTGTTAGTCTGATCAGTTAGTACTTAACCCTTCATGTGTCTACACACGCACAACATCAAGTATGCACATTGTATGTCCTGTTAGTCTGGTCAGTTAGTACTTAACCCTTCATGTGTCTACACACGCACAACATCAAGTATGGACATTGTATGTCCTGTTAGTCTGGTCAGTTAGTACTTAACCCTTCATGTGTCTACACACACACAACATCAAGTGTGCACATTGTATGTCCTGTTAGTCTGGTCAGTCAGTACTTAACCCTTCATGTGTCTACACACGCACAACATCAAGTGTGCACATTGTATGTCCTGTTAGTCTGGTCAGTTAGTACTTAACCCTTCATGTGTCTACACACGCACAACATCAAGTATGCACATTGTATGTCCTGTTAGTCTGGTCAGTTAGTACTTAACCCTTCATGTGTCTACACACGCACAACATCAAGTATGCACACTGTATGTCCTGTTAGTCTGGTCAGTTAGTACTTAACCCTTCATGTGTCTACACACGCACAACATCAAGTATGCACACTGTATGTCCTGTTAGTCTGGTCAATTAGTACTTAACCCTTCATGTGTCTACACACGCACAACATCAAGTGTGCACACTGTATGTCCTGTTAGTCTGGTCAGTTAGTACTTAACCCTTCATGTGTCTACACACACACAACATCAAGTGTGCACATTGTATGTCCTGTTAGTCTGGTCAGTTAGTACTTAACCCTTCATCAGTTCATGTGTCTACACACACGCACAACATCAAGTATGCACATTGTATGTCCTGTTAGTCTGGTCAATTAGTACTTAACCCTTCATGTGTCTACACACGCACAACATCAAGTATGCACATTGTATGTCCTGTTAGTCTGGTCAGTTAGTACTTAACCCTTCATGTGTCTACACACGCACAACATCAAGTGTGCACATTGTATGTCCTGTTAGTCTGGTCAGTTAGTACTTAACCCTTCATGTGTCTACACACGCACAACATCAAGTGTGCACATTGTATGTCCTGTTAGTCTGGTCAGTGCCAGGTGGCTTGTAGAAACATGAAAACACCTAGCAATGTAGCATGCATACCCACCAAAGACACAGCATGCAGACTATGCACCAACATACTGCCTACACAATATGAGCAAAGCAACGTTCATGTACATGAATTCAAGAAAAACAGTAACACCAAAAGAAAAAGTGTGTATGTAGGCTACTACTATACTAGATTCCAGTGTCCAAGCCTATTTTAGCAAAAAATCATGTAGGAAGGCTTTCAGAAAAAACATCTAGCTGAAAGGGCTGGCAGGCAGAAAATAAAGACCAAAGAAAAAGATTAAAAAAAAAAAAAAAAAGAAATCAATGGAGTAAATAAAACTGAATTTGCTTGCAGTGTATCACACCCAGAAAATGAGGCTATTATTCCGTATTTGTAAATTACACGAAAATTACCTTAATACCCAAATGGGGCACATCACACACACACACACACACACACACACACACACACACAACACACACACACACACACACACACACACACACACACACAGGCATGCATGCGCATGCATGCACATGCACGTACACACATATACACAAAAGTCATACCTACAGTACACCGCACATTACATGAAAGTCAAAACATCAATTAGTTCTTCAACATTCTTCATTCATACAGTTTCAATATCAGTTTCTCAAAATGGCGTCTCCATGTTCAGAATAAATTCCATACATGCCTGATACCACATATACTATGTGATGGATGAGATCATTCACACACCCTGATACAAATTTAAACCACTGTTAGTCCAGCTTACTTTTCCTTCCATTTCTGTTTCACTTCTCAAATTCAGTTTGCTAAAATCATAATCATGTGCTTAAGTATTCCTAGGGTAAAAGTGCCCCTGTCATTCAAATTCAGCCTCACATGCACAAAAATATATTCATATATTTCCTGGTTACCAGTGATAGCTGTTCACATCCAACTGAAGGATCTATGATGACCTGTTCATAGCATATGAAGTGAGAAAATGGGGCTGCTTTTGATTGAAAAGTGCTAAACTTTATGAGTGCATACACAAACATATAATGCACACACACACACAACACACAACACACACACACACACACACAGTCACACAGTCTCACACACACACACACAAAACACTGTGAATCACACCACACCACACTTTACGCTAGGATCAAAATGTCATCAATTTTTCAATACTCTTCACACACACACTCTGATACAAACTCAAACTACTCAAAGTTTCCATTTTCTGTTCTTTCCATCTCTGTCTGGTTTTTCATCACGTTGAGCCTGCCATTAAAATCAGAGTCACTGTAACCAGTCCTTGGATCAAATTGTTTCCACAGTCGCTCAAACTCAGCCTGATAGGCCCTGACCACTTTGTGATGGTTGGTGACAAACACATTTTCCTGGTTGCCGGTGATAGCATTTCGTGTCCAGTTGAAGGATCCATTGATGAGTAGTTGGCCGTCGACCACGACAAACTTATGGTGCATGAAAAAGGAAGAACGGTCAGTTCGCACACTGATTCCTGCAAGAACATAAAAAATTTTTAGACACACAAAATGTGACAAATTCAAAGTGAAAACAGTCTGAAATCATACCAATATGAATATGTCTACAATATGATACAATTTACACAGCCAACAAAAATTATTTCTGTAACAAAAGTACTACTTGCCTTACTACTCCTGCCTGCCTGTTTGTTCTTCAGGTGACCCACACATTCAATTGTTTACCCATTTAATTACCACATCCTTCTGTTTCTCTCTCTATATATCACCATCACCATGTCACATGTGCCTTGCTCCATGGCTTTGGTGATCATAACCTTCCACATGAATCTAGATCTATATCTTTCATCGCTGCAAGTATATCTCCTACCTTCTCATCCCCAATCACTCTGCAAAACTAACATTTTCTCCCTGCATCTACCTGCTGCTCTTTTTCCCTCTAGCTTTCCTGTTGTGACTAGATGTTCAAATTTTTTTTGGCCTCATAAAATGTCCTAAAAATATTGCTTGTCTTTACCTAATCTTCATTGTTAATGTCCTTTCTGTGTCTGCTTCTCACCAGATTGTCTCGTTTGTTTCCCTTGCTGTCCATGGAACTCTTTTAACATTCTTCTTAAAAATCACATTTCAGCTGCCTCAATCCTGTTTTGACTTTGGTTATACATATTTTATATCCTAGCCTATTGGCCTATGGGCTGTGTGCAGATGACGTCACTCCTCGCTGGGAGGACTAACCTTTCCATTCCTACGCTCCGAGTCAGTTCCATACTTCAGCTCCGTTTACTACATTGGCGCCAACAGGAAAAAATTCATGAAAGATGAGTGGAAATTAAAAAGTTAGATATGTCGAACACCTGTTGTGTGAATGGTGAGTGGAAATTAAAAAGCTAGAGATGGTGAACACCTGTTGTGTGAAAGGATGTCACAACAGACAAGATCGGGGAAAAGTTTCTTTTCGATGCATGCATAGTCTCAAGAGATAGATCTACTTTCGCTTTTGATCTCTTCCCTGTGAACCTTCTGTGTCATCTGCCCCAGATGGCTGGCTGCAGGCATAGTCTTTGAGATGTAAATGTGTTTATGTATCGTAGTTTCATCTTGCATTTCAGTCACTGATGAATGCATGGGGCACGTAAATTACAGAGTGATATAAACAATGAATTATTTTTATCTGCAAATTTGCATTCTGACTTTCAGTTGTTTGACTAGTAAGCAGAACACTGAACTATTTTGTTTTTAATAATTATTTCTCCTTTTTATTGAGTTTTTCTGAGTAATTCAATGCCGACGGTGCTTGTGTTCACTCTGTGGCGTCCATGCCTACAGCTGTCACATATCATAGGAAGGGAAGGAACTCCTGATAACTTGTGGAACTGCACACAGCCCATTGTTCAATATGCACAAGACCAGATTTTAGGTATACATATCTGGCCATGACAATGATATTCTATGTGCAATACATTATACATACCTTCCTTCCGAAGAGACCAAACCTGAGATCCAGTAATTGTCTCTTGCTCATCATCAGTTATGACACGAACAATGACACCACGTCGATGCATTGTGACAATAATGTCAACAAGTTCGACACAAGTCAGTACAAACACACAAACATCCATTGTTCTTCTGCAACTGCTTAGGTGTTTGTACAGTTCACTAAGAGATGTTTTGCCATGTGAATATTTACAGTTACTTTTGAAACAACGTGTTTCACCAAGGAAGTGGGTTTTGCAGGCTACTTCTTTGTCAGGAAAGAAAAACACTTCCATTATATCAGATTTACTTTCGTTTTCGTGCTCTTTAGCACCGTCTTTACGCCAGTAAACGTAAAGTTTGTAAGCCACTTCTGTTACAACCATCACAGCAAACGTTCCAAGTGATCCTTTTAAAAATGGTCCCATTGTAAAAGATCACAGAAAGAAAACACGCACAATTTATCATGTATACAAAAAGCAAGACGACTTTAACACTTTTCAAAGACACACAAGTACTTTCGCATCAACCGGAAATCACCCAAACGGAAGTTGACATTTATTCTGCATGGATATGTACATAGGAGCCATAGTATTATGAGATCCTCTCTGTGTATAATGTGCATTGAATCTGTGATTAAAGGGCGAATATTTATTTGGTATTATGGAGAGAGAGAGAGAGAGAGAGAGAGAGAGAGAGAGAGAGAGGGGAGAGAGAGAGAGAGAGAGGAGAGAGAGAGAGAGATTTTTTGTATTTCATGTAGTCATATTAAAATCAGTTTGTTCAAATTCAGGTCACATTTTCTTTTCTTCTTCTTCTTCTTCTTCTTCCCTCAATTCAATTTGTTCAGAAAAAAATTGTTATTCTGTGTGCTATACAAAAGTTCCCCAGTCTCTAATCTGGTTTGTCGGGGAATGTGGTGGTAAAAACATGTATCTCAGATAGTCTTTTTGAAAGGAGGCGCCTGACACTTGTTTCCTTTACAGTTTTACCTTTGCAACTTGAATAGAGTTAGATATCCATTCACATCTTGCCGGGTTCACTGAAGGTCACATGCATACGTACAGAGTATTCTGAGCTAGGCTTTAAACCCATATTTTATTATGCTGTCTGATTGGAAGACAGGAACTCTCGACTATCAGATTTATGCCACCCAGGCCTTCAGCTGGAATATTATATGTGACAAGGATCTAAATTTGTAATTGTTGGGTTGTATTTACATCTATGCAGTAGAGATAATGGAAGGTCTTCCCAATGTCTGAATTTTAAGATAAAGATACATTAGCCTTGATCCTGATATGTAGCTGGATGGTAAAGAAGAATTTATTTGAAGTTGTTTTGATTCATCTTCTATCTGTTCGATCAGGTTCTTTTCATTGAGATATGAAGCACAGCAGAAAGTCAGCAGGCCTATTACAGCTTCATTGATCTGGCTTTATTCACTTTGTTTTGAATCTTCACCATGATGTTTTACTGTTAACATTACAATCCGTTTTGACTATAGCTAAACAACGAAAACGCTAGCTTTTTCAATCAATATCAATAAAGTTTTGACATGAAAATAGCTGACACGAATCTTGACGAAGAGTCTGCTGGCCTATTAAAGCTTCTTTGGTCTCCCTTTATTTACTTCGTTTTATAGTCTTCACCATAGTGTTATAATGATATTGTTACAATCTGTGTCAACTATAATTAAAGAACAAAACTGTTGGCTTCTTCAAGTAATATTATTATAGTTCTGTTTCAAAATCATGGCATCATGTAAAATAGTGATCACATTTTCACACCTATTCTGCCTTTCGTCAAGGCTAGAGAGCAGAGACAGTCAAACCAAACAATATATGTTTTCTAACTGTCAGCCAGCTCTGTGCTTGTCTTAACTACCAAGTGTATAGTAAACAAACAAGACGTACATTTTTAACCGGATGAGAACAATGAAACTTGGACAAAACAGAAAGCCAAATCATATGATGTGACAACAACACAAGTAGTACAGATTCAGAGCATGTTAACCGTACAACACAATGCCACTACAAGTTCAGTATATGTGCACGATATGCTAGTCAACTCAATATTTTTGCCTAACAAGCAAAAATGAATTTTTTTTTCAAAACACAAAAACATTATCAGTCAGACTTTTTAATCCTCTCACAGATATACATGTTACAGAAACGGCAATAGGTAAAAAGGGCACTGCATTAGGCATGTTAGCAAGCGACAGTACTGATCCATGTGTGGAAGTGGTCAGCGGATGGTGTTGTAACTGATACTTCTTCTTCCAGTCTATTACTATTTTTATAAGCTGGAAAAAACAACGAATTTTGGTATTGCTCAGAACGATCATTAGGAATCTTAAATGCTCTGCTGTCATTGACATGTTGGTAGTGAGATTTTGAATCATACTACTGGCGAGTATCTTTGAATGTACTCTCCTTTTTGTTCTTGTCTGTTGGTGTGAAGATAATATGAACAGGAATAGCTTGAATCTGCCCCTCAACCCCCTGTACATAAAAATCAGATAAGTAGAATCCTTTGTCTTCTACTTTAAGCAGCTGGAGATCTTGAAGCATTTTGGTTAGACAGCCGCTGTCTCAGCAGGGATAATTACTATATGGGCATACATCTGATATCCTCCCTCCACTCCCCTCAAACACACACACACACACACACACACACACACACACACACACACACACACACACACATACATATACATATACATATACATATACATATACATATATATACATATATAGAATAGATTAGAATAGATATATATATAGATGTGTGTGTGTGTGGCATGTGTGTGTATGTGTGCTACATACACATTACACACACACACAACACACCACACACACACACACACACCACACACTGAGCTACACACACACACACACGTGTGTGTGTGTGTGTGTGTGTGTGTGTGCACGTGCTTGTGTGTGTATGTGTGTGTGTGTGTGTGTGTGTGTGTGTGTGTGTTGTGTGTGTGTGTGTGTGTTATATGTGTGTGTGTGTAATGTCTATGTAGCTCAGTTTGTCCGTATAAAGTATTATCCATGCATGCACCTAATAATCTCTCCATCAGTAACCCTACTCAATGCCAAATGCCAGTCAGATGTTTATTTGCTGAAAAAAAAAATAAAAAGAGCTGAGCAGTTACCCTACACTTACCTGATTTTTTTGCTTATATAATAGTAGCCTTTTCTTCATTGTTTGCTTTCTTTTATGTTTCTTTGCTTCACGTAGAAAACCAGGGAAACCATAAATATGCTGTGAATTTAAATGGTAAGTACAGACATGATACACCTACTGTTTTTATAGTCAAAGTGTTCCACGTTTTCGAATCAACATGGCAGACAGCAGCAGCGTAAGTTGTTTTCTGCGTTGTCTCATATAGTCACAGTTAAACATGATTTGCCTTGACTGTCAAGGGCACATATAAATGGCAATTTGTGATATTCAGCCGTGTTTATTTAAAGGTAGATTATTGTTGATATCGGGTTACCACTGGATGTGGTGTAGAAACTGAAACAACCTCTCCAGACCAAGGCTTTTTGAAATTCGTCTGTTCTGCACCAGCGCGTTTCTGAGGCACATAATTGTCTTGGGTCATCTTAACGATACTAGAAAATCGATGCATCCGTTTTAAAACTGTTACTCCAGCATAGTGATTTTCTCTGTTTGCCGGGCTTAAGAGAAACTAATCAGACTGATCACAGAGGGAGAGACTTTGGAGTATTTACTATTTAGTGGATAGTTGGACAGGTAAATGCTTACACTAACACTAACAGAGATCGAGGCATATACTATAGAGTGTGGGAGGAGTGTTGACACTGGGGATAAAGCGCCTGCCTGGAAATCACAGCTGAACACAGGATTTTATCCCCTTCTTCTGGATTTGGAGTAGCAGTTGACAGGTTATGAACTTATGAAGTTTTGGTTGCCGGCAGGTTTCTAGTGATTGTTGACATGTTTTGAAGTTTTGTTTGCTGGTAGATGTTGATTGTTTTTTCTGTATCATGGCTTGGATTCATATAAAACATGACACCTAAAAGTAAGACAGTTGAGTGATGTACGAGGTGTTTGAAAGCAGTAAAAAAAAAAAAATAAAAAAAAGACTAAATGCTAAAAAAAGCATCAGATTTGAATTATTCAGTTAACAACAACAAAATCCAAAGCTGGCAGGTGCAATAGCCAAGTGCTAAAATGGATAGGATGTCAGCCTTCTAATAGTAATAGGAAGGTCTGAGTTTGCACCAGTCTGAGGAGTTCCTGGAAGCTACAGGTCAGGGTTTTTTTTCCCAATCTCCAGGTTCAATACATATGAGGACTGCTATACCACAACCCTCTTCATGTATACATATAATACATGCAAAAATTCAGACATGTATATATTAAAAGATCCTGCAGACCATGTTGGTGTTCTAACAGCCCATGGAAACATGAAAATATCCAGCATGCATACCTGCTTAAGGCAGGAGCACAGAGACAGACCAGTAACGTAATGCCTACAGTGGCTACAGTGTGTGGACCAATCAATGTGTATACACATTCTAGGAAATATTGCCCAGAATGAGAGTGAAAAAGAAAAAGTTTTTTTTTTTAAATTCTAAGGAACTGTTTATTTTGTTGAGTATTAAGATTTCAGTCATCAGTTTTCTTCATGTTTTATTAGGTTTGGTGCAGTCAACCTCAAGGAAGTTTTGGGATGGGTATTGTAGAGCACTGATCACTGTAAACAAAATTTTGTGATCTTGGCTTTATGGAGAATAGAAAGTATTTAGTGTTTTCAAAGAATAATAAATCCCAAGTTATATACTTTGTCACAGTTTGTGCTTTTCATTTCAGAGTATTATGCAAGAATCTGACGATGTGACCTTAAACTTTGGCGAGGAAGATGAGTTGGATCAGCAGAAGTCTATTAAGTAAGTTCCATTTGTTGCTGTAATACTGTCAAGTGAGACTTGTCATGTCAGCTTATGCAAATTTTTACTGACAAATTTTGTGCTCATGTTGGTAAAAAACAAAAACCATATCCACGTGGTTGAAACTTTCATTACATTATACTTTTTATGGCAATGTAACTTCTCTTGGAAACCCTGCTTGCATGAAGTAATGTTATATTTTTCTGTGTGCATTTGGCCTGTTCCCCCATTTGTGTATAAACTTTTGCACTACCAGCCCATACGGAGTTGTAGTCTTCATGGTGTTAAATGGTTTGAAAATGGAAATCTTCAATATCTGATCTTGAAAAAGATGTAAGTGGAGTGAATTTGTTTTGAATTAAGAAAGTTGCTGAATCAAATGATAAAGGAAAAAACTGTTACACATTTATGTAAAAGAATGTATAGACTATAGTTCATGAATTGGCGGATAAGAGTATATGTGGTCCAGTGTTCCAGTATATTAGCTAAAACATCTGTTCTGGTAAAGATATCGCAGTTCTTCTGTCACAGATACACATGGGATGGGATTCAATCTGAAACTTGTCCCTGTTAAGTTTTGTCTGTTGGTTCATAGCTGGTCTGTTAGCTGCATATAGTATAGACTGTATGGAGCACATGCAAGTTCAGCCTTTGTTCCATGTATTGGTGCTTGTATTATTAGTGTATACGTGTGGATTGTGTGTGTATCTATGTGTTGTGTGTACTTGAATTCGTGTGTGTGCAGGTGTGTGTGTGGACATTCTCTCAGAGCTATATTTCATATAATTTCTTTTTGTGTTGCATGTGGGATGTGGTTATTTTGTGTTTTTTGTGTTGTATCTGTTTTGAAACATGTTCAATGCTAGAGGCTGACATGTATGGAATATATTGACTTTGTCAGAGGAGAGTCAGCCATTTTGGTGCACAGATGAACCACCAAGGGTTTTAGTTTTGTCAGTTAATCTGTTAAGGCTTTAAGCCCCTGGTTGTAGTTGGACTCATGTTTTAGAATTTGTTTTGTGTGTGTGGGGTGGGGGGGGGGGGAAATTTTCGTTGTTTCATTGTTTGTATGCAGACCTGGACAGTGTCCACACATGGTAAAGGTCCTGCTTGTGCCATCCTATTTGTCATGTTTTGTCATTGCTAGACCTCTGTCTGTGCCTGATTGAAAGTGAAAGGATTGCTCGAGTCATGCCTGCATTGTCCTGCATCCAAGTTTTTGTGAAATGCAAACCTTATTACTATTATGCATTTGTTTATTCTAGTTGTGTGTCTTTGTGAAGTAGAAACCTTATTATTAGGTGGTTGTTTATTCTAGTTGTGTGTCTTTGTGAAGTAGAAGCCTTATTTAGTTATTATTACTATATTAGACAGTTGTTTATTCTAGTTGTGTGTTTTTGTTAAGTAGAAGCCTTATTTAGTTATTATTACTATATTAGACAGTTGTTTATTCTAGTTGTGTGTTTTTGTTAAGTAGAAGCCTTATTTAGTTATTATTACTATATTAGGCAGTTGTTTATTCTAGTTGTGTGTTTGTATGTGTTGAGATCGTAGTGTAGGGTGCGTCAGAAATGCATGTTGTTAATTGTAACAGTAGTCTACATCATATTTGTCATGCAGTCTTGTCAGTGTTGTGTGTGTGTGTGTGTGTTCATATTGTGTTGTTGTGCAAGTGTATTAACTCTTTGACTCCTGCCCCCTCTCCACCAGCATCCCACATTGTCATAATTGATAGCACAGCAAAAACTTGACCCTTTGACTCCCTCACCATATCCACCAGCTTTCTGCAGGAACCTGGTGGATAGAGTGAGGGAGTCAAAGGATTAAGTTTTTGCAGCTGGTTGATAGGGTGCAAGAGTCAAAGAGTTAATGGTTCAACAGTTTTGTTTTGAGTCTAGAAGTAGAACCTCAGCAAGTGTGACGTCTGGTGTGTACATGTAGTTGGTTTGAAGAGTCAGGTAAATAGAGATTGCCCATATGTATAGAAATATCTCCGCTTAATAGAAGTTTGAAAGGTGAATGGTGTACTCATGTGTAGTCACCAATCTCGTTTGCTGGATGTGTGTATTTTATTACATTTACATGCGGAAGTGTACAGTAAATTCTTGAGTGCAGGAAGCTGTGTGAATTACCATGTTACTTATATAAGAAATGGCGGCTTGTTTGTTTGATAATGTGTGGTGCAGGGTGATAGTGGTGTGTACACATTGTCATCAATTTCAGATATATTTTGTGTTTATGATTATTGTTGGAAAGACGTCTTGAATGATTGCATAGTGGTTATATATGTGTGTGTGTATCACATTGTAATATATAATTGTATATAATATGCTCTCTATAATTTTCCATTGCTTTTATTCTTTCTCCCCATTTTAGCCGTGTGCGTGTGCGTGTGCGTGTGTGTGTGTGTGTGTGTGTGTGTGTGTGTGTGTGCGTGCTGTGCGTGCGTGTGTGTCTGTTTTAGCGCTTAGATTTGATTTCATCAAGATTTTGCGCTATACAAATAAAATGTTGTTGTTGTTGTTGTTATGCAGAAATATTGTAAAATCACATGCTTGTGTGAACTAAAGCTGTGCGTGTATATGGCTATTTCCATGGGAAAAATAATGGTATATGATGTTGCTTTGCAGATATTTTATTGTGAATATTCTCAGAAAAATTAAATTATCTGTTTCTACAGGACTGACAATTTCATGAAACCAGCATGGTGTTTTTGTGTGTGTGTGATTTTTTTTTTTAGGGTTATGGTCATTTGTGCAGGCCTGTTTGAAAATAGATTGTTGTAGGTGATGTAAAGAGAATGTGAAATGAAGTCTACCCTTGGTATTGCTTAGTTCTTGAGTCATTTGAAGTAAGTGTCCAGCCTGGGAGCAAATAGGATGTGTCATGGCAGTTAATTATGGCATGAATGATAACACTTTCGATATTTGTGAATAATTCATATTTATGACCCTCCACCACGGAATGAGTCGGATTGCACCTGACACACTTTTTCGCTAGCAGCGATAGTTCATGTAGGGGGGTCAGAGTACCAATTTTGAGATTTTCACTGAAAATGGTTCTGTGGTCATTATTTTATGTCTTGCTAAAATACTTGTGCTTATTTGATCTTATAAACGGGTGAAAAGTGTAGCTCTATTAGAAGTACCTAGTTGCCATGGGCATAAGTGTGACATTTTCAAACTGTGATTTCTCAAATATACATTTTTCCACATATCCAACTTTAAAAGTCATAACTTTCAAAAGGAATGCCCGATTTTAATAAAATTTGGATCTGTGAAAATTTGCGTTTTTTGCTTATTCATTTCATTTAAAAACAAAAAAAACCACCCCAGGTGCATTGCGACTCATTCACTGATTCAGTGGTGGAGGGTCACATTTTAAAACCGGCATGAAATTGGAAAAATAATGTTGTATTAACTTCCCTTAGCTGGTATATTTCACATGCGCAATTTGAATAACTGAATGTAGGATGGTAAAGTAAGATTTCTATTGGGAGTGTATAGGAAGAACTGTGGAATTATTTAGACCATGATCTGTAGGGTGTTTGAAAGGGTCTGGCTTCATCAGCTGAGAGAAGGCAACTCTACTTGGCATAAACCCAGGCTTCTTTGACAGAGAAGTTTGAGAATTGTGTGTCCGTGTGTTAATGGCTACAAGCATAACTAAAATGTTGGAGACTGTAAATGGCACAAACAATAAAAGCGAAACTGTAAATCTAAAATCAAAATTTCGCAGTAAATATCACAATTTAAATTGTGTGTTAGTTCAAAGGTGTGAACTGGATTAAAGAATTAATTTGATAAAGAATTATGATATGAGATAGCACTTTTCTTTTTCTGTCATTTTGGATTTTTGTTTCCATTGAGTTTTAATAGTAACTGTAAATATGTTGTTTTTTGTTTTGTTTTTGTTTATAAATATAATCATCTACATGAAAGAGAGGAATGTTATGAGACATGATTACAGTGATATTTTCAGTGACATGATTACAGTGATATTTTCAGTGGCATGATTACAGTGATATTTTCAGTGGCATGATTACAGTGATATTTTCAGTGACACGATTACAGTGATATTTTCAGTGACACGATTACAGTGATATTTTCAGTGACACGATTACAGTGATATTTTCAGTGACATGATTACAGTGATATTTTCAGTGACATGATTACAGTGATATTTTCAGTGACATGATTACAGTGATATTTTCAGTGACACGATTACAGTGATATTTTCAGTGACACGATTACAGTGATATTTTCAGTGACAAGATTACAGTGATATTTTCAGTGACACGATTACAGTGATATTTTCAGTGACACGATTACAGTGATATTTTCGGTGACACGATTACAGTGATATTTTCAGTGACACGATTACAGTGATATTTTTAGTGACATGATTACAGTGATATTTTCAGTGACATGATTACAGTGATATTTTCAGTGACATGATTACAGTGATATTTTCAGTGACATGATTACAGTGATATTTTCGGTGACATGATTACAGTGATATTTTCAGTGACATGATTGCAGTGATATTTTCAGTGACATGATAACGGTGATATTTTCAGTGACATGATTACAGTGATATTTTCAGTGACATGATTACAGTGATATTTTCAGTGACACGATAACAGTGATTATTTTTAGTGACATGATTACAGTGATATTTTCAGTGACATGATTACAGTGATATTTCCAGTGACACGATTACAGTGATATTTTCAGTGACACGATTACAGTGATATTTTCAGTGACGTGATTACAGTGATATTTTCAGTGACACGATTACAGTGATATTTCCAGTGACATGATTACAGTGATATTTTCAATGACATGATTACGGTGATATTTTCAGTGACATGATTACGGTGATATTTTCAGTGACATGATTACAGTGATATTTTCAGTGACATGATTACGGTGATATTTTCAGTGACATGATTACAGTGATATTTTCAGTGACATGATTACAGTGATATTTTCAGTGACATGATTACGGTGATATTTTCAGTGACATGATTACAGTGATATTTTCAGTGACATGATTACGGTGATATTTTCAGAGACATGATTACAGTGATATTTCCAGTGACATGATTACAGTGATATTTTCAGTGACATGATTACAGTGATATTTTCAGTGGCACGATAACAGTGATATTTTCAGTGACATGATTACAGTGATATTTTCAGTGACACGATTACAGTGATATTTTCAGTGACATGATTACAGTGATATTTTCAGTGACATGATTACAGTGATATTTTCGGTGACATGATTACAGTGATATTTTCAGTGACATGATTACAGTGATATTTTCAGTGACATGATTACAGTGATATTTTCAGTGACATGATCACAGTGATATTTTCAGTGACATGATTACAGTGATGTTTTCAGTGACATGATTACAGTGATATTTTCAGTGACATGATTTGTTTAATAAATTACAGCAGGTAGAAAGAAACTCTAGGGAGAGCTAGACAACAGAAGGTCTTCAGAGAAGTAACCCCCTTTAGACAAGTGTTTCGGCCCTGAATTCCTTACACTCTCGGGGGGCCGGGCCACATCCAGGTCATGACTCCTGGATGCCCTTCTGCTGTTGTCTTTTTTTTTTTTCTTTCCTTTCCCACGCCGGGGATCGAACCTGGGCGATTCTGCGCTTCAGAACTGCGGTACGCGGTTTTACCAATGTGCTAACGGGGCACACATCATCTGTAGGAATTTAATCCTTATGAAGTTCACTTTTTTCGTTCCTCCTTGCCCAGATCCAGCTTGAGCTCCTTTCTGCTGCCTCTGCCATCGCTTTAAGGGCTCTAGTCCTCTTCTTCCCAGAAATGGCGAGTTGTTTCATGAGATCATAAGATACTCCAGCAGTAGCTTAGCAGCATATATTCAGAATGCACATTAATAACAACACGTTAATGCGAATGCCTGTATAGGCATTTAGTTATCTTAATCAAGGCTTCATTAATAATGAGCCTGATTGGAAATCACTAATATCATCATAATCGAGGAACAGAAAAAAAAAACCCAGCCATATTCATCGCCAGATGTGATGCGCATATGTTGACGGTGAGTAGAAGAAGAAGAAATCAGCATAATTGTATTCATCTTATCAGCAAGAAATTGCCGTAATTGTATTCCTCTTGTCAGCTTTGTTTCGCTTAACTTGTGAGCAGTAATATCCCCCTTGAGGGATGCTGGAGTATCTTGCAATATTCCAACCTTCTTTAATTTCTGTAATCAAACGGAATGGAAACACCATACATGAAAAAAAAATGCTACATATGACATCACAACCACCAATGTAGCCATGAATATTGAGGCAGTCATGCATGCATTCCATTAGTTAACTTCACTGGATGATGAAATGTAAGAAAGTCAAGCCTTCATCCTGATGGACCCGATGAACTTAACCCTTTGACTCCTGCACCCTGTCCACCAGCATCCTGCACTGTCATCCATGCCAGCAATGCAAAAACTTAACCCTTTGACCCCCTCACCCTATCCACCAGCTCCCAGATTGAAGTTGGGGGACATGGTGAGGAAGTCAAAGAGTTGAGCTTTTGCAGTTGGTAGATAGGGTGCGGGAGTCAAAGGGTTAATTCAAAAAGTGCAAAATGGAGTAGTGGGCAATATCGGCCTTCGAAATCTCATGTGGATCTACTGCCCTGGACACGCTGGTGTTAATGGAAATGAACATGCTGGCAAACTTACAGGCAATGCCACTACAATAAAAATTGTCTTATCTTGGAAAGTCCGAAGTCCTTAGACACTTAAAATCATACCTTCATGTACAGTGTGAGTCATCATACCATTGATGTAGTAGTAGTAGGCCTCCCTCGGTCATGGCTGACCATGGACAAAGTACATAATAATAATTATAATAATAATAATTACAATATTTATATAGCGCAAAATCTTGATAAAATCAAATCTAAGCGCTGAAACAGACACACGCACGCACGCACACACGCACGCACGCACGCACCCTTTGTGTGAGGCGGGCTAGTGTTGTGGCTGCCTTCCCGATCCTCTTGTCGATCTCTGTGTCAAGGGAGAGGTTATCAGTGATGGTGGACCCAAGATATGTGAATTGATGGATGGCTTCAAGCTCGTAGTCATCAATGGTAATGGCTGGTGGAGATGGCGTGTCTTGGCCCAGGACGTTTGTCTTCTTAAGACTGATGGTCAGACCAAAATCTTTGCAGGCCTGGGAGAAGCGGTCCATTAGTGACTGCAAGTCCCGCTGAGTATGGGTCACGACTGCGGCATCGTCGGCAAATAGCATGTCTCTGATGAGGGCTTCACGGACCTTTGTCCTTGCTCTGAGGCGGGCGAGGTTGAAGAGCCTGCTGTCTGATCTGGTCCACAGGTGGATCCCTTCTTGCGCTGTGCTGAACGCATGCCTCAGGATTGTCTTAGACTCTTACTCTGAAAGGAATAGGTTGAGAAAATGGCAGAAAATCTGCTATAAAAGGAAACACAAGAGCTATCAGTATCATCAGTCAGATTAACCCTTTGACTCCCACACCCAGTCCATCAGCATCCAGCATTGTTAACCATACTAGCAAAGCACATAGTTAAACTAACCATGCTAGCAAAGCAAAAAAATTAACCCTTTGACTCTCTCACCCTGTCCACCAGCATCCTGCAGGAAGCTGGTAGATAGAGTGAGGGTATCAAGAGGATTAAGCTTTTGCAGTGGATGGGTAGTGTGCGGGAGCCAAAGGGTTAACATTGGGACCATCTCAAAAGTAACACTGCGCAGACTCTTACAGTTTGGAATGGAAAGTGTTTGGGCTTTTCCTGAAACAGACATAAAGGAAAAGTGAAAAAAAAAGGAAAAGACAACTAGAAAACAGGGAAGTTTGTCACACTGTTTGTTTGTGGTCTGTTGAGTGTTGTCTGTATGTCTTTAAGTTTGTCATGATATTTGTCTACTTTTCATCTTGTTTTGCATTGGTGTTGGTTGGTGTATATATATGTTTATATGTGTGTGTTTCATTTTTTACCATTGTTGTCGGCCGTCGTGCTATGTCATTTTATATAGATATGAGTGTGTATGTATGTGTGTGCAGGTGTGCGTGTGCATGCGCGCATGTGTGTGTGTATGTGTGTACTTACTGGGGTTTTTTTCTCGTTTTTTACTGTTTTATCTATTCCTTTATTTATTTGTTTATTTTATTCATTTGTCTGTTTCTACTTGTTTACTCATTTTTACTTATTTATCTATTTCTTTTTCCTTTCCTCGGAAGTGGACGACGAACTGAAGGAATTACGATTAAGGAAATATTATTTTCGTCTTGTTGATGGGCAGTGGAGGCTTTGTGTATTGACTGGGGGTCTGTGATATGAGACAAGTTTATATTTGATGGCCAATTGTGTTTTTATTCTGTTCTTTAATTATTTATTTTATTCATTTTTTTTTTTCTTTGAAGATCAGATACACAGATACTCACATCATTATAATGTAACCAAGATGGTTGCTTTGATAGACTGGTACAATACTAGTTTAAGATACTAAAAGCCATAGGCTAGGTAGGACCTCAGGACCTGGCCAGCCCATGGGTTTATGTGCAGGCTTAAGGCTTGTACCATGACCATTCTGGATCTTCTCCATCACATGGTGCCTTTGACATTAGTGCATATGGAATTCATTCCGAGCATGGAGATGTCTGTCAACTTGAGAAACTTTAACTGAATCTGGAAATTCTGTGCCAAAAATGTCCTCTTTTCCGTCACTCATTGTTTCTACCTTGCTTCTCTTCCATAAAGCCTTACATACTTTCTGTGAAGATTGATAATTGGGTACATAAGTTTATTGCATTTTTACCTCTTAGCCCTTTGACTCCCGCACCCTGTCCACTAGCTTCCTGCGTTGTCAATCATGCTAGCAAGGCAAAAACTTAACCCTTTGACTCCCTCACCCTATCCACCAGCTTCCCTTTGACTCCCTTCCTGCAGGAAGCTGGTGGATAGGGTGCGGGAGTCAAAGGGTTAAGGAAATACGAACTGTTTTGTGGTCCTCTAGGCCAGTTTTTGTTTATGTTTTTGTGCAGTTATTTATGTTTATGCATTTGTATTCATTTCTGTTTAACCTCCCTAGTGATCATGGTAGTGGAATAGCCAGCACCTTGGGCGTATCCTTAGATTAGATTATCTGCCTGAAAGCAGTGAGGTGTACTTCATTTCTTTCTCTCCAGATTTGTGTTTTTACAGGATCATCAGTGTGTTTAGATCATTAGATGTGTATTGTTTGAGGTGGTTATAGTCTTGATCAGTTGATGTGGTTCTTGGCACTTAGCTGGGCTTTAGAAAGATAATAGTCAATAATAATAATGATGATGACTAGGATCATCATCATCATCATCATCATCATAACAATAATAATAACAACAATATTATAGTTGTTATTATTATTATTAACAATTAATTAATTCATTCATTCATTGGTTGGGTGGTTAAGTTGTGGGAAAAATAAATGGAACGATCAAGGACTCGAAAAATCAAAATATCTAAAGCAGATAATCTGTTAGGGTGAGTGACACGATTCACATTGGTGATTTGGTGATAAGGAAGATTTGGATTTGATCAAAGCTCATATGTCCAAGTGGGTACAGATACTGAGATAGTGCGTGCTCCTTCTCCTGGACATACATGTTTTGACCAGCCATGCGGCTGATTTATGTGTTATTATAGTGAGCTGACAGCTGTGTTAAACCAATTAGTCCAGAGCAGCTGTGCAGTGGATCAATAAGACTGACAATCACACTGAAAAAAAAAAACATGATACCTGCTGTCAGTAGTGTGCTCAATGTGATTGTGGCTTGATCCTGGTGTTTCTCACACTGTGCTTTTATTTGTGAGGACGTTTGGAGTGAGAGGGGAGAGAGAGAAAGAGAGAGAGAGAGTTTGGAGTGAGAGGGGGAAGAGAGAGAGAGGGAAAGAGAGGGAGGTAGACAGACACACAGAGAAGCAGACAGACAGGGGGAGAGAGAGGGATGGGTGGGTAGATGTCATCTGTTATGTACTGTGGTGTGTTTTGTGATCTGTACTGTGTACACTATATTAAATTCATAATGAATGATAATCATTATGATACTGATTATGTTAACAGTATATGTTTGTTAACACGAAAAATCAAAATAAAGTGATAATAGCAAATAAAATCTTTGTGTGTTTGTGCATATGTTTGTGTGCGCACGTGTGTGTGTGTGTATACATTGTGTGTGTGTGTGTGTGTGTGTGTGTGTGTGTGTGTGTGTGTGTGTGTGTGTGTGTGTGTGTGTTGTATCAAATAAAGTCTGTGTGTTTGTGCATGTTTTTGTGTGTAGATATATATAACAAATTAAGTCTTTGTGTGTTTGTGCGTATGTTTCTCTGTGTATATGGATGTAAACTTACGTTAGATAATGCAAATGTAAACTTTGATTATACGGTGAGTGATAAAGTCTTGTTCAGCAGCATCATAAAAATATCCACCCCAAAGTTACAAGCTTTAACTGCCCAAACCCCTTTCTTTCCTGAGTAGGGCAAGCTCAGTGATGTGGAGTGTAACACTGAGTGTGTGTGGTAGGGGGAGGAGGGGGGCGTAGTGGGGAAATAGGGGGAAGGTTGTGAAGGGGGAGGATGACTAAAAGGGCCAAAGCTCATTCTGGTCCAGTTTTTTGTTTGTTTTTGTTTTTCTGCGTGTGTGTGTGTGTGTGTATATATATAATTTTATATAAAAGGAACGTCACATTTAACCCTTTCTTATTTGCACTGCTAGATGTAAAGTTAGCTCCTAGTAATCGCATTCGAATGTAGCACAGCGTCAGTACAAAGTCTTTCAGTAGTGAATGGAAAGTTCCTTGCATCTCAGAATGCTCGTACTGTTTTTAGAACATTCAACGCGAGACTGACCAAGATTCTAACCACACGCGTGATAAGACAGCAAGGCCAGTAGTGATGGAAATTCCCCACACATGTGCCGGAAAAGGTCGGGCGATCTCAACAGCTACGAACGGATCGGCATATTCTTCCGCAAGGCAGTTACCGGCTTTGTGAACAGCTAAGGGTTAAGGAAAATTGCTTGGCAATCTGGTGCAATAATCACAAATTATGTAACAAGAAGAGTTTTTATTTCTAATAAATTTTATGTAACAAGAAGAGTGTTTATTTCTAATAAATTTTATGTAAACTTTTTATTGGTTTGGAGACACAGGTAAACAAAAACCATAGACATAATTTTAAAGTTAAAAAGAAAAGTTCTCAGCATACGTTATAGCCAAAAGCATAAACAGTGAAGGGTTGAAGAGAATGTCAAGTAAATGACTAAATAACACTCGTCACTAGTGAAAGGGTGTGGAAATGGACTTACCTAATGCTACATTTATGTCATCAGGATAACACCACATTTAGGGTAGGCTGTGGAAAGATATACCTAATGCTACATTTATGTCATCAGGATAACACCACATTTAGGTAGGCTGTGGAAAGGCATACCTAATGCTACATTTATGTCATCAGGATAACACCACATTTAGGGTAGGCTGTGGAAAGGCATACCTAATGCTATATTTATGTCATCAGGATAACACCACATTTAGGGTAGGCTGTGGAAAGGCATACCTAATGCTACATTTATGTCATCAGGATAACACCACATTTAGGGTAGGCTGTGGAAAGGCATACCTAATGCTACATTTATGTCATCAGGGTAACACCACATTTAGGGTAGGCTGTGGAAAGATATACCTAATGCTACATTTATGTCATCAGGATAACACCACATTTAGGGTAGGCTGTGGAAAGGCCAATTTTTATCACAGCACACCGCAGCCTCAAATTCACAATCTTTCAATGTGATCCTGACACTCACACCTGGAGAATGAAGATTTACATTTAACTTGAATTAATGCTGAACAGTTATTTCAGATAATTTATGTTGTCTGTCTGTGTGTGTGTGTGTGTTTGTCTAAATGGCATAAGTGTTTTCTCAAGTTCTTTATTTGTAACAGGCATCTGTCACAGATCCACTCTGTAACAAGATGTGAATACACATGATTGGATAGTCATTGTTGAATTGTTATACATGTCCATTGCTTAAGCCTGAAACAAAAATGCCTCAACAAAAAGTTATCGACTGCTTGTGGATAGTTTTTTTTTAATCACCCCATCAAATTTTATTTTGTTTTATGCTCATTACTTGCAGCCATTTCCCAACAGATACAAGATTTTTATAGTATCCAAAAAGTTACTAATGTATAGGATTGCATATCTGTAATTATTTTTCCAGGCCACAATAGCACTCAATTCCTCAGATGTTTGCATGAATTTCTTGCCGTTGTATGAAGGATCTTGTCTTTTGAAGATTTGGAGCCTTCTGTTTTTTTTAAAATTTACTTTGTAGAGCCTAGCAAAAGAACTTCATGTTTGGTTTTGAACATGTATGTCTTAATTCACGTTAGGAGATTTGTTTTGTTGTTGTGGTCTAATGTTGTTTCTTTTGTTATTTCATACTGTCGTTGTTTTCAGTTCTGAAGAAAAAATTTTGAAATGTGAAATATACACCGAGATGAACTTATTTTTTAAATACTGTTCTATTTTCAGGCATCGGGTGGCTGTGTTTTTCCACATTTTCTTCCGAGCAGCAGCTATCGTGACCTACTTGTTATGTGAATTCTTCAGTTCCAGTTTCATCACCAACTTTGTCATCATCATCCTCTTGTTGTGCATGGACTTTTGGACAGTGAAGAATGTCACAGGTCTGTGTGGATGTGGTTTTTTAAACAACGTTTTAGTGAGATTACTTCTGATTGTTTTGAAGAATCTGGAGTTTGGGGTCTGGCATTTGTTTAAGAGGGAATCACTGAGTTCAGACAGTGCCATTTGTGCTCCACCCAAGTCTGCCATCAGTAAACTGACAGGATTTTTGAGTTGCACAAAACCCAATGCGCTGGTAGTGGGGAGAAAACCGAAACCTGTGAAACGGTGACACCTCCACAATAACTGGATGATTAAGATATGGGATTGAAATTGAGACATAACTAAAGCAGGATTCCCGGTAAGGCACATGTGTGTCCCTGACTCCTTGATTCTCTATGATGATCAGGGATGCACTTTGTTCACAGAGGTATACTAGCATTTTCCTGTCACATACAGAGCACCTGATCAGGTACAGATTGCACAATCAGGTTAACAGAAATATTTCCCCATCGAAATTAAATAACCAGCAGAACATGCAGCAATCATCATATGGCAAATATGATGTGTGCGTGGAAGTCGTCCTTTACTATTGTGCCAATGCAGCTTTTTTGTCTAACCGTTGCCACCTTGACACTTGTGTTCCTCGTTACATTATGGATACTGTCTGTTAGAGATCGGCCGTCTGTAGTTCTAGTGAGACCCCCTATCACTCAACCAGAGGGTCTTTGGAACCCCCTTTGAATCGGTTCTGATGGGAGCTCTGCAAAAGTCCAAATTCTAGAGATCTGTCAAAAGAACTGTTCAGCCTTTGTAATATTGGAAGGTGGGGGGGTGGAGTAAGTGTGTGTGTGAATAGTGTCAGCTAGGATATCATGAATGATTAAATTTTGGCCCAATGATAAACTGCCAGTTTCTACTTTTAACTGTAATTTAATATACCGTTTGGGCTAATGACCATGACATGAATGAGATTATATTTCTATAGTGATTTTTCAATGCTCATGTGGTGTGTGAACTCAGAACTCATTTATTTGTCTTACGAACCAAAAATAGGATTTTGAGACACAGAATGGCTGCTATGAGTTGAGGTGAAGATCAGTAGACAGTGATTTCATATATTATCATTGTCAGCGTCAGTGGCTGTGTGTGTGTGTGTGTGTGTGTGTGTGTGTGTGTGTGTGTTGTGTGTGTGTGTGTGTGTTGTGTGTGGGGGGGTGCATGTGTGTGTGTGTGTCTTTTGTATTCTCTCAAACTGTACGCGTGTATGTGTTTGTGTGTGTGTGTGTGTGTGTGTGTCTTTTGTATTCTCTCAAACTGTACACGCATGTGTGTTTGGTGTGTGTGTGTGTGTGTGTGTGTGTGTGTGTGTGTATGTGTGTGTGTGTGTGTGATTATATCCTTTGTATTGTCACACTGTGTGTGTGTGTGTGTGTATGTGTGTGTGTGTGTGTGTGTTCGTTCGTTGCTTGATTTAACGTCTTTTCACTATAAGTGATATTAGACGGGGAAAAATGGCATGGAGGATGAAATAAGGGGGGGGGGGGGGTGGAGGGGAGAGGGGAACAGAGTAAGGGACGTAAAAAAAATTAAAAGGAAGCGGCAAGGTCTGAAGAAAAAGGATATGGATGAACAGAGAAATGAAACTAGAACAACGCTAACATCAATAATGTAAAAGAAAAATCGTCATAAAAACGAAACAAAACAAAACAAAAATAATCATAATTATAATAATAATCTTAAAGTAACGCATTAACAGGACTGTGAACCAATGATTCTGAAATTTTAACTAACAAAACTTGATCCGATACTACTTCTTTAAAATGCGTTTCAAGATAGTTTTCCTTGTGTAAACGTCTTTGGTAAAAAGGAACGAAGCTTTCTGCAGTAAAACAAACAGTGATACAATGTGAATTGTTCGCCACAAATACATAAAACGTTGTTACAATATTTTGTTTTCAAAGCGTTCAGTTGAATGCGAAAATATGTCATAACAATTAATCTCAAATGATATAACGAGGAATACTGCAAATTTTTACAGATATTTTGAACTGAAAGTTTGATTCTTTTTTGAGACACAAATTTTTCATTTAAATGTTCATGAAATCGAATCCATGATGCTAATTCTAGCGAGTTGTAAGCTTCTTTTACCGAGGTGTTAACATGTAATTCTATGGAATTTTCAGAATGGAGGGCACCGGATTTAGCTGCTCTGTCAACTACGTTGTTGCCATGAAGACCAACATGAGAAGGCACCCAGCATAAATTGATTTCCGAACCATTTATCTTTAAACAATGTATTAGATGATTTGCCTCAATAATTAAGTCAGGTCTTGTGTCTGTATCAAAAGACTGTAAGGCATATAATACAGATTTTGAATCAACAAAGAGAACTACTTTGAATGACACAGGCCGAAGGCTTATTAAATAATGCAACGCTTGAACAACAGCGACCAATTCTGCTGTATATATAGATACATTTGCCCCAATGAAAAAAGACTTTTTAATGTTAAATTTTGGAACATAAAAGGCTGCTCCAGCGCTCTGGTTTGCTAAGACTGACCCATCGGTAAAAATGTGGAGGTGGGTACTGTACTTTTCATCGATGTGTTCACAAGCTGTGGATAGCGTAATGTTGACATTATCATCTTTTTTAACTTTTGCATAATCGAGATCAAATGTGGCATTTAGCATTTCCCATGTAGGGATAGGCGTTATCGTTGGTTTCTCAGCAATTTCATCCATTGTTATGTTGGACTGTTTGATCAGGCCAGATATGTAAGTTGCGGCTGTAATTTGTGATGAAATGTTTTTTGCTCGTTTTGGAAAGTCAGTATCAGACCTGATCTTAATTTCTTTGCTCACAAAATTATCCACTTGTGAAGTAGTTCTAATTGCAAACTTTGCTGTAGCTAACTCACGATGGTTGTTTAAAGGTAGAATTCCAGCAACTTTGTACGTTTCCAGAGTAGAAGCATGAGTTGGTACACCTAGTGCAATTTTAAGACTTTTGCAGTCCAAGCTCTGAATCTTTTTTAGTAAATATTTGGGTGCATTGAAGAAAACTTCTTGCGCGTAGGATAATTTAGACCTGACCAGCGCTGTTGACAGATGAATCAGTACATTTGTATCCATTCCCCAGGGTAATTTGCTTATTATCTTTAGAAAATTTAAGGTTTTTCGCGCTTTTGTTAAAATATAATCAAAATGGACATTCCAGCTTAATTTGGACGTGATGTAAACTCCCAGGAATTTTACGACCTGTTTGTAATTTAACACTTCACCAAGCAATTTGAAAATAGGCAAGTTATTTGAGTTACCACCAGGATCAAACAGCATCATGTTAGTTTTTTCTGCTGACAACGACAGCCCATTTTCTAACATATAGTTTCCAAGATTATCAAGATCAATTTGATACAACTTCCTGATGTAATTTCGCGTTCTCTGTGGAGTTGTCTTTTTTAAAGTGATATTCATCCAAGTGCATATATCATCAGCGTACTGTACTAAAACAACACGATTTGAAAGAGCTTTAGGAAGATCCTGTATAAGGATATTAAATAAAATAGGTGCTATCACTGAACCTTGTGGAATCCCCATGTCGAGGCATCGTGAAGAAGAATAACTAGCTCCCACTCTTGCCTGAATTGTTCTATTCGCTAAAAAAGATTTAATGTAATTGAACATATTGCCCGATAAACCAACAGATTTTAGCTTGAACAATAAACGTTTATGCCAAACTTGATCGTAAGCTTTTTTCACATCAAAGAAAGTAGCTACAACACTTTTTCTGCGGGCAAACTGTTGTTTGATCTGAGTTGTAAGTTTAACTAGGTGCTCAACTGCGGATCTTCCTTTTCTAAAACCTGCCTGGTTTACCGGAATAACGTTATTTTTATCACAGTAGTGTAAAAGTCTGTTTAAGACCAATCTTTCCATTAGTTTTGCTTGTGTGGGACGTTAAAGCAATAGGTCTGTAACTGTTTTTATCGGTTTTCGATTTTCCTGTTTTTAAGATTGGTATAACTATAGACTTTTGCCAGATTTGTGGCACAGTTCCAGTAACCCAGCATTTCTGCAAAATTTTGTGTAGGAAAATAAGGTAGTTTTCAGGGAGATGTTTAATCATTTCAGTTGAAACTGCATCAACACCTACCGAACTCTTTTTGTTGTGTAGAGACAGTACTGTGTTTTTTAGCTCTTCTAAGGTGATTGGAGAATTAAACCAGAGATCATTCTGTGGTACTGGATCAGTGTAGATTGGGTTGTAATCTTCCATTTCTCTGTGATGTTTGCAGTCAGGAGATAAACCTTCAACTTTACTGTTTTTGGCGAACAGATCCACAAAAGTTTCTGCTTTGTCCATGTCTGAAGGAAATGTGTTACATGTTTCAATCATTATCGGACACCTAGGTAAGTTGGTCCCATCCTTCATTTGTTTCATTTTCGTCCAGACTTTATGGAAATCTTTGAAATCTGAAATTTCTTTTGTGCAGAATGATGCCCAATAATCTTTCTTTGCTTCAGCAATGATTTTGTTACATTGGATGTTAGCTTTTTTCATTTCGACATGATCCTCAGGTTTCCGGCTTTTGATGTAGATTTTGAATTTCTCCCTTTTATATTGAACTGCTTTCTCACATGCCTCTGTCCACCAAACATTACCCAATCGATTATTTGATCTAGAAGATTTGAGTTTCGGAATCGATAGGTCTGCAGCGGCTAAAATTGACTCTTGGAATTTAGAAAACATAATGTCTACATTTTCACTTTCATAATGTCTGTAATCTTGATTAGCTAGAGCAGTTCGAAATAAGGACCAGTCAGAACGCTTGTAATTATATTTTGGAATAATTTCAGGAGAGCTGTCTTTCATCCTGATGTTTTTGTCAGTTATGGTTATGATGATAGGTAGGTGATCGCTTCCCAAAGTGTCTCTGTGAGTTTCCCAGGTACAGGATGGTGCTAATTCTGGTGAGATTAGAGACAAATCGATGGCTGTCGCCCTGTGTTTGGAAACATCAGGGATCCTAGTGACACTACCATCATTTAGAAGGTAAAGCGAACTATCAACGATATTTTCTACCAAACGATTGCTCGTAACAGTAGAACAGTTCTTTTCCCAAAATGGGGAGTGGGAATTAAAGTCTCCACCTATTAGCCATTTACCACGCTGCTGATCTTGGATAGTGCGCAGCCATTCTGTGTTGTGGTCATTTGGACCTGTGTGTGTGTGTGTGTGTGTGTGTGTGTGTGTGTGTGTGTGTGTGTGTGTGTGTGTGTGTGTCTTTTGTATTCTCTCAAACTGTACGTGCGTATGTGTGTGTTCACTGTTTGTGTGTGTGTGTGTATGTGTGTGTGTGTGTGTGTCTTTTGTGTGTGTGTGGGTGCATTGTGTGTGTGTGTGTGTGTGTATGTGTGTGTGTGTGTATGTGTGTGTGTGTGTCTTTTGTATTCTCTCAAACTGTATGCGCGTATGTGTTTGTGTGTGGGTGTGTGTGTGTGTGTGTGTGTGTGTGTGTGTGTGTGTGTGTGCAGGAAGGTTAATGGTGGGTCTGAGATGGTGGAACTATGTGGACGACAAAGGAGAAAGCCACTGGGTCTACGAGTCCAGAAAAGTAGGTCAAAATATTCATTTCTTCCTCGCAGTCTGTCTTTGTCTCTGTTTTAGTTGTTTTTTGTTTGTTTGTTTTTGTTTTTGGTTTTTGTTTATTTGTTTGTTTTTCATTTTAGTTAGGTCATCATGTGTATTTTTTGTAGTTTTGTATGGTTTATGATGTATTCGGTTCATATTTTGTAATTATTTATTAAATTGTTACTTGTTGATTGAAATATCTATGTGTTCTTTGTTGTTATTTCTCCATGTATAATTTTATTTTATCGTATTTCATTTTTGTTGTGTTGTTTGTTTGCTTTGTTTGTGTGTGTGTGTGTGTGTGTGTTTAATCTGAGACCTGATATGATATTTGTTAATGCTGCTTATGACATTCTTCCCAGATATCCTTTCCTTCACAATATCTGACCATAATACAAATCACTTGTTGGATTTTTCTGCTTTGATAATCATTGAAACATATTCTTTAAATGTTGTTATTGATTCATCTCTCAGTTGATTGACTTGTGTAGTGACTGGTGTTTTTTGTGTGTTTTTGTTTTTGTTCATTTTTGTTTGTTTCCCTCTCTCTCTGTTTAATGTTTTCTAAAGAAGGTAACAGGTGACTAAAGAAGCCACTGAAATAATATTTCTCATGACACATTGATACTGTGACTCACAAGTACTACTACCACTTCTACTACTATTATTTAATTTCATTTATATAAGGTGAGTGGTCCTTGTCAAATACATACTCATTTCACCTTACAATACCAGAATATTCTCAAATGTAGCACATGACAACGGACGCTAAAAGAAGAAATGAAAATAATCACAAGAAATTATGGAAAGCAAAATATGTAAGTGAATACAACTACAAGTCTTCGCGCATACACTTACATGCACACACACGCATACACTTACATGCACACACACGCATACACTTACATGCACACACACGCATACACTTACATGCACACACACAGTACACACACATGCACACGCGCGCACGCTCACTCACACACTCCCAGAAGATGAAGAGCTAGATACATTCAGCCTGTTAGCCATGTGACTTCTGACTTGGTTTTCACCCTCTCTCCATTTCACATGTTCTCCAGCTGTTGGCTGTTTTTGTCTAGAGCAAATAAGAGCTGTGCTGTTGGCATCAGAAGAATACT
>CM060305.1:170044994-170067494 GCA_030674185.1 Monoplex corrugatus
GGTAGACCGTGACTTTACCAAAAAGGTGATTGACAACAATGATAGACCGACTGCCTCAACCGTTTGTATCGCGTCGGCGAGTGGATACAAAAGCTATCTGCTCCAGGCATATATATTAGCAACTAACAGCACCTGCTCAAGTAGCATTTTAATACTTGTTCCATGTAGGCCTATGCAGCTGCCTGAACTTTTCAGATTTTTTCCCTTAAGTTAAATACATTACTTTCTTCTTACTGAGTCTCTCTCTCTCTCTCCTCTCTCTCTCTCTCTCTCTCTCTCTCTCTCTCTCTCTCTCTGTCTCTGTCTCTGTCTGTGTGTGTGTGTGTGTGTACACTCCATAGAGAACTGAGGAATGTGAATAATACTGTGAAATGGTTATAATATGAAATGTTTTAACTCTGATGGAATTCAGTAATTACATCAAGGAGAGGCCACCAAAACAATTTGTACAATGAGAAAATCAACAGCTTCTGGGGGGCAACGCCCCCAGACCCCCCAAAGGGGCGCTGCCCCTGTACCCCGCCAGGGGGCTACTGCCCCTGGACCCCCAGTACTCCCAAACCACTTTTTCAAATTCCCATGCCTGTAAGGTGTAACAGACAGAAACTAGAAAGGTTATGTGGTGAATGGTAAGGTGTAACAGACAGAAACTAGTGGTGAATGGTCAGGTGTAACAGACAGAAACCAGAAAGGTTATGTGGTGAATGATAAGGTGTAACAGACAGAAACTAGTGGTGAATGGTAAGGTGTAACAGACAGAAACTAGAAAGGTTACGTGGTGAATGGTAAGGTGTAACAGACTGAAACTAGAAAGGTAGAAAGGTTATGTGGTGAATGGTAAGGTGTAACAGACAGAAACTAGAAAGGTTATGTGGTGAATGGTCAGGTGTAACAGACAGAAACTAGAAAGGTTATGTGGTGAATGGTCAGGTGTAACAGACAGAAACTAGAAAGGTTATGTGGTGAATGGTCAGGTGTAACAGACAGAAACTAGAAAGGTTACATGGTGAATGGTAAGGTGTAACAGACAGAAACTAGAAAGGTTATGTGGTGAATGGTAAGGTGTAACAGACAGAAACTAGAAAGGTTATGTGGTGAATGGTCAGGTGTAACAGACAGAAACTAGAAAGGTTATGTGGTGAATGGTAAGGTGTAACAGACAGAAACTAGAAAGGTTATGTGGTGAATGGTAAGGTGTAACAGACAGAAACTAGAAAGGTTATGTGGTGAATGGTAAGGTGTAACAGACAGAAACTAGAAAGGTTATGTGGTGAATGGTAAGGTGTAACAGACAGAAACTAGTGGTGAATGGTAAGGTGTAACAGACAGAAACTAGAAAGGTTATGTGGTGAATGGTAAGGTGTAACAGACAGAAACTAGAAAGGTTATGTGGTGAATGGTAAGGTGTAACAGACAGAAACTAGAAAGGTTATGTGGTGAATGGTAAGGTGTAACAGACAGAAACTAGAAAGGTTATGTGGTGAATGGTCAGGTGTAACAGACAGAAACTAGAAAGGTTACATGGTGAATGGTAAGGTGTAACAGACAGAAACTAGAAAGGTTATGTGGTGAATGGTCAGGTGTAACAGACAGAAACTAGAAAGGTTACGTGGTGAATGGTAAGGTGTAACAGACAGAAACTAGAAAGGTTATGTGGTGAATGGTAAGGTGTAACAGACAGAAACTAGAAAGGTTATGTGGTGAATGGTAAGGTGTAACAGACAAACTAGAAAGGTTATGTGGTGAATGGTCAAGTATAACAGACAGAAACTAGAAAGGTTATGTGGTGAATGGTCAGGTGTAACAGACAAACTAGAAAGGTTATGTGGTGAATGGTAAGGTGTAACAGACAGAAACTAGAAAGGTTATGTGGTGAATGGTCAGGTGTAACAGACAAACTAGAAAGGTTATGTGGTGAATGGTAAGGTGTAACAGACAGAAACTAGTGGTGAATGGTAAGGTGTAACAGACAGAAACTAGAAAGGTTATGTGGTGAATGGTAAGGTGTAACAGACAGAAACTAGAAAGGTTACATGGTGAATGGTAAAGTGTCCCTGATGGTGACTGGGTTATGCTACTAGTATTTTGTTCAATTTCTGTAAAAAGTTCCTTTCAGAAACAAGCCCAAAATGGCCACAAAATGAATTTCGGGATCAAGTGGTTTGTACATAAACTTAGGATGTTAGGACTGGGGATCAGTCTGCTTTGTCTCACAGTATCTAGCTGGTTCACCTTCCAAATCAGTATGTCTTGTTACAGATTTTGACCCTGTCTTTTCTCCACCATCCATATCACACACTACCTCCACCTTGAATCATTCCCACCAGTGGGTGTGGTAGTTGAATGGGTAGGATGACAACTTCCAGTCGGAAAATCTGGGTTTGAACCTACTTGGGAACTGCCTGGTGGATAAAGGGTGCTCACCATGGAGATATTTTTGTCTCCCAGGTTAACATGTGTGCAGATCTGGTAGTGACTTTTATTTCCCAGGTTAACATATGTGCAGATCTGGTAGTGACTTTTATTTCCCAGGTTAACATATGTGTAGATTTGGTAGTGACTTTTATTTCCCAGGTTAACACGTGTAGATCTGGTAGTGACTTTTATTTCCCAGGCTAACATATGTGCAGATCTGATAGTGACTTTTATTTCCCAGGTTAACATATATGCAGATCTGATAGTGACTTTTATTTCCCAGGTTAACATATGTGTAGATCTGGTAGTGACTTATTTCCCAGGTTAACATATGTGCAGATCTGATAGTGACTTTTATTTCCCAGGTTAACATACGTGCAGAGCTGTTAGTACCTGAATGTTGATGTTGTGTATGGTCAGGCTCTTGCCTTCCATACCCAGAAACAGATGCAGAAGTCAGGTGTCATTGCAAAAGTGTCAGTTCCCCTGGGTCTTACTATTCGCTGAGGAGAGAGCAAGATCTTCGAGGTCAATGTGGCAAATAGAACACCCATCAGGCTGGAAGGCAAATAGAACACCCATCAGACTGGATGGCAAATAGAACACCCATCATGGAAGGCAAATAGAACACCCATCAGGCTGGAAGGCAAATAGAACACCCATCAGGCTGGAAGGCAAATAGAACACCCATCATGGAAGACAAATAGAACACCCATCATGGAAGGCAAATAGAACACCCATCATGGAAGACAAATAGAACACCCATCATGGAAGGCAAATAGAACACCCATCATGGAAGGCAAGTAGAACACCCATCATGGAAGGCAAATAGAACACCCATCATGGAAGGCAAATAGAACACCCATCAGGCTGGAAGGCAAATAGAACACCCATCATGGAAGCAAATAGAACACCCATCATGGAAGCAAATAGAACACCCATCATGGAAGCAAATAGAACACCCATCAGGCTGGAAGGCAAATAGAACACCCATCAGGATGGAAGGCAAATAGAACACCCATCATGGAAGGCAAGGCGCTAAAAGAGGTGGAAGGCTTCACCTGTCGTGGTAGCACCGTTGACAAGCAGGGTGAGACAGATGCTGACATTAGAACCAGAATGGGCAAAGTGAGGACGGCTTTCCACCAGCTGAACAATGACTGGCCATCCACTGATCTGACAACCAACATTAAGATCACAATCTTCAACACCACAATGTGACAACCAACATGAAGATCACAATCTTCAACACCACAATGTGACAACCAACATTAAGATCACAAGCTTCAACACCACAGTGAAGCTTGTCTTGTTTTATGGAGTTGAAACCTGGAGAACGACTTGTCATCTCCATAGAAATAATCCAGACTTTCATCAATACCTACTTGAGAAGGATTCTTCAGATTTGTGACCCTCCACCACAGAATGAGTCGGATTGCACCTGACTCACTTTTTCGCTAGCAGCAATAGTTCATGTAGGGGGGTCAGGGTACCAATTTTGAGATTTTCACTGAAAATGATTCTGTGGTCATTATTTTATGTCTTGCTAAAATACTTGTGCTTATTTGATCTTATAAACGGGTGAAAAGTGTAGCTCTATTAGAAGTACCTGGTTGCTATGGGCATAAGTGTGACATTTTCAAACCGCGATTTCACAAATATGCATTTTTCCGCATATCCAAATTTAAAAGGTCATAACTTTGAAAAGGAATGCCCGATTTTAATAAAATTTGGATCTGTGAAAACTGCGTTTTTTGCTTATTCATTTCATTTAAAAACAAACAAAAATCACCCCAGGTGCATTGCGACTCATTCCGTGGTGGAGGGTCACATTTGTTGGCCAGACAGAATCAGTAACGAACAACTGTGTCAGCAAACAAGACAGCAGCCTGTAGAACAAAGAGATTCTCCAAAGATGCTGGAGATGCTAGTAACATGCTACATAACCCTGCATCCAACACCACAAGGCAAGCCCTCATCCAAAATCCGCAGAGGAAAAGTGAAGAGATTGTCCAAAAAACGCCTGGTGCTATGACTTGAAGGTAGACATGAAGAGGGCAAGCTGCACCTGGAAGCAATTGGCTCAGGACTGTGATGGTTGTATAGTGTTTGTTAACAGCACGTCTAGCTGGGGCAACAGGCATAGATGATGATTAGATAAGATTGGACAAAGATTGGACAGTTACAAAATTTTAGTTTTAGGTAAAAGTAATGAAAGACTTGTGTCTTCTATTTGGAAACTGATTCTCAGTACTTTATGTCAACCTTCTTCCAATCTTTTTCTTTCTCTCTTTTAAATTAAAAAAAAACGTTCATCATTGCACTCATGAGATGCTCATCAAAGGCTCAAAAGTCTTTTGGTAATGGAAATTTAACTATTTATTCTAAAAGTTATCCGTCCATTGAAAAGTAAAAATACTTTTGACCAGATGTGTATAAAGTCACTGAAAGGACCTTTTTTTATGTGTGAAATGTTCTTGGTCAAATGGAAAACATGAATTTATCATGAAACTGGAAATTTGCAACTGAAATTTGCAATTAAGAAAGAGTGTTATTGGTGATAATTTACTGTTTGCGTATTCAGAAGCAGTTCTTGCTTTGAGTCTTTAATAATTCAACATGGTTGTTTTTGTGCTAGTTCCTTATTTTAATGGATTACTGTGCATATTGATAATGCTTAAATTACACATTTTGGTTGAGTCATAATAATGTGCTGTGAAGATGTTTCCTTTCTGAGGATAGTTCCATTTGTAATGAAATGGCAAGTGAATTTGATGTTCATGGTAACGTGCTCCATGGAAGTGTCTTGTGGATGTGAAGAGCATAATGGACTACTTACTTTCACATCTTCTGTTTTGACGCATTAAATGAATAATGTTGAACCATGTGCCTTCCATGCTTTTGAATGTGTTATAGTTATATTTATTGATGGAAATGTTATTTTGTGTTAGGAAATTGCTTATTTATTTATGACATTGTTGCTCTCTGCCACTTTACCTAGATTGTACAAACAATAACAAAAATGCACAACACACATAAGCACAGTATAATAAAGATTATAACAAAATATGCAACACAATACAACACAACACACACACACACACACACACACACACACACACACACACACACACACACACACACACACACACACACACACACACACAACATAAGCAACAGTATGAATAACAGAATGCACACACATACACACACACACACGCACCACACACACACACACACACACCAGCACACACACACACACACACACACACACACACACACACACACACACACACACACACACACACACACACACACACACACACACACACACACACACAAACATAAGCAACAGTATGAATAACAGAATGCACACCACATACACATACACACACACACACGCACGCACGCACACACACACACACGCATGCACGCACGCACGCACACACACACACACATACACACACACACACACTTATTTGTATTTGTTCCTCTTAAGCACATTTCATTTTGTGTGTGAATATTTTTCAAACAATGAAGTCAGATTTTTTTTTAATTGTATGTTTATCTTTGTAATTCCTGTACAAAGTTTATTTTTGTTTTCTTTTATTTTTTGTCTTGCGTGTTTATCTGTTTAATTCCTTTTTCAAATGTACTTATTGTTTTCTTTTGATTTTGTTTGCTTATTTTGTTAGTTCATCTTTGCACATAGTTGTATATATAATTTTTCTTTTTCTTTTATCTCTACATAGCTGATTGATTTGTGCTTTTTCTTTCTTTCAAAAGTGGGTTTCACTTAATGGCTACCTGGTTGAACCTGGCTCTCAGTTACAAAAAAAGGCTACTTACTGCGTAGCTTTCATCGGCGGTCCAGCCGACTTCTTCAGCGCAACTGCCGGGTTGAGAACTGGCTTCAGTGCGCACCGCCGTGGGTTTCACTTTGTTAACAAAGAGCGTTACATTGATGTTAACCCTTTGACTCCTGAACCTTTTTCTCCAGCATCCCGCATTGTCAAGCATGCTAGCGAAGCAAAAACTTATTCCTTTGACTACTTCACCCTATCCACCAGCTGCAGGAATCTGGTGGGCAGGGTGAGGAGTAAGTTTTTGCAGTTGATGAACAAGGTGCGGGAGTCAAAGGGTTAATGAAAGTATACTAGCAGTGGCAGTTATGTAATGAAAGATTTGTCATTCATTCATCAAGCAGGCTGCTTACACCTGCAAGGACATGGTGCACAAATCCGAGATACTTTAGTTGGCCACTTTCTGCCGGCTATTAATAGTGCGCCCCTTCCCTTCCACTCCCCACACCCTTTTCACCCGTCCCTTTATCACTAGTGCGGGAGCACAAAGACGCGCTACACTGACGGACTTTGGTCGACCCTGTCTGGCTAAAAATAGCACACACAGGTGACGCCGGCTCGCAACTAAAGGGTGGGCAGAATGGCTGGGAAAATGCAGCTGTGAGGAATCTTTGGTTATAAAGGAGTTTGAAAGGTTTTGCTTATTTGCTGCGTTTTTACACAGGCTGGCTGGTTCTTTGGATAGAGCCTAGTACTCAAGATCTCATGTCTTAACCCTTGGACTCCTGTACCCTATACACCTACTACAAAAACTGAACCCTCTGACTCCCTCACCCTGTCCATCAGCTTCCTGCATGAAGCTGGTGGATAGGGCAAGGGAGTCAAAGGGTTAATTTTTTTGTTTTACTAGCATGGTTGACAATGCAGGAGTCACAGGGTTAAGTTCAAACCCACTCCACAACATAAAAAAGATGGCTTGTTCATTTCCCATATGAATGCTCCAGTCAGTCTGGTGGCCCCCATTTCAAGACCTTGCCAGTGCATAGGGCTTTGTGTAGGCTTTAGCAGTCTGGCCAGTGTGTAGGCTTTGTGTAGGCTTTAGCAGTCTGGCCAGTGTGTAGGGCTTTGTGTGTAGGCTTTAGCAGTCTGGCCAGTGTGTAGGGCTTTGTGTAGGCTTTAGCAGTCTGGCCATGCATAGGGCTTTGTGCAGGCTATAGAAGTCTGGCCAGTGCATAGGGCTTTGTGCAGGCTATAGAAGTCTGCCAAATAACTGCTTGTGGATTTGGGTGGAGCACATATGCATGGGTGCAACTTTTTCCATTTGACGACGGGAATCCGTTTTTTCAAAAGAGTCAGAAACGGAAAATCAGTTTTTTTGAAAAAAATTCAGCTTCTGGGGGCCCCCAGACCACCTATACGGGGCGCTGCTGGCCCCTGGACCCCTTTCAGTTTTTTTACTTTTTCTAAGTTGCACCCTTGCATATGGAATTGTCCTGTTGCGACAAATCCATCATGAATAAACTGTTGGCTCCAAACTCCTGAGTCATTGTAAAGCGTACAGCAGAGGTGGGTGTCGGTCTACATTCCCCAAAGCAATAGGAAAGTTTAGATGTAATGATCCTCATGGAAATAGAACCACATTTTACATTGGAAGGGTCTGTTTAATGAGTGGGCTTGTTGATTTCATGGTTGTCTTTTCCATCCATATTGTCTGAATGCACTCTGCACAAACCATATGCATTTTTATTTGTTGTGCAATATTCACCTTTGTGTGTGATGTAGGGCTGTTTGAATTATTATATGAATTATTATATTTACCTTTCTTTTTTCTTTGTTTTTCTACCACCGTATGATTTATAGTGTGGGTTTGTGTTTTGGTAATATCTACGTGATTGTTGTTGATATATTTAGTATATGCCTTCATCTATGGCTTTGATTTTTTTTTTTACAGTTTTGCTCAAAGGCTTTCTCCTTTGAGAAATTTTTGAAAACATGACATAGAGGCAGGTATGTTTTGGTAAATATAATTTATGTAATAGCTATAAGTTTTGAGTGGCAGGAGTAATAAAATGCTTGTGCATCTCCACAGTTTTAACTCATAATATGTACTAGGATATTGATAAACTGGGTATGGCATTTTGTTTGTTGATCATAGAATGGCTTTTTCATGATAATTTATAATCATAGGATGGTTATTATAAATCTTTCTTATGTAGTGCTATTTTCCAGTCATTTGGACTCACTGTGCATTACACATAATCCAGGTTTTTAGTATAGCACAAAGAACGCAAGCTGTTAGGTGAGCTGACACCACTGACAATAGTACTAGCAGCAATATTTAGTTTTAGTTAGTGATGATGATTTGTCTAGCATATTATGTGCATTTTGGGCACTGTGCAATGTGCAACATGTATATTCATGTAGAAGGAAGTGTGCGCATGCACACGCACACACACACACGCGCGACACGCACGCACACACACACACACACACACACACACACACACACACACACACACACACACACACACACACACACACACACACACACACACACACACACACAACACACACACAACACACACACACACACACACAAACACACACACACACACACACACACACACACACACACACCACACACACACACGCACACACACACACAATCTCAAACATTATGCATGCATACACTTTTCTATACATACATGCTGTATGGCTGTGCAAGCACAGATGCATGCACATGCACATGGTGATAGACTTTCTTCTAACACTTAACAATGAATTGATACCCACATGTAAGTATGGAATCACAGTACTCCAAACACTTAACAGTGAATGATACCCACATGTAAGTATGGAATAACAGTAGTCCTACTAGAAAAATACAAAAGAAACATGAGTGTGTGCGGTCAGTGGTGAGATAGTATTTGATAGAACTGGCACAAAGTGAAGACTAATAGTGAGATAGTATATGATAGAACTGGCACAAAGTGAAGACTAATAGTGAGATAGTATTGGATAGAACTGGCACAAAGTGAAGACTAATAGTGAGATAGTATATGATAGAACTGGCACAAAATGAAGACTAATAGTGAGATAGTATATGATAGAACTGGCACAAAGTGAAGACTAATAGTGAGATAGTATATGATAGAACTGGCACAAAGTGAAGACTAATAGTGAGATAGTATATGATAGAACTGGCACAAAGTGAAGACTAATAGTGAGATAGTGTATGATAGAACTGGCACAAAGTGAAGACTAATAGTGAGATAGTATATGATAGAACTGGCACAAAGTGAAGACTAATAGTGAGATAGTATTGGATAGAACTGGCACAAAGTGAAGACTGATAGTGAGATAGTGTATGATAGAACTGGCACAAAGTGAAGACTAATAGTGAGATAGTGTATGATAGAACTGGCACAAAGTGAAGACTGATAGTGAGATAGTATATGATAGAACTGGCACAAAGTGAAGACTAATAGTGAGATAGTGTATGATACAACTGGCACAAAGTGAAGACTGATAGTGAGATGTATATGATAGAACTGGCACAAAGTGAAGACTAATAGTGAGATGTATATGATAAAACTGGCACAAAGTGAAGACTAATAGTGAGATGTATATGATAGAACTGGCACAAAGTGAAGACTGATAGTGAGATAGTATATGATACAACTGGCACAAAGTGAAGACTAATAGTGAGATAGTGTATGATAGAACTGGCACAAAGTGAAGACTAATAGTGAGATAGTATGGATAGAACTGGCACAAAGTGAAGACTAATAGTGAGATAGTATATGATAGAACTGGCACAAAGTGAAGACTAATAGTGAGATAGTATATGATAGAACTGGCACAAAGTGAAGACTAATAGTGAGATAGTGTATGATAGAACTGGCACAAAGTGAAGACTAATAGTGAGATAGTGTATGATAGAACTGGCACAAAGTGAAGACTGATAGTGAGATGTATATGATAGAACTGGCACAAAGTGAAGACTGATAGTGAGATAGTGTATGATAGAACTGGCAGATAGTGTATGATAGAACTGGCACAAAGTGAAGACTGATAGTGAGATAGTATATGATAGAACTGGCACAAAGTGAAGACTGATAGTGAGATAGTGTATGATAGAACTGGCAGATAGTGTATGATAGAACTGGCACAAAGTGAAGACTAATAGTGAGATAGTATATGATAGAACTGGCACAAAGTGAAGACTGATAGTGAGATAGTGTATGATAGAACTGGCACAAAGTGAAGACTGATAGTGAGATGTATATGATAGAACTGGCACAAAGTGAAGACTGATAGTGAGATAGTGTATGATAGAACTGGCACAAAGTGAAGACTGATAGTGAGATAGTATTGGATAGAACTGGCACAAAGTGAAGACTAATAGTGAGATAGTGTATGATAGAACTGGCACAAAGTGAAGACTAATAGTGAGATAGTATATGATAGAACTGGCACAAAGTGAAGACTAATAGTGAGATAGTGTATGATAGAACTGGCACAAAGTGAAGACTGATAGTGAGATAGTATTGGATAGAACTGGCACAAAGTGAAGACTAATATAAAAACCACTTGATATTGCTATGGACACTGTAATCAAGTTGGTAGTCATTGGACTTCCAATCAGGTCTTGGCGTTCAGTCTGCATAGGCACCTCCATCTGTTGGTAAAGATTGGCAATTTTTCCGATTTCCAGGTGAAATGTGCAGACGTACCAATGCCTAATCCACCTTCATGTGAAAACGCATGCAGAATGTCAGATATGCATGTTAAGATCCTGTGTAAGTCATGTTAGTGGCTGTCTTATGGAAATACAACACACAACATGCACATCCATCAAAGACACAAGACTTTGTAACAACATAAGTGTGGTCAGCTGTCTTAACAGCTCTAGTTCTCCATGCTCTAAACAGTCTTAATTGTATGTAATGTGCAGACTATGTTACAACATAAGTGTGGTTAGCTGTCTTAACATCTCTAGTTCTTTATGCTCTGAACAGTCTTGATTACATGTAATGTGCAGCGAGTCCAAACAAGTCTTTGGAATAGCGCTGTCCTTAAATGATTCGTAGTGATTGTTGTAATATTCTGGTTCATTGAAAGACTGCTATCAGTGGTGACAATCAGGTTTTCAATAAAGGTTAGAAACTCACTGACTGCAACTTTGATATGATCAAGCTTGGAATGGCAGTGTGTATCACATGTCTGTTTTATGCCACTAGTAACTTTTGGTTTTTCATTATTTTTGATAAAGTTTAGAAATTTGGTGACTACAGCATTGGTATGATCAAACTTGGAATGTGATGTGTGTCACAAATCTGATCTTATGCCACCAGCAGCTTTTGGTTTTTCATTTGTTGTTGTCCTTGTTTTAATACCCTAAGTACTCACATTTTATCCAGAATGATGGTTTGAATGTGGTTAGTGGGGGGTTATTTCTGTAACTAAAAACGATTGTTCCAGGAATCATACTCTTAGATACACTGTATAGTAGCAGAAGATTTGTGGTGCTGATCTCTTTCTGCTGATAGTGATGATCTGCTTTGTGTCCATGAGACATCAAAATCATGACAACCCACCACTTTGTTGAAGTCAAAAAGTGTATTGTAGCTGTTGCAGTACCATGTAACAATTGATTGTATCAAACATGGCAAACTTTCTTTCTGTAACATAATGGCGCTAGAGTGTACAGGGGAAACAGAATTAGCACTGCTTTTTGTTTTGTTTTTTTCTCTTTTCTGAGGTAATTGCATTTGGATGAAAAGAAATATCCAGCTTCTGTTCATATAGATTTCTAAGGTAATGGTGCTTAGATAAAAGGAATTTCCAGGTTATATGTCCCAATTTTATAAGCCAGTGGTTGCTGTATGTTGAAAGATGTACTGTGTTGATTCATACAGCAGACAGTCATTCCCATTGTTAACTGTCTGCTTTGATACGTTGACCATTGTTTATATGCTTGATGCTTATTGATCTGATGAACTGTGATCCAAAGCATTTTGTGCAATTTTCAGCATTCTCGATATTGTGAAAGCCTGTACCAACTAACACGAATGAACAGTGTGAATGTAAGAATGTTTTTTTAATATAGACCCTTGCTGAAATCCCGAAGTAGGGGGGGGGGGGGGGGGGGAGAGAGAGAGGTGTGTGTGTGTGTGAAACTGAGTTGGCACATATGCATATATGTGAATCTAAATTCTTAACTGTGGAGGGAGATAATTGTTTTGGGGTGTATTTTGAATAAACCAATGTGTGTGAAGTAGTGTGTAGTCCAGGTGATGTCTTAATGATCTTGTATATTTAGTGTGTTGAAGAGGGTTTGATATCTTTGGATGTGTAACATACTGTCTTTGGTTTTGCCAGGAACTGCAGTATGGTTTGGGCAATGCACCTCTAGACTTTGATTGACTTTTTTTATTTGTAAATGTCTTTGTAATTATCCAGATTTTTTTAATTTTGTTTGTAGAGTTCATTTTGACTGTTCATTTTCTTTCCCACCAACAACTTGTTAGAAATGATGGTTCATGTTATTTAAATGTTTCATCTCCATAATTTGTGAATTTGGGATACAAACTTATTGGAAAAAAAAAGAAAGACAGCTTGATTGCCTGATTGATTGATTGAAAACAAAGTGGAGAAATTACATTGTATTCAACAGTGATATTTGTCTGTCAGTAGATCAGATGTTTTGGGGGTGGGTGGGTATTTTTCAGGTGTTTATGGATTGATCTTATTTGGTTAAGTGCGCTGGTCCAGCTTCATCCATCCATATTGGAAATTGTGACTGTGAATATTTTTTAAGAATATTGAGTTCAATGTTTTGTTCAACAGGGAGATGAGACAAATATTTTATCTTGTTTTAATTTTCTTCTGTCAGTGTCTTTTTGGGGGGGATGGGTGGGTGGGTGAGCGATTTGTTTTTAAATGTCATTTTTATTCATTTTGAAATGATTTTTTTTTTGGTTGGGTGATTCGTTTTTAAATTTTGTTTTTATTCATTTTGATAATATCAAACATATATTCATATTTCATGGGGACAGAAGTTTATTATGGGAGAATTTCTTTAAGATGCCTGATCTATAGCAAAATGCAGTAAAAATGCCATTTTGCTTACTGTAAATTTAACTCGCTGTTATTTTAACATGGGTACTTGCTCATTCGAAATCAAAAACGAAAACCTGAGCAAATCTCCAGCAGAAACCCAAGCAGAAGTGCTTATAATCAGTTGGATGAAAACAACGCTGTGTAAATATGCAAACCCCCAAATAAACAAGAACTCGGGCCGAAACAGATTGATCAGTCTTCGTTTATCTTCAGCATTGCACTGTGACCTTGCTGGTTTTTTGTTTGTTGGTTTTTTTGTTTGTTTGTTTGTTGTTGTTTTTTTTGTGTGTGTTTTTTTTTGGGGGGGGGGGTTGATGCCAATGAATCTGAAAGTAGCTATTCATAAAACGTTTGCTACTGGATTCTGCCTTATTTTTGATTCTAGTGGATATGTGTGGTGTTTTTTTTTTCCTTCATTCACACTTTAATGTGTGATGGTTTTGACTTAAAAGTACCCATAATAACAAACCACAAAGAGCATCTCTACAGTCTTTGTACTATGTGACAAAATTATACAAAACACAAATTATGTGTGTAATCTGCAAACAGGCTTTTAATATTGATATCTGCTCTGCAACAATTTGATGTGCATCTGTATTCCAGCCATGCTAAATATGCATGATATGTCCTAACAGATGTAATAGCAGAATATGCTGTCATTATCACTACACCCCCCCCCCCCCCCCCCCATTTTCTTCTTCCTGACATTTGGTAGTTTCCACCTTGGTGGCACGGCAGGTGTGCCCAAAGTGCGTTAATATAAGACTTGAAAGTCAGTTGTGTGTAACTTTCTCCTTCTGTTAAGTCTGTGTGAGTATACAAGCTTTATCAGTGAATGTTTCCACTGCAGTGGAATTCTTGTGTTTGGTTCGGTTTTGTTGTAGGATGAGACAAGTATCAGTTTGCCTTTTTATGGAAGTTTTTTCTTTTCGCTTTTTGTTGTTGTTGTTGTTGTTTGTTGTTACTGTTATTATGAGACCAATCTGGATTTTTGTTTGTTCTTTTGTTGTTTTTTTATACACAGGTAATAAAGTGGGAACATGTGAAAAGTTTATGTCAACATGTGTATATGTTTGGTTGTATGTTTATCATTGACATTTAATTTATTATTATTATCCTTTGTTGTAGTTTTGTTGTTATTATTACAATTATTATTGTTGTTGTTGTTTTATTAGTAGTATTGATAGTAGTCACAATAGTGATAGTAGTAGGAGTAAACTTTTGGGGTGGATGTTTTGAAGTGATATTGATTTTTGCTGAATTTTGATTATTTATGTAACCAAGTTGTAGTACATCGTTGATAATGTTATTTTTTAGTAGTTTGATGCATGTTTACAGTAATAGTCATTCCATTTTGACATTTGGAAACTGAAGCAATACTGAAAATAACAACTGGTGGTTTATTCTTTGTGTGGCTTGTGTATGTGTGTGTGTGTTATATATGTGTGTGTATGTGTGTGTTTTGTGTGTGTTTGTGGTGTATATATGTGTGTGTGTGTGCACGCATGTGTGTGTGTGTGTGTATTTGTGTGTGTGTGTGTGTGTGTATATATATATATGTGTGTGTGTGTTTGAATCTTATCTTTTTCTTACAGTTGTGTTGTTTGAGTATGTGTTTGTGTATGTATGTCACTATGTGTGTGTGTATAAATTAAAAAAAAAAAATTTTTGTTACACTTTCACAACTGTTGTCAGTGAAAGGATTAAATACTTGCCCCCACTTTGTGCAAGACTCCAAGCATTCCCCACACAAAGTACCATGCCAGTTGTGCAGTCATACACACACAGACTACTGCAATGCCGTCCTGCAAGACTCCAAGCATTCCCCACACAAAGTACCATGCCAGTTGTGCAGTCATACACTCACAGACTACTGCAATGCCATCTTGCAAGACTCCAAGCATTCCCCACACAAAGTACCATGCCAGTTGTGCAGTCATACACACACAGACTACTGCAATGCCATCTTGCAAGACTCCAAGCATTCCCCACACAAAGTACCATGCCAGTTGTGCAGTCATACACTCACAGACTACTGCAATGCCATCCTGCAAGACTCCAAGCATTCCCCACACAAAGTACCATGCCAGTTGTGCAGTCATACACTCACAGACTACTGCAATGCCATCCTGCAAGACTCCAAGCATTCCCCACACAAAGTACCATGCCAGTTGTGCAGTCATACACTCACAGACTACTGCAATGCCATCCTGCAAGACTCCAAGCATTCCCCACACAAAGTACCATGCCAGTTGTGCAGTCATACACACACAGACTACTGCAATGCCATCCTGCAAGACTCCAAGCATTCCCCACACAAAGTACCATGCCAGTTGTGCAGTCATACACACACAGACTACTGCAATGCCATCTTGCAAGACTCCAAGCATTCCCCACACAAAGTACCATGCAGTTGTGCAGTCATACACTCACAGACTACTGCAATGCCATCCTGCAAGACTCCAAGCATTCCCCACACAAAGTACCATGCAGTTGTGCAGTCATACACTCACAGACTACTGCAATGCCATCCTGCAAGACTCCAAGCATTCCCCACACAAAGTACCATGCCAGTTGTGCAGTCATACACTCACAGACTACTGCAATGCCATCACAGTGTACACAGACTCAACTTGTTTGTTTGCTTCTCCTCTGCATGTGCCAGGTAACCCTTTGACTCCCGCACACTGACCGCCAGCATCTTGCATTGTCAACCAAACTAACAAATAAAAAAAAATTAACTCTTTGACTCCCTTACCCTATCCACCAGCCATCCAATATTCCCATTTCAAGCACTGATGTGCCTACAATTTTGCACAGGCTCAGGGAACCTGACAGATTATTGTGGTAACATTTAATGTAGCACATATGGAATTGCTGGAACGTGAGTGATTCTTGAACAGACTCCAGTTTTAACGGTTTTGAAAAGGGTTTTCACACTGTTTTTAAATCCCAGTGGATATTGTCTACTGACATAACACCAACCAGACCTTACTTCATAGCACCATCAAGCACTACACCAACCAGACCTCACTTCATAGCACCATCAAGCACTACACCAACCAGTCCTCACTTCATAGCACCATCAAGCACTACAACAACCAGACCTCACTTCATAGCACCATCAAGCACTACACCAACCAGTCCTCACTTCATAGCACCATCAAGCACTACAACAACCAGACCACTTCATAGCACATCAAGCACTACAACAACCAGACCTCACTTCATAGCACCATCAAGCACTACACCAACCAGTCCTCACTTCATAGCACTATCAAGCACCACGACAACCAGACCTCACTTCATAGCACCATCAAGCACTACAACAACCAATCCTCACTTCATAGCACCATCAAGCACTACAACAACCAGACCTCACTTCATAGCACCAATAAGCACTACAACAACCAGACCTCACTTCATAGCACCACACCACACCAGACCTTACTTCATAGCACCATCAAGCACCACAACAACCAGACCTTACTTCATAGCACTATCAAGCACCACACCAACCAGTCCTCATTTCATAGCACCATCAAGCACCACAACAACCAGACCTTACTTCATAGCACCATCAAGCACCACACCAACCAGTCCTCACTTCATAGCACCACACCACACCAGACCTTACTTCATAGCACCATCAAGCCCTACACCAACCAATCCTCACTTCATAGCACCATCAAGCACCACACCAACCAGACCTTACTTCATAGCACCATCAAGCACCACACAATCAGACCTTACTTCATAGCACCATCAAGCACCACAACAACCAGACCTCACTTCATAGCACCACATCACACCAGACCTTACTTCCTAGCACCATCAAGCACCACACCAACCAGTCTTCATAGCACCATCAAGCACCACACCAACCAGACCTCACTTCATAGCACCATCAAGCACTACACCAACCAGACCTTATTTCATGGCACCATCAAGCACTACAACAACCAGACCTTACTTCATAGCACCATCAAGCACTACAACAACCAGACCTCACTTCATAGCACCATCAAGCACTACAACAACCAGACCTCACTTCATAGCACCATCAAGCACTACAACAACCAGACCTTACTTCATAGCACCATCAAGCACCACACCAACCAGACCTCACTTCATAGCACCATCAAGCACCACAACAACCAGACCTCACTTCATAGCACCACACCACACCAGACCTTACTTCATTTCACCATCAAGCACTACAACAACCAGACCTTACTTCATAGCACCATAAAGCACTACACCAACCAGACCTCACTTCATAGCACCATCAAGCACTACACCAACCAGACCTCACTTCATAGCACCATCAAGCACCACACAACCAGACCTTACTTCATAGCACCATCAAGCACCACACCAACCAGTCCTCACTTCATAGCACCACACCACACCAGACCTTACTTCATAGCACCACAAGCACCACACCAACCAGTCCTCACTTCATAGCACCACACCACACCAGACCTTACTTCATAGCACCATCAAGCCCTACACCAACCAGTCCTCACTTCATAGCACCACACCACATCACAACAATAACAATTACAATATTTATATAGCGCAAAATCTTGATAAAATCAAATCTAAGCGCTGAAGCAGACACACATGCACGCACGCACGCACACACACGCACGCACACACACACACACACACACACAACACACACACACACACACACACACACGCATGGCTATAAATGGGGAGAAAGAATAAAAGCAATAAAAGCAAGAATAAAAGCAATGGAAAATTATAGAGAGCATAGCATATACAATTATATGTTATAACCATGTGATTCCCCTCCGAGCGGAGACAGGCTGCAGAGGGGGGGGGGGGGGGGGGGGGAGGGGGGTTGAGTGAGGTTAGGATTTTATGTGGAGGAGAAAAGGTGGGTTTTGAGAGCGGACTTGAAGGAGACAAAAGTAGGTTGCTGACGGACTGAGAGAGGAAGTTTGTTCCAGGAGAGTGGACCAGAAACAGAGAAGGCTCGTGGACCATAGGTATTGAGCTTAGTGTGTGGAAAGCGAAAAGTCAGAGGATCGGAGGCAGAGCGGAGGGTACGTGAGGGAACATAGATCTCAAGTAGGCTTGACAGGTAATCGGGGGCTGCGTTATTGAGGCTTTTGTAGCACATGGTGTCTAGTTTGTACTGTATGCGCTTTGATACAGGGAGCCAGTGAAGTTGTGCCAGGAGAGGAGATATGTGGTCAGTTTTTTTCTTTTTGAGTACAAGGCGTACAGCATTGTTTTGAATGCGCTGTAGGATGTGAATGGTGGAGGCAGGAAGACCAGACAGGAGTGAATTGCAATAGTCAATGCGAGACATTATGAAGGAGAGAACGAGTTTTGCAGTTGTTTCCACAGAGAGATACTTCCTGATCAGCCTTATACGATGGAGATGATAGTAGCAAGATCTGGCAGTTTGAGAAACAAAGTTGTTCATGGAGAGGGTAGAGTCAATGCAGACACCAAGGTTTTTAGCTGAATCAGAAATTGGGACTGATGTGTTACATAATGGGAGAGAAAGAGGAGGCAGCTGAGAAAGTTTCTGACTGGTGCCAATGAGGATAGCTTCTGTCTTGTCATCATTAAGCTGAAGTTTGTTGAACGTCATCCAGTTCTTAATGTCCGAGTAACACTCAGTGGTGCGAGTCAACAGGCGCTGTATATTATCAGGTGAGTCACTGTTTTGAAGTTGGGTGTCATCAGCATAGAAGTGGTGTTTTATAGAATGGGAGTTGATGATGGTGGACAGGGGGGAGGTGTAAAGAGTGAAAAGAACAGGGCCAAGGACAGATCCTTGTGGAACATCACAGGTCAGGTATTCAGGTTGAGAGTAAGTGCCATTGATGAGAACAGTTTGTTTTCTGTTTGATAGGTATGAAGTGAACCAGGACAGAGCAATGTCAGAGATGCCAAAAGTATGATGAAGTCTAGAAAGGAGAATACCATGATCAATGGTATCAAAGGCTGCAGACAGATCAAGGAGTGTGAGGAGAGAGACTTTGCCAGTATCAGTTGCAAGGAGGAGATTGTTGAGAATGTGTAGTAGGGCAGTTTCAGTGCTATGGCACTGGCGGTAGGCTGACTGGAAAGGATTGAGGAGATTGTTGGCAGACAGGTGAGAGTTCACCAGACCTTACTTCCTAGCACCATCAAGCACCACACCAACCAGTCTTACTTCATAGCACCATCAAGCACCACACCAACCAGACCTTACTTCATAGCACCATCAAGCACTACACCAACCAGACCTTATTTCATAGCACCATCAAGCACTACACCAACCAGACCTTACTTCATAGCACCATCAAGCACTACACCAACCAGACCTCACTTCATAGCACTATCAAGCACTACACCAACCAGACCTTATTTCATAGCACCATCAAGCACTACACCAACCAGTCTTACTTCATAGCACCATCAAGCACTACACCAACCAGACCTTACTTCGTAGCACCATCAAGCACTACAACCAGACCTTACTTCATAGCACTATCAAGCACCACAACAACCAGGCCTCACTTCATAGCACCATCCATCTTAGGCATAATCAGATGTATATGGTTATATTTCAGTTTTAGTTTCTCAAGATAACATCTCCGAGCTTGGAATGAATTTCATCTGGACTGGCATCACCTATGGTGTGTGATAGAGAAGATCCAAATATTTGTGGCACATGCTATTAGCTTGTATTTAAGACCTATGAGATGGCAAGGTCTTGGGGTCCTACCTTGCATGTCAGCTTTATATCTTATATTTAATTTAATCTGTAATTGGAACAATATCGGCTACATTGTAATGACATTTGTAGCTACATCTGTTAAAAACAAAACATAAAAAAACAATCCAATGAAAACGCAACCAGCCACTTAGTATAAACCTGTCTCACTGATATCCTTTATAATCACATCACGGGGAAATTTTTTATGCACATTGTCCTCGTATATTAATTACAATATTTATATAGCGCAAAATGTGTATTGGCCCACATGTTGTCCCAGTGGATTGGCCCAAAGTTATAATGGTAAAGTTCTACTGGCTTTGATGAATTGGGGAGAGAGACAAGAAATACAAGAATTTCTTGAAAACAAGAACAAGAACAACAACGAAAAACCATGTAAATTGATGACAAAGCAAAAGACAGAAGAAGGAAGTGGAAACAGACAAAAGCAGAAACAAAAAAAGTAGAAAATTCTACAACAGATTTTCCATGCAGTTCATACAGAAATAGCTGACATGTGAGCCCTCATCTGATCGTTAATTTTTTTGTGTCTGTTTTCTTCCTTTTTTTAAATTTATATATTTTTAACAGATTATCAGACACACATGGCATTGGCAATGAATGGTGCCATGTATGTTCCCCTCATGGAAAGCAGCTCATATTTTATACGAAAGTAATATAGCATAATGTACTGGCCCATCAGTCTGATGGATGAATAGGAGTACTGTTTTTCTGTACCCATTGTGGGTCTTCATGTAGGACTGACAAATAACCCTGGAAGCATATGTTCTTCTGTAGGTACTGCATGAAAGAGAAGACTGTGGCCCTGGGTTCTGTGTCTGTCGGTTCTTCTGTTGAATAGCAGCTGTCCTTTGCTGTTAAATGTGATTATGGATTACATGCACTGAAGTCGCCAACATGCTCTATCATGGGTACCATCTTCCCAATTGATTATGTTGATGCTGCTGCTGATGAGGTTGGCGTTTAGAGTAAAATACTGCAATTGGGCTTTGAAAAAATCTAAGCTGGTAAACACACACACACCACACACACACACACACACACACACACACACACACACACACCACACACACACACACACACACACACACACACACACACACACACACACCACACACACACACACACACACACAATCCTGAGTGAAGACACAACTGATCTAAAAGCTGCTAATTTATATATATAAATATATAGGCCTATATAAATTATATATATATATATATTTTTTTGGAACAAGTGGAGGAGGGGAGAGGGGGTAGACAAGGAGAAGCTCAGGGTACAGGAGGAGGAGAAACTCAGGGTACAATCAAATAAAGACAGGTTATTAATTTTTTGTCTGTATTGTTTATATGCTTATCTTCACCAAAACTGACAGGCAGCAAGATAGACCTGGAACAAAACTTTATTGTACACAACTTGATGGGTATGGTTTTTGGCAAGATAATTTGCATGGGTTCATCGTCCTTTCGTTTAACAGACATACATAATTTATTCAGTAATTTGTTTGGTTATTATTCATTTATTTCAGTATCTATTTATGTTGCACGTACATGGATATGTTTTGTGTGTGTGTGTGTGTGTGTGTGTGTGTGTGTGTGTGTGTGTGTGGGGGGGGTGATGGTGAAAAGTTGAACTCGTTCCAAAATGTCCTAGGGAAAATACGGTGAGGGAAAGGGCCGTTTTAAAACCAAGAATATAGTCCGGAGCGTAGTTACCATTTCTTTGGTCCAGAGGAGGGGGGCAAGAGGGAGACAAATCTGCTTGCACTACTGCAAGGCCTTAGTTATGATTCGTGTTTTTCCACCTCAATTTCTGTGATGTGTTTTCCAGATCACTTGCATATAAAGCTCCGCTACTGCCAAACTACCGATAACTTGATTTTTGGTATTTCTTATCGAATCTGAGAGGGCTATATCGTATGTCTTATCAGTTAGCTGTTAGTGACAGCTGTGTGCTTGAGCTATCCTTTAATTTTGATTTTCAAAATAAAACGCCATCGAATCGGCAAACTGGATTGGATATGCCTTCGGTTGCTGTGTTTATTTCAAAGTTAAGAAGAAGCAACTTCTGTTTTGGCTCACGTTGTTACGACATGTATTTAACAATGTTAGGCCTCCTAATTACAACCGCTTTTGCTTCTACCTGTGCGAAGAAACTCAACCGTGGGCATTATCTCCCCTCGCGGAAAAGACCGTTGCCATAAACGACGGTTGATACGATTTCTAGCACAGACGTGAAAGTTCAAGCAGTGATAGTAGGTAAGAGTATTTTGATGCACACTAAAAGCACTTTGATGTGTGTTTTGCTAAAGAAACTTCTATAGAATAAAAGGAACAGGGATCTGGACGTAGGTACGTTGGGTATTACATTGCAGAAGCAAATGATTCGTTA
>CM060305.1:170072494-170122494 GCA_030674185.1 Monoplex corrugatus
ACTTAAGACTGTCATGAACAGTATGACTGCTGAGTGGTGTTATTTGTCTGCTCATGCTAGTCATCTTGATTCTGTCAGGAATCATAGAAACATGAGTTAGATGAGATCGAAACAGAACTTGTAAGTCTCCATTTATGATATGGAAAGCTAGCTTACAAACTGGTTAGTTTCATGTCTTGCTGTGACTGCTGGAAAAGGTATCAGGCTAAAACACTAACTTTTCAGAAGACAAACAAATGAACCCTTTGTCCACAAAACTTAAAGCTGAAACAGAAAATGTTGGAGCTGTTCAGCTATAATGGAAATGAATATTTTCAAATATTTCTTTCCCCTTTAGTAATCTGCGCATATCCAGTTTAGTTTCGCATGTCCCATTATATTTGTTTTGAAATCAAATATTTTAGATAGTGATGGGAACATGAGAACAATTATCACTAGTTGTATAAATGTTGATATATTAATTATTTGTTGTTGTTTTTTTAGAAAACAGAATCAGTGTCTACTTCATGTTATTCTTATCAGGAAGACAGCAGTTATTTTAATTGTTTTGTTGATTTGATTATATTTGGCAGCAAAAATATTCTGTTTTAAACCTGTTTATTTATTTATTGTTTTTTTGCTTTACAATGAACTGACAACAACATACAGTGTGGCGATGAAAAATGATATCAGTTGCAAAAAATATTTTTCTGCAGAAGATAATTTTCATTTGTATCAAAGATTGTGACAGATCTCAGTAGTTTTCGAAGTGTGTTTTTGAGTGTCAAGGTCAGCTTGCTTTCCTTTGGTCTGTTGAGATAGTTGTTATTTTTTGGTATTATACTGATAGTAATAGTAGTGATAATTGTTATTCTTATTACTAGTATTGTTGTTGTTGCTGTTACTGTTTTACGTTTTTGTCTGTTTGGATGTTGGTAAGTTGTTTCTTTTCTTTGTCTGTTTGTCTTCTAGCATGATCATGTTTGTCTAAAACGTTTTATCCACACACACCAATTAGTAGGCGTAGTGAAACTCTCCATGCGCATCATTTTTATGTCATCTTATTTCTTTTTCTTTTTAAACCACCCCCCCCCCACCTTCCCTGGATAATATGTATGCTGAAACCTTGGAATAATAGTCCATAAAACTGTGGTATATAAAATATTTACGTGAACTTTTTATCCTTCAAACTTAATTAGAATATCAGTAGTGACAGTAAACATCTCATAACTTCAGAACGAGAAGCAGGAGTAGAGGAAAGTTTCCATCAACTACTGAGAATTATTAAAATTTAAATATACGTCAGGAAAACTGTATTCAGTGTAACGTATTACTTTACTGAAATTGTAAATCTGAACTCACTTAATTTGAGGTTGTTTATATACTAATTTTATTTTGACCCAGGTATGAGAGTATAGGTGTGTACTCATAATGTAGCATATATGATCTTTTTTTTATATTTCATGTTTGTAAATAATGGGGAAAATTGTATGTGGACCGTGTTAACAAGTTTTGTTATGTCTCTTTATCAAATTTGAAAAAACATATCTGCTAGACTTACTTGTCATCTGTTGTCTGTTTATCAATTATTTATATATATGTAGTCATTATGATCACTTGAGTTAATTTTCTATACAGCGAAACATATCGAGAGAGGTAAAATATGTCTACAGTGTGTTTGGTATCATACACACATGGATTTGCTTGCAACACAGTCACAGCTTTTAATTGTGTCCGCTATAACTTATACACACTACAGGTATTTGGATCCAGTCCATGACATTAAGTCAACATGACCAAAAGAGTTCTCTCAATAATCCAGAAAGCATTTTATTCAAAAGCATTTTGCTTGAACTAGAAGCCTGACACTGAGCTTATACATATACACACAAAAATTGTTTAGAAATGTAACCATATATCCTGATAATTAAACATCTTTAAAAGCCATGTACATGCTTACACTGACACAACCCTTTTTTCCTGTCTCATTTTCTATGCCACATCAATGCCATAGAATCTGGGATGTTTTTTTTTTCCACAATGTTGTAATGATGATGGGGATGATAATCATAATGCTGTGGAATTCCATTATATTGAAACAGTGTGACAAGGCTGTATTCTGTGCTTACTTTCATAATATATCCTGGCATTAACCAGGCCTGAGAGATAAAGACATCTATGGTGTTGGTTGGGAGATTTGAGCAACACCTTCAATGAATCATCATTGAAGTGGATATGAGACTTGACTGTGTGGTCTCAGTGTTCTTTATGAGCTCAAGGCACACCCAGCTATTGGTAGGAATTGGTTGGGGGCCAAAAATCCCGCAATGATTTCCATAGGACTGATAGAATTTGGACCCATGACCTTCCAGTCTATAGTTTATTGATCTAATCTGAATATTATATCATTCCTGAGCACCCAAATTTGAAAAATGTTGTGCCTCTCAGAATCATTACTAAGTTTGTTTAGGACAAACCAAAATAATGTTTTGAAAAAGATCAAAACAAATCGCATTCAATTTTTTTTTCTCATTTTCTGATATATAGTTTTTGCATCAGCAATGTTTTTTCTTTCCTTTGTTATCTTTTTCTGATTGCTTGAAAAAGTATTAAAAAAAAGCTTAATAGTGAATTACAAATTTTGTTTTAGGTTATATTTGTGTTTGAATAAGAAGATTTTTGTTGATTGTCTTTTTAGGGAGATTGTCATTTGTGAAATATTGTTTACCTACTTGATGGGTTAGGATTGTCTTTACCACACCCAGTTACATTTGTGTTTTCAATTGTATTTGAACTTGTCTTTGTAACCTGTACCCTTTAAAGGTTATGTACCCCATCGTCGAATATCCACCCTACCTCAGGATTACGAGGAAGGTACCTGAAAGTATAACAACTGAACATGTAGCTCCTTCTGCCCTTCAACAATTTTCTACTTTGGTGCTTGCTTTCCAAACCAATGCTTTGGCATCTATTTTCATCTGTCAGACTCTGAAATCTGCCTGCTTGACCTTTCTACTATGTAAAAGTTAATCTTAAAAAGTTGAAACTGGATTACCATTAATTTGTTCCAGTACTAGACTCATGTTTGTCTTCATTTAGAGCTCTAAATATTGAAATTCAAGCTAAAAAGTTTGCTTTTTGGTTTTAGATACTAATGGGATTTTACAAATTTCCTGATGATTTGGCTTTATTCATATAAAATGTTGCTTTGAAGAAAGCTTGCTGCTTTTGCTCACCCATGACCTTAGTCCACTTCGGCCTTCCTCCCCAAATTGATGATTACAGTTTGTTAAAAAACACTCATGTTATCCAAAGTGTAGGTAGACTTTTTAACGTACTGGTCAAAAATCAAATGATTTTGAAATTTTCATAATTTTGTTTGACATAGACTTTTTAACGTACTGGTCAAAAAGCAAATGATTTTGAAATTTTCATAACTTATCGGGCTGTCTTGCTTTAATACTACCGCAGTGGAACATAGTTATCGTCCCTTTCTGGTGTCCTTTCTCTTTTCCTTCTTGTATGGTGTGTGTTTGCCTCTGAAATCTTCTGTATGTTTTGGTGAAGGTTGCATAACCATTTTCTATCTACCTAGGTGACTGGTTGTGACACTTGGATACAAATCTCAAGTACACATATGATTTGTGCCCTTGTCTTTGAGATTGTAGACGGAAATGGTCACAATTTTGCCTTTTAGTTTCATCTATAGCTTTCAACTTAGTTGTTTTTGTTAGGTATCACTATCAGTGTCTTATTTTTTCGAAGTAGGGATGATATTTGTACACATTTATAGTCTGTGACAGCCTTAAGTCTATGTGACAGCCATTTTACATCTACACGCTTCTTGGTTGATATGGCTTCAAACACCTTGCATCTTCTAATGCCAGTGCTTTACAGATTAACCCAAGACATGATAAGTACAGCGCAGTTCCAGAGTTTTTTGATGCTGCCTCAACACATTGGCTTCTTGCTTGTATACTTAGAAATGCAGTGCTGTATGAATCATGACTCAATATAGGGAGAGAGAAACAAAAGGGTGTGGTTTCTTTGCTTTGCTCTCACTGATGTTCTGAAACAACTGTTACAAGGATCCTGATTCTTTTGTTTTTTTTGCAGATGTACAAAAGTTTCAGTATAATGGAGAAGTAGTAAACTTTGGAGATGATCTTACTCCAGCTGAACGTTTTGAGGAAGGTTGGACTTGCTATAGTCATGTATTGATAGAAAACTCACCCGTGGCCTTTGTTTCTTGCAGCCTATAATTTCTTCTGCCTGTTCAAAGTATAAGATCAAAAGGGCTTCAGTACTCTCACTCGTTTTATTTTCTTACTACTCTGGTGTTTTTTTGGTTCTATTTTCTTATTATATGTACCATACACTGTATGTAGATATGTATTTGTGTATCCAGTCATATGTTGTGTGTACTTTTTTAGTTGTATTGTTCATAAACTTTCATCTCTTACTATCTACTTTTCTTTTCAGCCATCCTGAAGTAAACTGTATAATGCTTTTTGTTGCTTTCTTTGCTTGTTACTGCTGCATGTCTATCCTGTAGTAACTCACCCTTGCTATAATACCCATTGGTTCTGTCTAACCTCCTAAATATTATTTCGTTTTTTCACGCAGCTGAATGCATGTATGTGCTTCTTATGTAATGTGCTTGTGGAATCCTTGTTTGGCAGCTTTTTTCCACTGAGGAGTTTTGTGAAATATGGACATGGACATGGACATATAACTTACATTGTATTCTGTTTTTGTTTTATGATACTTTTTCATTCTACCTAATAGTAGAAAAAATTAAAGACAATTAAAAAATGATTCATATGAGTCATTTGGTGGTAAGGGTGGGTGGGGGTATGTATAGTGTGTGTGTGTGTGTAAACAAAACATATGTCAAAATTTTTTCATCAATAATATGTATGATGGAATTTTATCATGATTAAGCTATAGGTCTACGTATAGTTGCCAGTCTCTTGGTTTGGATTGGCTTAGTTGAGCTTTGGATAATGACAAGAACATGCACTTCAAAATTGAGATAACTCCACTGTTTATTTGGGAGACTTTGAGGTAGAGGTTGTGGGAATCAGTTTGGGGAAGGTTGCTATGCTAAGAATGCTTTTGTAGCAGGGGGATGGGTCTTGCACTGGTTTTAGTTACACCCATTTAGATATGAGTGCTGCTGGAAAATGTAGGTACTTCTGTGGATAGATTCACTGGCAGTATGAAATAAACGTAGAAAAGGATAATATAGTTTTATATCAGTTTGCAAATGCAAGTGAGGTAAAATCTTGAAACTAAGCCAGCACATAGGTAGTATGCACAAATGTAAAAGTTAAAGCATATGCTATGATAATTGTTGATCTAACTGTTTTATCTTAATACTAGTTTGCAGTGTGGAGTTTGTTCAAGAGGAATTCATCACACTTGGACAGTTCAGTTTGTGCTCCACCCAAATGCGTCAGCAATTATCTGACAGACCCCTTAAGCCTGCACAAACTGCACAAACCCTTTGTGTTGGCATGTAAAAAGGGGTGGTGCGGGGGGGGGGGGGGGGTGACTTTGAAACATTAAGAATGATAGAAACATTATGATTTGCAGTGAACAGACTAGTTTTTAATGTGGTGGGCTGGGGTCTGGGATTGAATTCAGGATATCAGGTCCTGAGTCTATGGCTCAAACAAACAAACAAAAACAAAACAAAACAAAAAACAAAAAAAAAAAACAAAAAAAAACAAACAAAAAAACAAAACAACCCAGCCTTCACACAAGAATGGAAAAGATGTTTTAAGTGTAAGTCATAGTTTGAGATGTTAGATGTGGATTTAGATTCAGTTGGATGACTAACTTGAGAAATTGAATGTAGATGTACTTGTGGGTGACTGATAATGCAGAAATGTGTGTATACACACACATACATATATACTATCCCTCTGTATGTATCTCTTTCTCAGCATTATGTGTTGTCCTTGGTTTGATATATATGATACGTATTTGCCCCAAATTTCATGTTCAGTGTTCCTTATTGTAACGTGTTATCAGAAATGTGAGAAATTTATACAGAGGACAGGTAAAATAACTGTACAATACCTATGAAAACATGTCCTCATTACTGCTTTACATTGTGCAACATGAGAGTAGAAAGGTGTGAACAATATTGAAGAGTTAGTTCTCTCATAAGACTGAGGCATAGCTTGTTGATAATGAACTCTACTGCTTTCACTCAGTACGTCAACTTTATTGCTGTGAATTATTGTTTAGGCTTTAAACTTCAGATGATAAAAAGAGCGGGAATAACTCTCCTGACATGCTTTCTAATCTGACATAATTGATGAATCATTACTGCTGAACTCTGGAAACATTGTAATATTGTTGCATGGGCATGTACGTTATACATCCACTGAGCATAATGATTTGGGCTGACATAGTGCTGCTTTCACTGTCACAGTGTATACAGATATGTATTGGACGCACTTAACTGTTGAATATTTTCATTCAGCATCAGCCTGCTTTACAACTTCTTTATGTTTATTTATGACCTTCCACCATGGAAAACGTATTATGTTTGTTTATGACCTTCCACCATGGAAAATATATTATGTTTGTTTATGACCTTCTAACATGGAAAACGTATTACGTTTGTTTATGACCTTCTACCATGGAGAACGTATTATGTTTGTTTATGACCTTCTACCATGGAAAAAGTATTACGTTAGTTTATGACCTTCTACCATGGAAAACGTATTACGTTAGTTTATGACCTTCTACCATGGAAAACGTATTACGTTAGTTTATGACCTTCTACCATGGAAAACGTATTACTTTAGTTTATGACCTTCTACCATGGAAAACGTATTACGTTAGTTTATGACCTTCTACCATGGAAAACGTATTACGTTAGTTTATGACCTTCTACCATGGAAAACGTATTACGTTGGTTTATGACCTTCTACCATGGAAAACGTATTATGTTTGTTTATGACCTTCTACCATGGAAAAAGTATTACGTTAGTTTATGACCTTCTACCATGGAAAACGTATTACGTTAGTTTATGACCTTCTACTATGGAAAACGTATTATGTTTGTTTATGATCTTCTACCATGGAAAACGTATTACGTTAGTTTATGACCTTCTACCATGGAAAACGTATTATGTTTGTTTATGACCTTCTACCATGGAAAAAGTATTACGTTAGTTTATGACCTTCTACCATGGAAAACGTATTATGTTTGTTTCTGACCTTCTACCATGGAAAACGTATTACGTTAGTTTATGACCTTCTACCATGGAAAACGTATTATGTTTGTTTCTGACCTTCTACCATGGAAAACGTATTACGTTAGTTTATGACCTTCTACCATGGAAAACGTATTATGTTTGTTTATGACCTTCTACCATGGAAAAAGTATTACGTTAGTTTATGACCTTCTACCATGGAAAACGTATTATGTTTGTTTATGACCTTCTACCATGGAAAACGTATTATGTTTGTTTATGACCTTCTACCATGGAAAAAGTATTATGTTTGTTTATGACCTTCTACCATGGAAAAAAGTTACTTGTTCCCTGATAAAGCTTACTGCTAGCAGCTGAAGTAAGTGGAGTGTCAACATTTGATTTTGAGATCTTGATTCGAACTCTAGCTGTAACTCTTCATGTACCTGATACAACCTAGAAATTCCAGGTATGATTCTTTCCTTGATAAAATGTTATTTGAAAACACCTACCCAGCAATGTCATCATCATCATCAGGTGCCCTGCCGCATGGTGTTGGCGATCATGGACTTCCATCTGACTCTATCTCTTGTTGCCCCAAGCATGTCCTCCACCCTCTTCGTCTTCAGCCACTCCGCAAGTCCGTCTAGCATTTTCTCCCTGGGTCTACCCGATGCTCTCTTTCCCTCCAGCTTTCCCGTTGTGACCAGGTGCTCCAAATCCCCCTTCCTCATAAAATGGCCTATAAATGTTGCCTGTCTTTTCCTGATCTTCCTTATGAGTGATCTACTTGTGTCTGCCTCCATCAAGACTGCCTCATTTGTTTTCTTTGCTGTCCATGGAACTCTCAACATTCTTCTTAGAAACCACATCTCGGCTGCTTCAGTCTTGTTCTGGCTTTGCTTGTTGACTGTCCACGCCTTACATCCGTACAACAGTACAACAATGTACAGATACTTAATTAAAAATGAAAAATGCCTGTGTTTGACAATCAATCGCCCCTTCAGTTTCTGTTAAACCACACATATGTGATTGACAAATATGCAAACTTTTATGAAATTGGGTCTTGGTTGCTAAGGAAGACTTATTTCTGAAAGGTTGTGTCATTTTTTCCTAGTTTTTCTTAAGATGGTGAATTAAAGGGGTCCATCTTCCAGAGCCCATATCTCTCAAAGCAAAATTGATTTAGAACTGTTTTCACCATTAGAAAGAGCATAAAAACTACATTTCGATATTGCAGCAAACCAAAAATAATGATCTAGTGACAAGTGACTCATTTCTTGGTTGAAGGTCACATTTAGTTCTTTGTAAAGAAAGTTGGATCACTTTTTAGTGAAATGAGATTGTTTCATTTAAAAAAAAAAAAGCTCTTCTGTAAATGTATTTGACAGTAACGAAATTTCATTTTAAAACTAGCTCTTTTGTGAATATATCTGAGAACAAAGAACAAATATTGTATGCTACATGCTTATTTCTTTATATCTGAATAGATTCATTGCCAATGGACAAAATGAACCAGTGCAGCAGTTTGATTCCAACATCATTGATGAAAAAATCTTTTTCTGTCTTGTTTAAAAAAAAAAGTTTTCACTTATGTTGTCCAATTTAAATGGCATGATTGTAAATATTGACTGTTAAAAAGTTTTTAAAGTGTTATCTTTCTCCCCCCTCTCAAAAAAAAAAAAAAAAAAAAAAAAAAGACTCCATATATATTGTACTGTGAAACAGACCATTTGTTTTGGAAATACACATTTTGGAAAGAGCATAACTTTAAGTATCAGAGGCTCTTGGTGATTTGAATGTAAAATTAGCGGAGATGCATAGTTCATGATGTAAATTGTATCACTGACATAAAGATAGTCTTAGTGCAGTTGTAAAAGTGTAATAAACTTTAAAAAGAATAAGATTTTAAGATTTTCTATTCTGTTACAAGACTCAGTTTAGTTCTTGGCATGTAAATGTGGTAGTATGTATTATTCTTTGCTGTTCTTTGTTGCAGATCTTTATCAGTTTTCAGCTAGTGATATGAGAAATCTGAATGAAAGTGACTGCCAGTGTTCAAGCAAATATGAACCAGAAAAGTACAAAAATAGAACTAGAGCGCATATTTAATACGATGAAACAGGACAGCTGCAAATTGTCAACTCAATGTGAAATACAACATAGAATAAATGCACATTGCTTGCCAAAACAACAACAACAACAACAACAAAACAAAACAAACAAACAAACAAACAAACAAAACAAAACCAAAACAGACAAAAACTACAACCACCACCAACAAAAAACAATAGCTTTCCAAATGTAGCGTCTGGCAGAAGAAAACAGCAGATGTGCCATTTTCTCCTGCCAGATGCTACTTTGGGAAGTTGTGTGGTTTTTGTTTGTTTGTTTGTTTGTTTGTTTTTTGTGCTAAGTGTTGTGCATTTTTTTGTGTTTCTTTAGCATACATTTGACAAAGGCCACTTCGCATTTAACTAAATTTAAGGAAGCAAAAAAAAATTTGCGCCTATCTGATTCTGTTTTTGTGTTTTTCTGGTTTATATTTTCTAGTAATATGAGTTGAGATGATTTTTAACTGTTGATTTATATTTGATGTACTCAGGACTAACAAGTAACATGAAATAAGGATATTGTTGTTTTTTCTTGTTGTTATGATTTACTATTGTTTGATGTTTGATGCAACAAGTAACATGAAAGCAGGACATTGTTTTTTTTTATCTTGTAATTATGTTTTATTGTTGTTTTATGTTTGACACACTCTGGACTAATAAGTAACAGCAAAACAGAACATTGATTTTTATCATTTTTATGATGTTGACCTATTCTAAAACTGCGTTCATTAAATGGAAAGCAAGTGTTTTACAGAGGTAACAGCAGGCAAAGAAACAGTGTAACTGAACTATATTTAAAAAGGTGACAGGTATGATACAGTGATTGTTGCAAAATGTAATGGCTTATTTTGTGGTTTTCCCCAGTGGAGGAAGGTTACACTATTGCCATCATCAAACCCAATGTTGTGGCTGAAGGCAAGGTGGATGACATTTTGGAGGAGGTATGAGCTTTTAAATTCTGCCCTGCCATGCTTTACTTTCTTGTTTTGATAAGAGTTGCTTGAACTCTAACATGTTTGATCATTTAAATGATCTGTGTGATAGCATAGTGAAAGATAAGGCTTTTCAGTAGTTTTTGTAAATTTAAAGGCTGATAGGGAGCCTGTTTACTTAAACATTCATCACAGAGATTCTTGGTATGGTTTGACCATGTTGTTTTCTGTATCAACGAATATGAGACTTGACGTCATTGCTTAACCCTTCTACTCCCTCCCCGCATTCACCAGCCCCCTGCATTGTTAGCGATGGTAGCGAAACAAAAACTTAACCCTTTCATTCCCTCACCCCATCCACCAGCGTCCTGCAGGAAGCTGGGGATAGGATAGGGAAGTGAAAGGGTTAAGTTTTTGCAATCACTGGATAGGCTGAGGTAGTCAAAGAGTTAATTAGTGTGTCATCAGTTTTTAGGGATGGAATATTTTGTATCGTTCTGACATTGAAGGATGCAAGTAAAGCTACAAGTACATATCTCTTGTTTGTTTGCTTGTATCTAGAGATTTGAAGAAAAAAACAAACTGTAGTTTAATACTTTTGGTGCATATCATTTAATATAAGGTCTCTTCTTTTTCTTCCATTAAGTCATACACAGAAATTCAGTCTCAAATTTTAAAAATGAAGAAAATGAAAACAAAAGAAAATGTTTTGTAGAAAGAAATCTGTACTTGATTTTGTAGAAAGAAATTTGTAGGCATCTAATGATTAATTAAGAAGGAAATCCATGTTTGTGTGTGTTCAGATGAAAGCACAGGGAATCCAAGTGCTCGCTCAGGAAGAACGCCAGCTAACTGAGGATGAGGCCAGAGAATTCTATTCACATCTTCAGAATGAGGTAAATTCAACACTTTACATAAAGCTGACACAAATTCAGATCTTTGTCTTATGGGCCTTTTAAGTTCATGCTTGTGCGTAAATGAAAAGAAAGGACATAAATTTAAAAAACATTGCACTGTTCTATGAAATGAAATGTCTGTTCAGTAAAATGTCATCTACTGAAGCTTTTAAAAAGCATCATTAAATATAAAAGTTGTGTCTGTAAGATGGTCATAGACATGAAGTAGACTGGGGATAGGTGGAATGGATAATAGTACACAGGGAGAAAAAACACTGGGGATAGGTGGAATGGATAATAGTACACAGGGAGAAAAAACACAGGGGATAGGTGGAATGGATAATAGTACACAGGGACAAAAACACTGGGGATAGGTGGAATGGATAATAGTACACAGGGACAAAAACACTGGGGATAGGTGGAATGGATAATAGTACACAGGGAGAAAACACACAGGGGATAGGTGGAATGGATAATAGTACACAGGGACAAAAACACAGGGGATAGGTGGAATGGATAATAGTACACAGGGACAAAAACACTGGGGATAGGTGGAATGGATAATAGTACACAGGGACAAAAACACTGGGGATAGGTGGAATGGATAATAGTACACAGGGAGAAAACACACTGGGGATAGGTGGAATGGATAATAGTACACAGGGACAAAAACACAGGGGATAGGTGGAATGGATAATAGTACACAGGGACAAAAACACTGGGGATAGGTGGAATGGATAATAGTACACAGGGAGAAAACACACAGGGGATAGGTGGAATGGATAATAGTACACAGGGACAAAAACACTGGGGATAGGTGGAATGGATAATAGTACACAGGGAGAAAACACACAGGGGATAGGTGGAATGGATAATAGTACACAGGGAGAAAACACACAGGGGATAGGTGGAATGGATAATAGTACACAGGGACAAAAACACTGGGGATAGGTGGAATGGATAATAGTACACAGGGAGAAAACACACAGGGGATAGGTGGAATGGATAATAGTACACAGGGAGAAAACACACAGGGGATAGGTGGAATGGATAATAGTACACAGGGAGAAAACACACAGGGGATAGGTGGAATGGATAATAGTACACAGGGACAAAAACACTGGGGATAGGTGGAATGGATAATAGTACACAGGGAGAAAACACACAGGGGATAGGTGGAATGGATAATAGTACACAGGGACAAAAACACTGGGGATAGGTGGAATGGATAATAGTACACAGGGAGAAAACACACAGGGGATAGGTGGAATGGATAATAGTACACAGGGAGAAAACACACAGGGGATAGGTGGAATGGATAATAGTACACAGGGAGAAAACACACAGGGGATAGGTGGAATGGATAATAGTACACAGGGAGAAAACACACAGGGGATAGGTGGAATGGATAATAGTACACAGGGACAAAAACACTGGGGATAGGTGGAATGGATAATAGTACACAGGGAGAAAACACACGGGGGATAGGTGGAATGGATAATAGTACACAGGGAGAAAACACACAGGGGATAGGTGGAATGGATAATAGTACACAGGGAGAAAACACACAGGGGATAGGTGGAATGGATAATAGTACACAGGGACAAAAACACTGGGGATAGGTGGAATGGATAATAGTACACAGGGAGAAAACACACAGGGGATAGGTGGAATGGATAATAGTACACAGGGAGAAAACACACAGGGGATAGGTGGAATGGATAATAGTACACAGGGAGAAAACACACAGGGGATAGGTGGAATGGATAATAGTACACAGGGAGAAAACACACAGGGGATAGGTGGAATGGATAATAGTACACAGGGACAAAAACACTGGGGATAGGTGGAATGGATAATAGTACACAGGGAGAAAAACACACAGGGGATAGGTGGAATGGATAATAGTACACAGGGAGAAAACACACAGGGGATAGGTGGAATGGATAATAGTACACAGGGACAAAAACACAGGGGATAGGTGGAATGGATAATAGTACACAGGGAGAAAACACACAGGGGATAGGTGGAATGGATAATAGTACACAGGGACAAAAACACAGGGGATAGGTGGAATGGATAATAGTACACAGGGAGAAAACACACAGGGGATAGGTGGAATGGATAATAGTACACAGGGAGAAAACACACAGGGGATAGGTGGAATGGATAATAGTACACAGGGAGAAAACACACAGGGGATAGGTGGAATGGATAATAGTACACAGGGAGAAAACACACAGGGGATAGGTGGAATGGATAATAGTACACAGGGAGAAAACACACAGGGGATAGGTGGAATGGATAATAGTACACAGGGACAAAAACACTGGGGATAGGTGGAATGGATAATAGTACACAGGGAGAAAACACACAGGGGATAGGTGGAATGGATAATAGTACACAGGGAGAAAAAACACAGGAGATAGGTGGAATGGATAATAGTACACAGGGAGAAAAAACACTGGGGATAGGTGGAATGGATAATAGTACACAGGGAGAAAAAAACAACAAAGCAGTGAAACAAAAAGTGTGTACCAAGTTAAGAAAAAGCATGTTCACAGATATTAAACGACTGGCCACACGTTTGCATGTCCACTTTCTGATTGGTGCATTGTGACTTTTTGTTGGTCCAGATCTTTAATCCAAGTTTTGATAAAAGTCCTGTAAATAGGTGAGAAATCCCTGTAACACATTTTGCTCATGCACAGGCTGGCACACGTATGCCATGAGGTGGTACTAAGAATCATTCACACCCTTGTCTTGTTGTGATTCAGGAGTACTTTGAAGATCTCGCCAAGTTCATGGCTAGTGGCCCCAGTCATGTGCTTGTGCTGACGAAGGGTCAGGAGGATGACTCCATCATCAAGGATTGGCGTGACATGCTGGGACCACCAACTGTTGAGGATGCCCAGGAACATGCACCTGAGAGGTATGTAATATAGTGTTCTACTGATATTCTAGTGCATACAAATAGTGGTTTTATTTTTGTTGTACAGATTATTATCTTATACACTCTCACTTGAATACAGTGCGTTTTAGCCCTGGGTCAAATATAGGATGTAACTGTCTGCATGTTTTCACTATATTTTTCATCAGGTTGTATGCATATATATTCTCATGCAGTTTGTTGATGACTGATGGCATTATTTGATACATTTAGGGGTTTTGAACCATTGAAATTCTGCACAGGGGTCAGTTATTCGCATTCTGTTATTGCTCATGGAACAGCTGTGAAGTATTAAAGTTGACTTGAAACAAGAGCTTCAGCTTCTGTTCTGTCTATTTATGTTAGTGACAGATTTTCATTGTGGCAGATTTACATTGCTTTGAAATCAGTAGGTGCATGGAAAGTACTGATTTGCTCAGATTGCCAGATGAATTGGTATGTGTAATTGGTATGTGTAATTGGTATGTGTAATGTAGTGTGTAATTGGTATGTGTAATCGGTATGTGTAATTGGTATGTGTAATTGGTATGTGTAATTGCAAGCGAACTTTAGTAAGGCCCAGATACTGAACTGTCATTTTATTCTTAATATACAATAGAGAAAAGGTAGTATAACAAACAATTGATGAGAAATTTCTGACAAGTAGGGGATAGGCATTTTCGTCTACTTTCTAGTCTTTGCCATTTTTATCATGCACAGGTGGATGCAGTTCAATGACATTTCAAGTGACTTCACGAGTGACAGATATCAGAGATAAACAGAACAAGATAGAGATTCACAAGTTCAAGTGACAGATATCAGAGATAAACAACAGAAAGCAAAGATATTGAGACTTATCACAAGTGTCAAGTGACAGATATCAGAGATAAACAAACAGAAATAGCAAAGATATTTGAGACTTTTCTTTCAGTATAAACTTTCATTTTTCTAAAGACTGCTGAAGACATTTTTGTGGGAAATGCCTACAAAGTAGTGCATGTATTGTTATTTTATCAAGCCCAGTATCTGAAGTTTTGTTTGTTTGTGTGAAAATTTCAAGGCCACATGGAAGAAACAAAACATTGTCATACCAGATGTCTTGGAATGTTTTGTGTCATTTTACATAGGCCTTCAGTACATTTGACATAGGATACCAAACATGTTTTAATAATTGTTTGCAGCAGTCTGCTTACATCATGACAAGATATGGATACCTGCTACTGAGCCAAGAATATTTGGGGGAAGAAAAGAAAATAAAGATGGCAGTAGAATAAAGTTAGATAATCACAGCAGTAGAATGAATGAATACATGAACATTTCAGTAGAATAAATGAATAATGTGAATGGCATTCATCAAAGCAGTGTTTCTGGTGTTGGTAAACCTGATTGTGTGCTGATATACACGTAAGATCATCAATAAATTTGTGACTCAGTAAACTGATACAAGCAAACTGTGTTTCAGTCTTTGTGCCAGGTATGGTACTCAGTAAACTGATACAAGCAAACTATGTTTCAGTCTTTGTGCCAGGTATGGTACTCAGTAACTGATACAAGCAAACTGTGTTTCAGTCTTTGTGCCAGGTATGGTACTCAGTAAACTGATACAAGCAAACTATGTTTCAGTCTTTGTGCCAGGTATGGTACTCAGTAAACTGATACAAGCAAACTGTGTTTCAGTCTTTGTGCCAGGTATGGTACTCAGTAAACTGATACAAGCAAACTGTGTTTCAGTCTTTGTGCCAGGTATGGTACTCAGTAAACTGATACAAGCAAACTGTGTTTCAGTCTTTGTGCCAGGTATGGTACTCAGTAAACTGATACAAGCAAACTGTGTTTCAGTCTTCGTGCCAGGTATGGTAAGGCAGGACTGATGAACGCTCTTCATGGCTCTGACAGCAGGGAAACTGCAGCACGGTGAGTGTGTGATTTTGGTTGTCACTGTGTACTTGTCTGCAGATTTTTTAATTTAATGTATCATTACCAGTTGCACAAGCATGGACACAAACACAGACACACATGCAAAATCAAGCATATAATTTTAAGTCCTTGAAGTTTTTTTTTCAAAATAATACACATAAAGTGATTTTGTGATGTTTTAAATGATGTGTATGTAACAGTGATGGTCATTTCAAAACAGTGGAGGTTCCATTACTATGACTGAGGACACTCTTTAAAGAAAAAGGAGATTGTTTCATATTGATTAGAGAAAGAAGTGTGTCTGTGTGTTTCTGGACAAAAATCATAAATATGTTAGTAAGATTTTTTCCACAGGTTCTGGATGGATCTTTAGCAAATAAAGGTCAGAGGTGTGGATCATTAAAGAGTCACTAATATGTAAGTTTGGAAAGCATGGTGCTGAAGTCAAGGTCATACAGAACAAATAACTACCCCCACAACAATATTTTTGGAGGAAATTATGTGAACAGCACTTTCTCAGGAACTTCTGACAATATTTAACAGTAATCATGAAAAGAACAAAATCTGGATGTTCAGTAATTTTGATAAAAATGGAAATTATAAGAATGGCTTTACCACCTTGTTTAACACTGTTGCCAACTTCAAACTCAGATTTTACACATAGATGCTGCTGAATTATTACAGGAAACTTTGAAAGTGCAAAAAAAATTCCTTTCTTTGTCTTACATGATTGACATGAAGTTGGTTTACATCAGTGTACATGTAAATGGTACACATCATTATTGTGCCCCATAAAGCCACTAGACCTTACCAACATGAACAGTAACAGTGCTTACATATTACTTCTTTCACTACTGATAATACTTTTGCTACAAATATTGCTATTACTGTACTTCTTTGCTACTACTGCTACTACTGCTGCTGCTGCTGCTGTTCCATCTGTCATTATCACTAGCACTATCAACACACCATCACCATCATGATCACCATATCTTATCTATTAACACTACATATAATCTCCTCCGAGTTTTACTCCTATTATTATTGCTGCTGCTGTGAGACAAAGATGATAGTTAAGACAATGATGATAGTGGTGTTTGTAATGGTGGCATTTGTAATTTCATCAGCTAAATGTCTTAGACATCAGGATTTTCTTACACTGTCAATATTGACATTAACATTTTCATTTTACAGAGAGTTAGCATTCTTCTTCCCACATATGAATGCTCCCACTATTCAGAAGAAGAAGAAAGAAATCCAGAGAACGCTTGCCCTCATCAGACCAGATGCTTTTGTTAACAACCGAGGTGCGTATATAAAGTAATTAGCCTGTTACAGGAGAAATACTTGGAAGGAGGGAAGAACACGATAAAAGACCACCACCCCTCCAGAAAAAAGAAGGAAAGAAAAAAAGTGCCCATTTTCTCAATACTTTGCTTGGATTGTTCCATGTGCATCAGCTCCACAAACACTGTTCAGTGGAAAAATCCAAATGCAATACAGCATATACCATAAGCTTACACGTTGGAGAAATCTTGAGCTTCTGCCAAACTGATGGATTCTTAGGGGCATATTATTTTTTAGCTCCCTTTTTCTTTTTTAAGATTTAGACCATTGAGAAGTTGTTAATGTGTAAGTTTGAAAGCTATGTCACCAAGGTCATGGTCACATGGACCAGAACAGTGCCTAAAATCAGCACTTTTTGAGGAAGGTATGTGAACAGCACTTTCTTGAGAACTTCTGACAATGTTTTTATTCTGTTTTCACCGTTGTGACAGACTACCGCTGTTCTTGCTGTGACCTTGAAAACTACAAAGTCTGGATATTTTTCAAAGTAATGTTTGTATAAAAAAGAAAATTGGCCATGAAGTGTAACCATCTTGTTTTTTCTCCCTTATTTTGTACAAAAAAAGAACCAGTTATTTGGGCATCAGAAAAACTGAAACCACAGCTAAATTTGCTCCTATGAGCAACCATTACAGAATTAATGAGATCGAACACATGCCAAACAACAACAACAACAACAACAACAACAACAACAACAACAACAGCAAAAAACGACAGCAAACCTCTGTAATGGGACTGAAATCTCATGATGTCAAGTCAGAAACATGACCTGCAAGGTACTACCTTTCTTTAGCATTATGAACCCGTCTGGAAGTTGAATACTCGGAGAAGTAACTGCTTTACAGATTTTAGATATATAAGAGTCAGTTGATTTTAAGTAGAATTTTAGTTTTGGAATGAAGAAAATAGCACATGAAAACGTGTTATATGTTTCCTTATGTGTAAAGACTTTACCATATTTGTTTAATCTAATACTTCTGAACATTTTATCCCAGATGCCATTCTTGAAAGGATCAAAGAATCAGGCTTCCAGATTGCTCTTCAGAAAGAAGTGCTGCTTAACAAAGAACAAGCTGAAGAATTTTACAAAGAACATTCTGGTCAACCTTACTTTGAAGAACTCACAACTCGCATGTCCAGGTTAGTTTAGAAGTACATGTCTTCATACTGGATTGTAATAGTATTTTGTCTTCATAGTAGATTATAACAGTGTTTATGTGTTCACACTAGACTATGATAGTACTTTGTCATCATACTGATTAAAATAGTATTTTGTCTTCATAGTAGATTATAACAGTGTTTATGTGTTCACACTAGACTATGATAGTACTTTGTCATCATACTGATTAAAATAGTACTTTGTCTTCATAGTAGATTCTTACTTCTTTCTTTTTTTTTGTTTTTTGTCTTCCTCTCTTTTTCCCCCCGCCATGATCGCAACATTTTAAAAAGTGCTACTATTCCTTCAAGGATTAGCTGTAAGACAGGTTCAGTGGGACTTAACCCTTTGACTCCCACACCCTATACACCAATTACAAAAACTTGACCCTTTGACGCCCTCAGCCTATCCACCAGCCCTACAGGAAGCTGGAAGATTGATTGAGGGGATCAAAGGGTTAAGTTTTTGTTCTGCTACATGGTTGGCAATGCCGGATGCTGGTGGCCGGGGTGTAAGAGTCAGAGGGTTAATGCTACTGTCCTTGAGTAATAAAATGTTCTCAAGTTTTATGAAAAATAATCTGCGTGCTTCCACTCAATATGAAAGTCAGATTTTTCTGGCCTTGGTCCTCAGCAACCTAGCACATATGAGATAGCTCTTTTGTTTATTGACTGTTTGATAGTGTTCCTTGTTCTTCTTACACTGAGTCATATGAGATAGCTCTTTTGTTTATTGACTGTTTGATAGTGTTCCTTGTTCTTCTTACACTGAGTCATATGAGATAGCTCTTTTGTTTATTGACTGTTTGATAGTGTTCCTTGTTCTTCTTACACTGAGTCATATGAGATAGCTCTTTTGTTTATTGACTGTTTGATAGTGTTCCTTGTTCTTCTTACACTGAGTCATATGAGATAGCTCTTTTGTTTATTGACTGTTTGATAGTGTTCCTTGTTCTTCTTACACTGAGTCATATGAGATAGCTCTTTGTTTATTGACTGTTTGATAGTGTTCCTTGTTCTTCTTACACTGAGTCATATGAGATAGCTCTTTTGTTTATTGACTGTTTGATAGTGTTCCTTGTTCTTCTTACACGGAGTTCCTGCTAGTGCTTCCTATCTAAACATATGAATTCATACAAAACCTACCTGCATAGGGTGGCTAAGGAAAACATTTGGAAGATACACAGGTGAATGAGCTAGAAAGCAAAAACCAGAAAGAATCTTGTGAGGAAAATTGGACATGACAGGAAAAAGGAGCCCCTAACTGTCTAAAGGCAAGCTACATAGCTCTTGTGGTTCCCAAAAAATAGGAGGGGAATTTAATTTCTGCATCCATAATAACCCACTGAGGATGTATCTTGTTGTGATTGACATTTAGTGTTATATGTTATATGTGTTGTGTTTCATGTAGTTTTGCTGTTCATATCATTGATTACTCTTTCTGTAGTGGTCCTTTGTTGGCACTGGGTCTGGCACGAGAGGATGCCGTGGAAAATTGGCGAGGAATGCTGGGACCAGAAGATGTGGAAGAGGCCAAGACTTCAGCACCAGACAGGTCAGTCAGTCCATGTAAAGTTCTGTTACATTGTTTAAAAGTTTGTTGTTAAGATCTTAGCTGTAAATGAATACAATTGATACGCCTGATATTTTCTTCATTGAGTAAAATGGTAAAGTTATATTCTTGTGTTTATAAATTCGAGATGTTCTAATTGACCACCTTCCAGTGCTTTTTTTTTTCTTTCTTTTTTTTCTACCTTCTCACCTCACCTCACCTGTCTCACCTGTCAGCGTCACCAGGTTCAGTGTTGACCGCTGAATCTTTGACACCACCACCTCCATCCAGGCCGCTCTGTCTCGACTTTTGTGAATAACTTCTTAAATATTTAGGCCACTGATGTTGGTTATGTTCTTGATGTATGAGATTGAAGGTCTGCCTTTCTTCCTGTTTGCCTATTTTTCCTTGAATATTGGTTGCCGTGAGGTCCATGTTCTTGGTACCTGACACATGGCCAATGTATTTTGGTCTTCTCTTGTTGATGTCTGTAGTAGTTTTCTGGTGGTATCAGGTTCTTTCAGATCACTTTCAGTAATTCTTCTGTCTGTCCATTTGACATGTAATAGTCTCTGGTAAAACCACACCTCTGCTGCCTCAATTCTTCTGCAATCAATTTTTCTGAGAGTCCAGGTTTTGCAGCCATAAATCATGATTGGCCAGATCAAACATTTTAAAAGTTTAATTTTCAGGCCGTTTGGTATGCCTCTGTCTTTCCAGATGTTGTTGAGTTGGACCAGTTTTACTTTGCTATTCCAGTTCATATTTTGATGTCTTTGGAGCAGGTTCCATCGTCAATTTTTACAGAGCCAAGATATTTGAAATCCTTAATATTTTCCAAAAGAACTTTATTAATTAAGATGTTATAATTGTTTTCAGTGTCTTTGCCTTTGATATGTAGCACTTTTGTTTTCTTGGCATTCAAGTTTATGCCAGCCTTTTTGCCCGCTACATCCATCTTGTAAAGACTTCTTTTCATACCGGTAATGTTGTTGTCTGCTAATAGTGCAGTATTATCAGCATAGCACTGGTTTGTAAGATTTTTCCTTCTTTCTTTATGCCCATGCCTTCTATATCAGTATCTCTCATGACTTGTTCCAAAAGGCTACAGTTAGATGGAACAGTCAGAATGTGACTTCTTCAACATCCACAGGGGAGTTAGACAAGGTTGTATCCTCTCACTGTATCTCTTTAACATCTATACGGAACAAGTCATGACAATTGTACAATTTAAAAGGCGTGTCCTCCTTAGTTTTGTACCTATGTAACAGAATCTCTTCAACAATGATGTGTGTCTGTTTTTCATCTTCACTAAACCAGTGTGGAACCCACTTTGCTCAACATATCTCATTCCAAATTATATTGTTATAATTGCATAACTGATTCATGACTAATACCCATATCATGAATGATCTATTCACATGTAATTTGCTTGTCTTTATTCAGAATTTGAACGTTTTTCTTATCCATAGCTTCAGTTGCCCTCCATGGTTATGCTTGCTTGTAACATCATTTTGTCCTTCTTTCGAGACTCACATCTACTTAAAAGCTACAAACTGTGAAAGAGCTTGTGCCCCACATACATTGGGTGATGTTTTTAATACATCTGTGCAAGAACGTCTGTTATAAAATTCAGTTTTGACATAGGCTTTCTGTTCTTAACGCTAAACATGGCTGCGACACTTGAATCATTGTACCCATTGTGACGATCGTAACAATTGCTGTCAAAATACTTACTTATAATTTTGTAATTAGCACTGAATAATTTGGCAAGATGTGTGTGAAGTTTCAGAATGCTGCAACAGTTAATTTTTAAGATATTAGGACATATGTGCTATTCATTGGAGGACCCACGTATGTGTTGCTGCATATGTCTGCAAGTTACAAAAAATGTTTTGCAGTTTACGAGCGCAGTTTGCAGTGGAAGCGGTTCCCCTTAACCAGCTGCACGGTTCAGACTCAGCAGAAGCAGCCCAGAAAGAACTCCAGTTCTTCTTCCCAATGGAACAGACTGTCGCCATGATTAAACCAGATGCCTATGGCACAAAAGGTATGTTCCTGATAACTTCAATAGTGGTTTCATTGTGGATTTGTCAGTTTTTTATTTGTTGTCTTTATTATTACCGTGTTAAAAGGTACATTTACATTACAAGAAGTTGTCTCAAACCCATCACATAACTGGAATTTTGGAATTACAAACAAACAAACAATGAATTTCCAATCAGCTAAACGTTCGTATGTGAGAACTAAACAATATTCCCGAGTGACATTGGGAATAAATTCTGTTGTAGCATAGTATCAAGAGATATGATTTAGAAGCGCACAGTAGCAAGAAATCTGGGGAGAGCTAGACAGCAGAAGGTCCTCAGAGGAGAAGTCCTCTCAAGCAAGTGTGCCATTCTTTTCTTTTCCTGGGTTTGAAACCACACCTCCAAGGTGATTAGGCACATTAAGGCTAAGTTACCCATGTGATGAATGTCTTTACCAGGTAACTATCGGATACCTGCTGTAAGAAGGAAAATGTTAAGCTTTATGATGTTCAATTTTGTTCCTCCACTTCCAGATTCATCTGGAACTCTTTATGGCTGCTTATGTCATTACCTTTATGGCTCTGATCCTCTCCTTCCCAGAAATTGAGAGCTGTTTCATGATGTCAGTGGCTAACACGCCAAGCAACCCCTTTGCTCCATCCTATTTGGCAAGAACTTTGGTATGGAAGCCAGATTTTCTGAAGTTGCTGAATAGACTGGCCTACTTTTTACCCTTGTAGAAATGGACTTAACTCATTGTACTTTCATACGGCACTGTGAGTTAAATCAGAATCATTTGTTTTGATGAAAGGGAGTTCAGTACTACATCCAGTCTCATGCCATTTCTGGGGTGTTTTTTTCCCCCACTGAGGAAGATGTGCAGTGCACTCCCTGCTACCTGCTTCATCCAGTAGACCCTGCATCCTGCCTCCATGCCCTGGCTGTTACAGCTTTTTTCCTAACACAGTTTGCTGCCTCCTGCCATGTATAAGGTTGCTGAGCTTCTGGTGGCATGGTTTTCCTCTGGCACTGCTGATCACTTGTGCTGTCTCTTTAAACACTTGATCGTGTCTGCATCTGTATCTTCCTTGGATTAATGCTAATTTGCATGAACTCAGGACATGTCCTTTTCTTTTTTTTTTTTTTTTTTTTTTCTTTTTTTTTGGTTTTGTCATGGCAGAGTGGTTACCCATGGTCATCTGATTTTCTCCATTTCACCAGATTTGCAGTAGTCAGTTATAAATCTCAGGATGAAACTGATCATGAGAGTGGCTCTGTGCCACAGGTCACTTCAGCTGAGATTTCTTTAGAGTTCACTTTCACATGTTGTCCATTGCTCCTGTTGGCCAGACTGGGTTGCCTACAGGATTCTTTTGGCGTCCTCTTCTTTTTCATCTCATGTATTATCATATCCCTTTTTTTGCCTTTCCGTTGACCTTGACTACCATTCCACATTTGTTGATTCCAGTCCTTGCGTATTGGTTTGTGTGTTTCCTATATTTCTCTGATCTTGAGGGTTTGTTGTTGTTGTCGTTGTCGTTGTTGTTGTTGATGTTGTTGTTGTTGTTGTTGCATTCACTACATCCTGGACTTTCCATTTTGTGTTTGTCTTCAGTTAGAGTTGGATTGATCTCACAACTTTATCTTTTTGAGCCCTGAAGCAAGCTTAGAAGCTTGACCTTTTCCACCTTGTACATCTCAATGATGGATTTTATTGGTAGCTTCAGCTTTGCTTGGCCTTTTCCTTATATACTGATTTTGGCCTCCACTGATTCCACTATGCTGGTACTGATATCATATATCAGTAGAGGCCAGAGGAGCTTTGGGTTGAGCATGAATGGCAGGCACCAGCCTTTGTATTTACCAGTGAGGCCACATGGTTCATCGCCTGCTGGCTGTCTTCTGCCATTCGTGGTCATTTCTCCTTTTCGTATCTGTCAGGGAGTCATCATACCTCCTTCCAAGGCTCTTGACTAGTTCTTTTGTCTGTGTTGGAATGGCTAGGTTGACTATAGTAAATGTTATTGTTTCAGCTACTTTTCCATTCTGTAGTGAGAGACTCCATGATTTCTTTGGTTCAAAACTTATCCTGGACGAGACGACCAACTTGTCTAATTGCGTCAGTATTTTGTTTATTTCCTTGTCCTTTGTGGAAAGCAAACTTATTATTTTCATTACATTTGAATGTTGAATAATATTATTGTCTTAAAAAAAAATCTTGAATTACTAACAATAGCAGTACATGAACAAAGCAACCTGTATTTGCTTTACAAATAGTCAGTCCTTTGATGTGTACTTTATTTCAGATGCCATTATTGACAAGATCCACCAAGCCGGTTTCAGAATAGCTGCCAGGAAAGAGACTACCATCACAAGAGATATTGCAGAAAGTTTCTATGAAGACCAGAAAGACAAAGAGTACTTTGAAACCTTGGTTGAGCACATGACCAGGTGAATGAATATATTTTATTCACTTTTCCATGGAAAACAAAGCCAAAAGAACAAAAGTGGAACTGATAGCAAGCCTGTATGTGTGTGTGTGTGTGTGTATCTGTGTGTGTGTATGTTTATGTGTATGTGTGTGTAATACTAGTGCATATGCATGTGCATGTGCATGTGCATACAGGCGTAATTGTGTGTATGTGTATATGCATGCATGATTTTTGTCCATTTCTAGAATCTGCCTAGTGGAAAGTTTTTATTGCTGTAATATTGAATGCATATGACTTGTATTGAATGTCAAAAACATTTCATAAAAAGTCTTTGACCTGAATTTCAGCAAGATATTTCATCTGATAAAATGAATGTTGTAACAAAATGTTTATATAGTAAACAGTGAAGTTTAAAAAGAGTGATCAGTGTTTCACAGGAAGTGTTTCCAACATGTGCCTTTTGACAATTAATGTAAATGTCCCTTTTCTGCACTTCCAATTGGTGTCTTTAGAATATTACTGCATATATACTTATGTATGTTTCCTATAAGTGTCTTTTTGAGTATCGTTGCATTGGTCATTTGTACAACAATGAAAGTAGTTATGGCTCTTAAAGGAATAAGAAAAAGTTGTCAACAAGAGAAGTAGCAGGTACACAGCAGGGGACATATGAAATAGCAAGATGGTTTGTTTCTTAGTGGTAAATAGTAGATTCATGTTTTTTTAATGGGGATTCATGAGGTACTACAAACAGAAAAGTACAGTTCACTGTAGTAAAGCCTAAATTTGGTTCAGTGACAGACTGGTAAAGGATAGACAATATCATGTAGAACCACACATTAGGTAGAATCTCAACCGACAGCACATAGGGTTTATGTGCAGATAGATGGCTGAGAGTGGCAGAATGGTTCAGATGTTCACCTGCCAATAACTAAACTTGAGGTTCTCGGTTCGCTCCTGTAGAGGCCTCAACTTTTCTCCTCAGTTTGACCAGAAAATTGAACTGAACGTCTAGTCCTTCAGAAGGGGACGAAAAACCAGTCAGACCTGTGTGCCTTCTGGCTGCACATGCTAAAGATTTCACATCAGTTGAAAATCGTGAAGAACAGGGCATTGCCCGGCTGCATTGGTATAAAATGTTGGAGAGATAAGTTGATTTTCCAGATCCCACCCCTGAAGTCTAATTAGCGTTCTTGCCTTTCTGAAGTCTTGGTTAAAAAAAATGTGGCTATAAATATGAATTTGAATTGAGGGAGAGGGGATGGGCGCCACCCTTGTGATGCTGGCCCTGGGAGGGGTTTAGGTCTCTGCCAACTCACTCCCCTAGGATTCTAGGGTTATGGAACTATGTAGGTAGGACCTCAGGACCTGGCCGGCTCATTGGTTTATGTGCAGGCTTAAGGCTTGTGCCATGATCATTCTGGATCTCTCCGTCACATGGTACCTGTGACGCTAGTGCATGTGGAATTCTTTCTGAGCGCAAAGATGTCATCTTGAGAAACTGAAACTTAAACTGAAACTACATGGCTGAACCCATGATCATATTGGATTTTTTCCATTAAGTGATTTTTGTGGCTTCAGTGCATATGAAATTTATTCCAAGCAGGAAGACACCATCTTGAGAAAAGAGAAAGTGGTGAATGATGGAGAATGATTCATTTGCAGTGGCCCCACCATGTTCATGGTGTTGTCGAAGGAATCAGCTGTGGCGGGCTGGAGACAGGAGATTGGACCCACTGATCCTGAGAAGGCTAAAGGAAGAAGCCCCTGGATCGTAGGTTTTCTTTCCTTTCTATGCTGCATTTGTATCATGTGTTTTGTTGTTTTTTTGGTTCAGTTGAGCCATTATTTTCATTTTGTTTTGTTTTGTTTCTATTGTGCTCTTGTTTTTGTTCAGCAAGTTCATAAAGTGTTCATGCTCTTACTACTATACTTTGACCCAAAACATATTTGTAGAGTTGTTTATAGTTGATGCCTGCTTGTATGTATCCACCAAACATGCCATTTATTATAATAATTTCCATAATGTAAATACATCTGTTTTTTTTTTATGAGTAAGATGTGTGTAATTTCCATAACTTAAATACGTCTGGGTTTTTTTTAAAGAGTACTGATGTGTTTTGGTGATACCTGTGAAGACTTTTTGTGATGTGGTAGGTTCATCTGTAAAGATAAACAGTAAAGTAATAGAAATGATATCAGATATTCCTCATGTGCATGATTTAAAATAGACCTAAGTGCTCACAGTGTTCAGCAAAATGTAGATACTTACATACATGGATAAGTATACATTCATGAGATGGCACAGAAAGTGAGAACTTGGTTTGAGGTCATTATTTTACAGCACTGGTGTGTTTTTCTTTCTTTCTCCACAGTCTTCGTGCCCAGTTTGGTACTGATGTTCTGCATAATGCAGTCCATGGTGCTTCATCCACTGAGGAGGCAGTTCGAAAGATAGAATCTGTGTTTGGCCATCTGGAATTTAACGCTGACGGTACTGTGAAAGGTAGATATTAGTCCTGCTGTGATGAGGATCTGTGTGGCGACCCACAAAACTACGATTTGGTCTGTAATTTAAGCACGTTTGCCTCTGTGTTTGCTTGCCATGCTTACCTTTCCTCTACAAGGCTCCTTTTAAAGAGTGCAGGCATTGACTGTTAAATTCCAGAGACTTAGTGATGAATTTTCTTTGGTTTTAAATCTGCAATGTGCTTCAGTAGAATCTCACATTCATACCACCTCTCATCAGCTTTTAGTGCCAGATTCTGACTACAAGTTGATATTAGTATTACATGCATGGAAGAATACATGCATGTATGCATATGTGTATGTGTATGTGTATGTATGTGTCTTTTTAATGTGTATGTGCTTGTGTATGTGTGTGTGTGTATGTCTACTTCACAGTGGGAAACTGATTATGGACCAAACACTCTTTCTTCTTTAGAATACTTCTCTTATCAATGTTTACATTCGTAGGTTTCAGCATAGTTTGATGTTAAAGAGAAAAAGAAAGTGCTCTCATTTCTGTATGAGCTGTCTCCTTGCCACGTGACAGTGGAGGTCAGTAATATCTCTGCAAGACATATATGCGCTGCCTGCAAGTCATGCGTGATCTCTATATCATGGCAAGACTTTGTGAGTATATATATATATATATACCAAAGTGAAGCCTGATTGATATAGATGTAGAACTCCGACATTCCTATGTTACTTTATGAGTTCAAGCCTGGCTTAGCAAAAATCTTGGTGCATATAGCACACATAGCACCTAACCATGTTTAGAGTTGAGGCAGGAAACACAGCAAGGGAGAAAGGATCAGCATTGTGTATTACTTGTCATTATATCACCACCACCTTTCCCTTCCATGTGCACAGGCCTGGTGACCTAGTGCTCTAACATGAAGACAGACACTGGCAAAGTATCTGTAACAAAACCACTGATCCTCAAAAGCTATGGCTCACAAACTGTGTAGTCACTAGCACTTTAATGATACTTTTTAGTTTTCTTTTTTTTTCTTTTTTTTTTTTTAATCCATTCTGGATGTTTATCCTAATTCCACTTCAAAAGACATAGGATCTGACTGGTTTTACATTTTTCATGGCATAATCAAATGAACAATATAGAGCAAACAGCAAGAAAAAGAAGAACAACAGCAGCAATAGCAACAACAGTAAAACTGCGTTAGGACATGAAAAAAAATCAAACATGCTTTCATATGCAGCAGATTGTACGTAACTCATCAGAGAATATTTGATGTGAGTTTCAATGGACTAATAATAACCTGATAAAATTTTTGAAGAGTTAGTTACTAATTACCTTTTTTGTTCTTAACATTTTTATCATTATTAGTAATATTACTGACATTTGTATTTTCTTATCAAAGTCAGACTCTTAAGTGCATGATCTAATTTTAGTTAACATACTTACTCATATCTTTTAAGAGTAGTTTAATTTCAGAATCTCAGATGACTGTACTGTAGGTACTTTAGTGTGTGTGTGTGTGTGTGTGTGTGTGTGTGTGCGTGTGTGCGTGTGTGTGTGTGTTTGTGTGTGTGTTCTTTTCAAAAGAACTTTATATGTTTTTTTTTAAATGTCTACTTGGACAAGCATCTGTGCTTGAGCTGAGAAGAGGTGGATCTGTAGAGAGATGAAATTCATTTAGACATTCAGTAGACCTGTTTTGTTTGGGGAATATAAATTTATCATTCCTTTACAGTAGTACTTCTGTATCCATCATCACCATTGTTGTCATCATCATCATTGTCATCATCATCATCATCGTCATCATCATCATCAACTTTATTATTATTATTGATATTATTATTATTATTATTATTATTATCATTATTATTATTATTGCTGTTGTTGTTGTCATCATCATTATTATTATTGTTGTTGTTGTTATTATTTTATTAGCATCACATCACACCATCACCAATACCATCACCAATGTCGTCATCATTGTCGTTGTCATCATCATCATCATCGTTGTCGTCGTCGTCGTCATCATCATCGTTGTTATCATTGTCATCATTGTCATCATTACCACCACCACCACCACCATCACCACTATCATCATCATCATCATCATCATCATTGTTAATGCAGTGTAAACTGTTCACCAAAAATAGTAATAGATAATACCATGAAATCAGAAATAGATTATAAGTAACACTAGTCCATAAAGAGTAAATAAGGAAATGTGTGGAAAGTATGGCACATCTCATTATCATTATTTCTGTTTTCATTTCATGTCATTATCATTATTTATATTTTTACTGTTATTATCCATTATGTGTTGGTTGTTTGTGCTAGTATGTATTGTTGCTTTGTCTGCTTTAAAGAAAATGGTTTGCTGAATATGTGCCTGTGCTCACAGTCCTAGTTTGCCGCATGTTTGCACACGGTTTTGCTGTGCCACTTAAAGCTTTAACACACGACCAACATGGTGGTTTGAAGGTGTTTTAAGGACGCAAGGTCCCTTCACAACTCTACACAGGTCGTCAGCCATGGCAGTGATGTATTCCGTGTGATAACAACAAGTGTGCTGTGTTAGTTTCATGTAGACAAGCAATCTTGCAAGTCTTGCATGAAACTGATAATTACTGCTGATGACTGACACAGTATATGTAGAATTCAGAGTCACTTACACAGTTTTCTGACTTTTTTGTTGAAATTTATGCATCATGATGCATTTCTTTCATCATTACTTGAATTTCCTGTGAAAAGATTTTTTTTAGCAGTGCGATATAAAATAAAAATCGGGAAACGAAATGAAAATCTTAACATACAGTGATGTAAATCTTGATGTGTACTTTGCAGTTCTTGATTCTACTTTAATGTGCCAGAGGTCAGCATTGTGTGATATGTGTCTGTAATATGTTGAATATATTTCATAATTTAATTAAATAAGTGATTTCTGTTTTATGGTGGTTTAAATGAATAGCTTTTGTTTTATGTATTAATCTTTTTCTGTCACTGATCTGTAGACTTCACTTATATTGCACACATAGTCTAGTTTGTAATTACTAATGGCCGGAAATAATTCACAAAATGTGTATATTTCATTTGCATAGTTACTTTTGGCTTTTTTGTTCCTGTAAGTATTTCATGTAGAAATAATACTTCTTACCTTCAGTGCACCACTGTCATAGCAACATAATAATTCTAAGTGTGAACAGCTGCATGTGTAATGCAGGAACAAATGTGCTCATCAGAAAAAATCACATGTTGGGACAGAGGAAAGTCCTGCATGCTCAAAGGGCAAGGCAAAATATTCAAAATGTTAACAAAAACATGTTTATTGGACAAGGGAAAATTGCTGCATTTTTGAAGGGCAAGGTATAATGTTGTATGTGGTGTAAGGACAATAAGGAAAAAAAGATGCATTTTAAAGATGGAAAGGTTAGGGTGAGGGAAAATGCTGCACGTTTAAAAGGCAAGGAAAAACGATGTATGTTTAAAGGACTAGGGGGACATTCTGCATGTTTAAAGGCAAGAGAAAGTTTGGAAAATTGCATGTTTAGAGGGCAAGTAAAATGTGTTTAGAAAGCAGGGAAAAGATGCATGTTTAGAAGTCAAGGAAAAGGCATATTTAGAGGGCAAGTAAAAACTGCGTGTTTAGAGGGCAAGTAAAAACTGGTGTTTAAGAGGGCAAGTAAAAACTGTGTGTTTTAGAGGGCAAGTAAAAACTGCGTGTTTAGAGGGCAAAGTAAAAGACTGTCGTGTTTAGAGGGCAAGTAAAAACTGCGTGTTTAGAGGGCAAGTAAAAACTGTGTTAAGGCAAGTAAATGCGTGTTTAGAGGGCAAGTAAAAACTGCGTGTTTAGAGGCAAGTAAAAACTCGTAGTTAGGCAAGTAAAAACTGCGTGTTTAGAGGGCAAGTAAAAACTGCTTTAAGGCAAGAAAAGATGTTTTAGAGGGCAAGTAAAAACTGCGTGTTTAGAGGGCAAGTAAAAACTGCTGTTTAGAGGGCAAAGGAAAAGATGTGTGTTTAGAGGGCAAAGAAAGACTGCTGTTTAGAGGGCAAGAAAAAGGTGTTTAGAGGGCAAGAAAAATGCTGTGTTTAGAGGGCAAAGAAAAGATGTGTTGTTTAGAGGGCAAAGAAAAGATGCATGTTTTAGAGGGCAAAGAAAAGATGTGTGTTAGAGGGCAAAGAAAAAGATGTGTGTTTAGAGGGCAAAGAAAAGATGTGTGTCTAGAGGGCAAAGAAAAGATGCATGTTTAGAGGGCAAAGAAAAGATGTGTGTTAGAGGGCAAAGAAAAAATGTGTGTTTAGGGGCAAAGAAAAGATGTGTGTCTAAGAGGGCAAAGAAAAAAAGATGCATGTTTAGAGGGCAAAGAAAAATGTGTGTTAAGGGCAAGAAAAGATGTGTGTTTAGAGGGCAAGAAAAGATGTGATGTTTAGAGGGCAAGAAAAGATGCATGTTTAGAGGGCAAAGAAAAGATGATGTTTAGAGGCAAAGAAAAGATGTGTGTTTAGAGGGCAAAGAAAAGATGTGTGTTTAGAGGGCAAAGAAAGATGTGTGTTTAGAGGCAAAGAAAAGATGTGTGTTTAGAGGGCAAAGAAAAATTGTGTTTAGAGGGCAAAGAAAAGATGTGTTTAGAGGGCAAAGAAAAGATTGTGTTTAGAGGCAAAGAAAAGATGTGTGTTTAGAGGGCAAAGAAAAGATGGATGTTTAGAGGGCAAAGAAAAGATGTGTGTCTAGAGGGCAAAGAAAAGATGCTGTTTAGAGGGCAAAGAAAAGATGTGTGTCTAGAGGGCAAAGAAAAGATGTGTGTTAGAGGGCAAAGAAAAGATGTGTGTTAGAGGGCAAAGAAAAGATGTGTGTTTAGAGGGCAAAGAAAAGATGTGTGTCTAGAGGGCAAAGAAAAGATGTGTGTCTAGAGGGCAAAGAAAAGATGTGTGTTTAGAGGGCAAAGAAAAGATGTGTGTCTAGAGGGCAAAGAAAAGATGTTGTTTAGAGGGCAAAGAAAAGATGTGTGTCTAGAGGGCAAAGAAAAGATGGTGTTTAGAGGGCAAAGAAAAGATGTGTGTCTAGAGGGCAAAGAAAAGATGTGTTTAGAGGGCAAAGAAAAGATGTGTGTCTAGAGGGCAAAGAAAAGATGTGTGTTTAGAGGGCAAAGAAAAGATGCGTGTCTAGAGGGCAAAGAAAAGATGTGTGTTTAGAGGGCAAAGAAAAGATGTGTGTCTAGAGGGCAAAGAAAAGATGTGTGTTTAGAGGGCAAAGAAAAGATGTGTGTCTAGAGGGCAAAGAAAAGATGTGTGTTTAGAGGGCAAAGAAAAGATGTGTGTCTAGAGGGCAAAGAAAAGATGTGTGTTTAGAGGGCAAAGAAAAGATGTGTGTTAGAGGGCAAAGAAAAGATGTGTGTCTAGAGGGCAAAGAAAAGATGTGTGTTTAGAGGGCAAAGAAAAGATGCATGTTTAGAGGGCAAAGAAAAGATGTGTGTTTAGAGGGCAAAGAAAAGATGTGTGTCTAGAGGGCAAAGAAAAGATGTGTGTTTAGAGGGCAAAGAAAAGATGTGTGTTTAGAGGGCAAAAGATAAAGATGCAGTGTGTGTTTAGAGGGCAAAGAAAAGATGTGTGTTTAGAGGGCAAAGAAAAGATGTGTGTTTAGAGGGCAAAGAAAAGATGCATGTTTAGAGGGCAAAGAAAAGATGTGTGTTTAGAGGGCAAAGAAAAGATGTGTGTTTAGAGGGCAAAGAAAAGATGTGTGTTTAGAGGGCAAAGAAAAGATGTGTTTAGAGGGCAAAGAAAATGATGTGTGTTTAGAGGGCAAAGAAAAGATGTGTGTTTAGAGGGCAAAGAAAAGATGTGTGTTTAGAGGGCAAAGAAAAGATGTGTGTTTAGAGGGCAAAGAAAAGATGTGTGTTTAGAGGGCAAAGAAAAGATGTGTGTTTAGAGGCAAAGAAAAGATGTGTGTTTAGAGGGAAAAGAAAAGATGTGTGTTTAGAGGGCAAAGAAAAGATGTGTTTAGAGGGAATAGAAAAGATGTGTTTAGAGGGCAAAAGAAAAGATGTGTGTTTAGAGGGCAAAGAAAAGATGTGTGTTTAGAGGGAAAGAAAAGATGTGGTTTAGAGGCAAGTAAAAACTGCATGTTTAGAGGGCAAAGAAAAAGATGGTGTTTAGAGGGCAAAGAAAAGATGTGTGTCTAGAGGGCAAAGAAAAGATGCATGTTTAGAGGGCAAAGAAAAGATGCATGTTTATGTTTAGAGGGCAAAGAAAAGATGCATGTTTATGTTTAGAGGGCAGGTGAAAGGTGCATGTTTAGAGGGCAAGGAAAAATGCAACATGATTATATGTAAAGGAATGTATTATGTTTGGTAGATAAAAGAAAAGCTGCATGTTTAGAAGGATAAAGAAATATTGCATGTATAAATAGATATGTAGTTACATTCTTCTTCTTTTTATGTCACTTGAAATAGTTGTAGCTTAAAAATAATGTTAAAAAGAGTTAGGACTGTTTACATGTTGAAAGTTAAGGGAGAAGGCTGTACACATAAAGACAGAGTGAACTTCATTCATAAGAGATTGTGTTTACAATAAAAGATGTCTGTTATGCAAGTAAAGATTGTTTTCTTTGTCTTGGGGCACATGCTGTTGAAAAGAAGATGTGTTTTTAGAGGCAGAAAAATGCTGTTGTGTGAGGCAATGAAAGGTGTGTTTTAGCTTAAAATGCACTTGATTGACTGTGTAGAGGATGTAATTTTTGTCTAAGATAGCTGCATGTATGAAGGACTAGAAATATTCTTTGCTTGTTCACTGCTGTTAAGGATGTTTTCTTTGTCTTGTTCACGCTGTATAAGGTTGTCTTGTCTTGTTAAATGCATGTATAAGATTTTTATGTTTCCTGTTATGTGTAATGAAGTGATTTTTTTGTCCTATGTCACTTGCATGTATGAAGGTTGTGTTTTCTTTGTCCTTGTTCACTGCTGTAATAGTTGTTTCTTTGTCCTTTTAACTGCTATAAGGTTGTCTTTGTCCTTGTTCACTGCTGTATGAAGATTGTTTTCTTTGTCCTTGTTCACTGCGTATGAAGGTTGTTTCTTGTCCTTGTTCACTGCTGTAAGAAGGTTGTTTTCTTTGTCCTTGTTAACTGCTGTATGAAGTTGTTTTCTTTGTCCTTGTTCACTGCTGTATGAAGATTGTTTTCTTTGTCCTTGTTAACTGCTGTATGAAGGGTGTTTTCTTTGTCCTTGTTCACTGCTGTATGAAGATTGTTTTCTTTGTCCTTGTTCACTGCTGTATGAAGATTGTTTTCTTTGTCCTTGTTAACTGCTGTAATGTTGAGTGTTTACTAACAGTAACAGACATGCTTCATTTACAAACGAGATGGAATAAGCTTTTGAAGCACACAAATGATGGCTATATACATAACATACACAATGTCATACACACACACACATACACACTAAAGTATCTGTACAACTTGCATCTAGTTTGTCTCTAATTTTTCTCAATTTTTACTCATAAAATAAAAACAGAGAATGATCAGATTGACCAGAACTCTAGCTTTGTATATGCCATATCTGTGTTTGAACAAGGTATATCTTTGTGGATATCTTACCCATGTATGAATTGGTCTTTTGAATAGATCTTACCCCAGTTTCAGTCACATTTGAAACAGATGTGAAAATTTACCAGCAAGAACTGTTTGTTCATATGTAGAATATTTTTCCGTACTTGGATACAGCACTTTGACCATGAAGGCAGAAAGTCATGATTAAGATATATTATCATAGATGTTAGAAATTGAAAATGTTAGTATGGCTGGAATTACTTTTCCAACTCTTTATTTCTTGTTTTTTTCCCCTCTCCTTAATTTGTTTTTGTAGTCCGTATTGTAATCTCTTGGTTTCTCTCCTCCTTTCTTTACTTTTGAATTAAAAAGAAAATAGTTGTTCATATGTAACAAGACTAATTTGTGATGGTCTTATTTTCTGTTTCAAACCCACCCAGGAGCAGAAATACAACAGGAAAAAGAAGAAGAAGGTAAGCAGTTTTCTGCTGTCTGTTGCTCTTCTTTTGTCTCTCCCTTCCTGAAACTTTCCATCTTTCTGTGTTTGAATGGCCCTCTGCTGTCTGTCTATCAAATTTCTGTCATCCCTTTTCCCATGAGTGATATGAATGAGAGAAAAACAAACATTTCTGTCTGTCTTTCTGTCTGTCTTTCTTTCTGTCTGTCTGTCTTCATCAATTACAGTGGTTCCTTAGTTGTTAATTGATGGATCTTTTTCAAAATCAGATCTTAACTCTTTTGCCGCCAAGTTTCTAATTGTAAAACACTCCTTAGTTCTGAGTTGTTCTCAGTCTGTGCTTGGTCGAAGAAAGTCATTCAGTCTGTGTCAAAATGACACAGTGGCTTATACCATCACAAACTCAATGGAGGGGTGAAGGGTTGTATATCGACATATCGCAGCAATCATGCAGGAAAGTCAGCTGTTGGAAGGACTTTGTCACTGTGTGAAAAAAACTGTCTTTTTAACACTATCCTTTGTGTTGACCAAATTTGCTGTGGCTGTGAATGATTGTGTAGAGACTAAATTTGTCTGTGGCTGTGAAATAATGAAATCCTACCAGATGTTACGCGTCTGCAATGCGCAAATTTCAGTGGATCTAGTCCGTCATAGCTTTATACCATTGAGCATGTAAAAATGAATTTTTACAGATTTCTTAGCTGTTTATCAGTAAATCTGGTTGTTGTTTCTTAAAGAATTTCATACAAAATCCATTACATTATGCTAGAAGTGTATCAATGGTACTGCACCTATCTATCTCTGTGACCACTCCAAATGTACACCCCTTCCCAACCCCTTCGTTCTGATTCTGATCACCATCTGTGCATAAATTCCTCCATACAGATGTTCCACAGTTGGTTGCCGCTGTTTTCTGTATCTGGTTCATACAGCTGGAAGGAGCTTCCCCCGTTTATTTGATAACCATATACGCCATCTACCTTCAAGTCTAACTTGAAGACATAGCTTTCTGTCCATCAGTGATTTCCCCCTGTGTGTGCCCAAGACATAGCTTTCTGTCCATCAGTGATTTCCCCCTGTGTGTGCCCAAGACATAGCTTTCTGTCCATCAGTGATTTCCCCCTCTGTGTGCCCAAGACATAGCTTTCTGTCCATCAGTGATTTCCCCCTCTGTGTGCCCAAGACATAGCTTTCTGTCCATCAGTGATTTCCCCCTCTGTGTGCCCAAGACATAGCTTTCTGTCCATCAGTGATTTCCCCCTGTGTGTGCCCAAGACATAGCTTTCTGTCCATCAGTGATTTCCCCCTGTGTGTGCCCAAGACATAGCTTTCTGTCCATCAGTGATTTCCCCCTGTGTGTGCCCAAGACATAGCTTTCTGTCCATCAGTGATTTCCCCTCTGTGTTGCCCAAGACATAGCTTTCTGTCCATCAGTGATTTCCCCCTGTGTGTGCCCAAGACCTAGCTTTCTGTCCATCAGTGATTTCCCCTCTGTGTGCCAAGACATAGCTTTCTGTCCATCAGTGATTTCCCCCTCTGTGTGCCCAAAAACATAGCTTTCTGTCCATCAGTGATTTCCCCCTCTGTGTGCCCAAGACATAGCTTTCTGTCCATCAGTGATTTCCCCCTTGTGTGCCCAAGACATAGCTTTCTGTCCATCAGTGATTTCCCCTGTTGTGCCCAGACATAGCTTTCTGTCCATCAGTGATTTCCCCCTTGTGTGCCCAAGACATAGCTTTCTGTCCATCAGTGATTTCCCCTGTGTGTGCCAAGACATAGCTTTCTGTCCATCAGTGATTTTCCCCTGTGTGTGCCCAAGACTAGCTTTCTGTCCATCAGTGATTTCCCCCTTGTGTGCCCAAGACATAGCTTTCTGTCCATCAGTGATTTCCCCCTCTGTGTGCCCAAGACATAGCTTTCTGTCCATCAGTGATTTCCCCCCTGTGTGCCAAGACATAGCTTTCTGTCCATCAGTGATTTCCCCCTTGTGTGCCCAAGACATAGCTTTCTGTCCATCATGATTTCCCCCTGTGTGCCCAAGACTAGCTTTCTGTCCATCAGTGATTTCCCCCTTGTGTGCCCAAGACATAGCTTTCTGTCCATCAGTGATTTCCCCCTCTGTGTGCCCAAGACATGCTTTCTGTCCATCAGTGATTTCCCCTGTTGTGCCCAAGACATAGCTTTCTGTCCATCAGTGATTTCCCCCTCTGTGTGCCCAAGACATAGCTTTCTGTCCATCAGTGATTTCCCCTCTGTGTGCCCAAGACATAGCTTTTGTCCATCAGTGATTTCCCCTTGTGTGCCCAAGACATAGCTTTCTGTCCATCAGTGATTTCCCCCTTGTGTGCCCAAGACTAGCTTTCTGTCATCAGTGATTTCCCCCTTGTGTGCCCAAGACATAGCTTTCTGTCCATCAGTGATTTCCCCCTCTGTGTGCCCAAGACATAGCTTTCTGTCCATCAGTGATTTCCCCCTGTGTGCCCAAGACATAGCTTTCTGTCCATCAGTGATTTCCCCCTCTGTGTGCCCAAGACATAGCTTTCTGTCCATCAGTGATTTCCCCCTTGTGTGCCCAAGACATAGCTTTCTGTCCATCAGTGATTTCCCCCTTGTGTGCCCAAGACATAGCTTTCTGTCCATCAGTGATTTCCCCCTCTGTGTGCCCAAGACATAGCTTTCTGTCCATCAGTGATTTCCCCCTCTGTGTGCCCAAGACATAGCTTTCTGTCCATCCGTGATTTCCCTCTGTGTGTGCCCAAGACATAGCTTTCTGTCCATCAGTGATTTCCCCCTCTGTGTGCCCAAGACATAGCTTTCTGTCCATCAGTGATTTCCCCTCTGTGTGCCCAAGACATAGCTTTCTGTCCATCAGTGATTTCCCCCTCTGTGTGCCCAAGACATAGCTTTCTGTCCATCAGTGATTTCCCCCTCTGTGTGCCCAAGACATAGCTTTCTGTCCATCAGTGATTTCCCCCTCTGTGTGCCCAAGACATAGCTTTCTGTCCATCAGTGATTTCCCCCTGTGTGTGCCCAAGACATAGCTTTCTGTCCATCAGTGATTTCCCCCTTGTGTGCCCAAGACATAGCTTTCTGTCCATCAGTGATTTCCCCCTTGTGTGCCCAAGACATAGCTTTCTGTCCATCAGTGATTTCCCCCTCTGTGTGCCCAAGACATAGCTTTCTGTCCATCAGTGATTTCCCCCTCTTGTGCCCAAGACATAGCTTTCTGTCCATCAGTGATTTCCCCCTTGTGTGCCCAAGACTAGCTTTCTGTCCATCAGTGATTTCCCCCTCTGTGTGCCCAAGACATAGCTTTCTGTCCATCAGTGATTTCCCCCTGTGTGTGCCCAAGACATAGCTTTCTGTCCATCAGTGATTTCCCCCTGTGTGTGCCCAAGACATAGCTTTCTGTCCATCAGTGATTTCCCCCTCTGTGTGCCCAAGACATAGCTTTCTGTCCATCAGTGATTTCCCCCTCTGTGTGCCCAAGACATAGCTTTCTATCCATCAGTGATTTCCCCCTCTGTGTGCCCAAGACATAGCTTTCTGTCCATCAGTGATTTCCCCCTGTGTGTGCCCAAGACCTAGCTTTCTGTCCATCAGTGATTTCCCCCTGTGTGTGCCCAAGACCTAGCTTTCTGTCCATCAGTGATTTCCCCCTCTGTGTGCCCAAGACATAGCTTTCTGTCCATCAGTGATTTCCCCCTCTGTGTGCCCAAGACATAGCTTTCTGTCCATCAGTGATTTCCCCCTCTGTGTGCCCAAGACATAGCTTTCTGTCCATCAGTGATTTCCCCCTCTGTGTGCCCAAGACATAGCTTTCTGTCCATCAGTGATTTCCCCCTCTGTGTGCCCAAGACATAGCTTTCTGTCCATCAGTGATTTCCCCCTGTGTGTGCCCAAGACCATAGCTTTCTGTCCATCAGTGATTTTCCCCCTCTGTGTGCCCAAGACATAGCTTTCTGTCCATCAGTGATTTCCCCCTCTGTGTGCCCAAGACATAGCTTTCTGTCCATCAGTGATTTCCCCTCTGTGTGCCCAAGACATAGCTTTCTGTCCATCAGTGATTTCCCCCTGTGGGCCCACCTTTTGTTGTGCTCCTCTTCTGTCCTCCCCCTTCCCTCTTCCCATCTTGTGTGTTTTGTGCCATGAGTTTTGGTCATTGCCAGACAGTACCGATACTTTGGTAAATGTTGACAGTGTGCGCTTTGATTTATTTACATATCAGGATTGGGTGTCATATGAATGTCATTATTATTATTATTGATTCTTTCTAAAATTGTCATTTATTGACAAGCTGTTATGACTGCATATCAGTTTACATTCTGAATTATAATATTGTTTTTAGTCATAAAGTTACAATTACATGAGGACGTACGAGGTGCTGAAAATTGATAACTGCTTTGTTTAGTTTGATCTGGAAATTGAATTGTCTTGTCCTTTTCACCAGAGGGAAAATAAACATACAGACTGATGGAATTATGGAAATGGTTTTGTTTGAAAAAGTATTTGTAGTGGGTGAAAAGTGATCAGTGTATAGTAAGCATGAGTAGGCTGGTTCACTGTGTCTTAATCTTTTTATAACTCTGTTCTGCTCTTTGTTGATTGACACTTAGATATAAAAGATATGGATGAAAGCATTGTATTTGAAGAGTTCAAACTTCCCTATGTCAGGATAAAAACACCCAATTACATATGGACGTGTAGAAACACACACATGCATGCACAATGTATACACCCGCACACAGTGAATATGATATAGAATGAAAAGATGTAAATGAAATAATGAACAGACATGCACACATATACACTCACTTGCACACAGTGTTCAGTCCCAGGATTTATGTTAAAATTTCCCATACCAGAACACATAGTTTACATAAAGTAGGGAAACAGGAATTTTGGTTAAGATAAATCTAACAGAATCAGTACATATAAGATATGTGGTGTCGGTGATACACACATGCTTATCTTTTGGTTGAATCTTGACGACACTAAGTTGGGTGTGTTGTTCTACTTATGCAGCTGTTTCTGGCTCCCCCGTTCCTGAACCAGCTGATGTAGCCCCTGAATATCGTCAACAAGGTTTGATGATTCAAATCTCTCTGACCTGTAACCACACAACTTTACAGTCTCTTACACACTCAGACTGTCTCCTTGTTGCCTTGTATGCTTAATAAACTGTGACACTACTTCTTTTTTATCATTGTGGCTTTAACTATTTTTGTACATATGCCCTATAAATGACTCAACATCTGCTGTGACTTGATACATGTTTGTGTAAGTATTGCAGAGAACAGATCTGTTGACATATGCACAGATATCCTTAATACTCAGCCAGAGTGTTTAACATGTACAAGTCAGTGTACTTATTTTTATATTTTTAGTAACTGTAAAGAATTCGTATTGATAAACATCTAAATGATAATTTAGCAAATAATTAAAGTAAAGTAAATAATTTGATCTTGGAAACATAGAGACTATGTGATCTTGGAAACATAGAGACTATGTGTAAGATCTTGGAAACATAGAGACTATGTGTAAGATCTTGGAAACATAGAGACTATGTGTAAGATCTTGGAAACATAGAGACTATGTGTAAGATCTTGGAAACATAGAGACTTGTGTAAGATCTTGGAAACATAGAGACTATGTGTAAGATCTTGGAAACATAGAGACTATGTGTAAGATCTTGGAAACATAGAGACTTTGTGTAAGATCTTGGAAACATAGAGACTATGTGTAAGATCTTGGGAAACATAGAGACTATGTGTAAGATCTTGGAAACATAGAGACTATGTGTAAGATCTTGGAAACATAGAGACTATGTGTAAGATCTTGGAAACATAAGAACTATTTGATGTAAGATCTGGAAACATAGAGACATGTAAGATCTTGGAAACATAGAGACTTTGTGTAAGATCTTGGAAACATAGAGACTATGTGTAAGATCTTGGAAACATAGAGACTATGTGTAAGATCTTGGAAACATAGAGACTATGTGTAAGATCTTGGAAACATAGAGACTTTGTGTAAGATCTTGGAAACATAGAGACTTTGTGTAAGATCTTGGAAACATAGAGACTTTGTGTAAGATCTTGGAAACATAGAGACTTTGTGTAAGATCTTGGAAACATAGAGACTTTGTGTAAGATCTTGGAAACATAGAGACTTTGTGTAAGATCTTGGAAACATAGAGACTATGTGTAAGATCTTGGAAACATAGAGACTTTGTGTAATATCTTGGAAACATAGAGACTATTTGTAAGATCTTGGAAACATAGAGACTATGTGTAAGATCTTGGAAACATAGAGACTTTGTGTAATATCTTGGAAACATAGAGACTATGTGTAAGATCTTGGAAACATAGAGACTATGTGTAAGATCTTGGAAACATAGAGACTATGTGTAAGATCTTGGAAACATAGAGACTTTGTGTAAGATCTTGGAAACATAGAGACTTTGTGTAAGATCTTGGAAACATAGAGACTATGTGTAAGATCTTGGAAACATAGAGACTTTGTGTAGGCCTAGAACTTGTAAGTAGTTAGAAAAAATCCATCATAATATGTCCAGATTAAGTTCTGAAAATGAAATGTGTAACATGCTTTTTGATCAGACCTGTAAAACAAATAACTTATTTAATTTTAATGACTGATGACACACAAGCTAGGCAAGCAGGTACATGTATACGTTTTATGGTAATTTGTGTTAGTCTGTTTTTAACATTTTGTTATCAAAAGGATTGCCATGCTGAAAGGTTGGCACTGCAGAAGTCAAAGCATTCAAATGCTGGGAAACATGAAATGCTGAGATAGATTTTGAGGTACATCTTGTTGAAACAGAACCAGTGTCTTCATAAAACAAAGAGGCAGAGACACAGTTTGCAGTTAATCATTCTTTTGAAAGACTAGGTGGACAAATGAACAACTTTTTCTAGGGTCAGAATGATTGTCTGTGAAAGGCTGTGATGGACAGGTCATCATTACAACTTTCTCCATTGTTCGTGAAATACATGGTAAAATAAACTTGTCAGGATTCTGTGAGTGAAAACGTGGCACTGCTATCACAGTTTTATCACTCAGATTAGACAGAAGGAAAATAATGCCACGGAAACATCCAGTTCAGGATGGTTCTGTTAGAGTAGGTTAAGGAATGTGCTGACATACGGAGTGCCTGTATGTACAGCTGAGCAACAGCAAGAGCAACAGCAAGAACAAGAAGCAGAACAGCAGCAGGCTGAGGAACAGGGAGAGACACAGGCAGAAGCACAACCTGAGGCACAGGCAGAAGAACAAGGGCAGCAAGAACAACCTGCGAGGCTGAAGGTAGACCAGAGCCTCTGGAGTGACATATCACAGAGCAGTGCTTTACTAACCAGTGCCCCACTTGTGTGTGACCAGAGATTCACTAACATCTAGATGAATCACAGCATGAAAGTGTTTTTTTCCACAGCCATCCACAACAGTGAAAAGGTCTCTCACTTTCAAAGTCCAGAATGAATTGTCTGTACAAGCCTATGATCTCATCATGAGATTTTTATCAAGCAGAATAATCTCAGCAGTTATTGTCTTTTGCCTGTCGTCAAATTTATCACAGTACGAGGGTCATCCAATAAAAGTGAGAGTATGTTTATAAAAATGCAAGAAAATTAGATAATGATCAGTACTTTTCTATATTCCTTTAATGTAACATCCCTCCTCTGGAATGACTGATTCCCCTTTGTTTGGAAGGTTCAAAATGCCTGTTGCTGGGCAGCCAGAGTTGATATGTAGTACCTACTTGGCTACCTCCACTTTCAAGTCATCATCTGAATCGTAAAAATGTACACCATAGATGATTTTATTCGACTTTGGGAAAAGATTAAACTCTGGGGGACTCATATCTGGAGATCAGGCAGGATGTGTGGCAGGGGATCCCACAGATATGACGTCATAAGTGATATTACCTTCTCCGCTTTATGGCAAGATACCTTGTCATTTAATATCAGTGGCGAATCATTTAACAATTTTCCACGGTTCTTTGGGATTGTAGTTCTCGGTATTTTCACCAGGAACATCCTGTAGTTGTTTTGAATAACAGTTTGCGTCATTAGAATGTGATGTGCCACCGTTACACTTTTGTAGTTATAGGCACTTAACATCGTCTTTATATTTCTTTGCTTTCCCCTGAATGTGATGGTCCTTGGAGAGGTGAGAATGTACCACTCTGATGATTGTCCCTTTAATTCTGGCTTACAGCGTCTAACCCAGCCGTTTGAAAAGCTGTCACCTTCATTTTTGTACCTGTTCCACAGACTCAGCAACAGTGATGTATACCTGTTTTTGATCTTCAAAGAGATGGTGCAGGACCCACCTTGCTGCAACATGTCTCATTTCAAACTTGGTCGTTAAATTTGCATGAACTGATCTACTGCTAATACCAATCTCATGAGCAGTCTCTTCACATGTTATTTGCCTGTCTTTATTCAAAATTTCTCTCAAAATTTTGTGAACATTATTCTCACCAGTACCTTCAACTGCCCCCCTGGACTATGCTTGCATTTAGCATCAATTCATCTATCTTTAAGAATGAAACTCACCTATAAACTGCAGCCTGCGAAAGATCTTATGTCCCACAGACACATTGTAATGTTTTTCACTTTATCCGCATCAAATTATTCAGAATAAAATTCAGATTTAATGTAAGCACACTGTTCTTCAATGTTGACGTGGCCATGATGCCTGGAATGACTGTCTCTAACATGATATCATAACAAATGATGTCACATCATTGCATATAATTTGGTAATTAGATCACTGAATATTTAAGGCAGGTGTGTATACAATTTCAAAGTGCTATGACAGTTACTTTTGAAGTGATCGGGACATTCTCAGTATTTATCAGATGACTCTCATATTCTGCCCAAGAAGATCTTATGATGAGATTGAAGGCTTGTAGAGACCACTGATCACTTTGCAAGTGGTTAACCTTTTTCACTGCTGACTTACATAAATGTCATATAACTTGCATGTTGTTTAAGTAATGCACAACCCATAATGGACAGACGTGTGCATCTATGTGAAGCACTTGGAGTTAGATAACCAGTCTCAGTGTTCTGCGCTATAAATATTCTGTCTTCTCTCCATATTGTGCCTCTCAGTATTGTAACTTGCATGGCTATGCATTGTGTATGTACTGCTTGTATGTAAAAGGTCAGGGGACCAATGTATGGACTAATCTGGCGTTCAGTCTGCCTGTAATCCCTTAACAAAATGTATTCTGTTTATCATTGGTGGTGTTTTTCTCATTTGCTGTGTATAAGGCATCCAGTAAAAATGATATGTCGTTAAAAACAGGCACATTTATACAACATGTACACATGTATAACATACACATGAACGTAAGTTACATACAGGCATACATGTCAATTTACACATAATTGCATGCCACATAAATGGTTGCTGAATTAAATTAAACTTAATTGAATCTCACAAATGTGTAAGTGTGCATGTAAAGCACTCATGTCTCCACACAAACAGGCATAAATGCAGGCACTTGCATGCATGCATGCGTGCGCACGCATGCATGCATGCACACACACATGCATGCACAGACACACACACAGCACACACACACACACACACACACACACACACACACACACACAACACACACACACACACACACACACACACACACCCAAACTTACATAGACACATGCACCTGCACACATTTGCTACACACAAAAATAAAAATACATATCACACATGTACACACTCACATGCACTACTTTGGGAATAGAATCATTATACACAAATATGGAAGACTGACTGGCTTCACTTAATATCTGGTCACAGTTAAACAGAAATTAGAAAATAGGAAGGAGGGTGATGATTCTATTGTAAATGATAACAATAACTGCATTTCTCATGCGCCTAATCAACTGTAGCCCTTAATATTCACTATTTAAGAATATTGTACACAAACAAACCAAACACAGATAGTTCAAATAAGCATGAATAGACAAGTGTAATTATGGGTGCATCAGCTAAGAAATGTATGAGAAAGCCAGTGTCACAAGGTCAGTTACTGATTAGTATGAGCAGTATTATGTCAAGTATTTCGTTACCTTCTACCATCGTTGTACTGTTCATTGTTTAACCACAGTCTATTGTGAGACCAAACTTTGTAGTTTTGCTACGTTATCAGTGTGATTCTTTGCTTACTGTCTACACTGACAGTTTCATGTTGGATGTTGTTCTCTCACCCATTCCAATAACTTCAGAAGTATGTAGATTCATAGACATTAACATGTATTTCTTTGTCCCCTTTTTCATTTTTACATGTCTGTCTTTTTTGAATACTATCTTCTCTTTCAAGGCTCTTTTCTTTTAACATAGACGGTAGTGCTGTATATGCTTTGTGTCTTTATTATGAGCATAATGTTGAAAGGGAATTCATTTATGTAACCCTTTGACTTTCTGACCATATCAACTCTTGCGGCAAGAACTGAAGCCTTTTTGTTCCTGCTGAATGCTTGTAGATAGTGTTAGGGGGTGAAACGGTTGATCTTTATGATTTTGGTTTTTGTATTTTATTGACATCCTTCTCTACTTTAATTTGTCTTTCTTTTTATGTTTTCATTCATGAAAATATTGTATTGCTCATCTTAAATCAAGCTTGAACTGGTGTTGGGCTTTCAGACATAATGTTGGTGGTGTGTGTACTTTTTGGTTTTGCCCAGGTTCAGTCCTGACTACTGTTTTAGATGATGTATGCTTGCTGTCAAACTGATACACTCTCTGTAATCTTTTAACTTTTTGTTGTCAAATATGTGTGTGTGTGTGTGTGTGTTTGTGTGTGTGTGCGTGTGCGTGCGTGCGTGTGTGCATGCGTGTGTGCGTGCGTGTGTGTGTACGTGCGTGCGGCGCGCACGCGCATGTGTGTTTTTCACACTGTTGTGCAGAAGTTGACTGCATCACGTACAGTAGTGTTATAAGATGATGATTTGTTGAGATATTGTCATTCTGTTGTTATAGACATTGTTGTTATACTGCAGACATTAGTGTTATTCTTGTTGTTGCTGATCATTTTGGTGTTGGAAGGAAAAGGAAAGAATTTTTATATAATGTGGATTTTTTGTATTCCTACGTATGGAGAGATTTTTTCAGTTGAAATTAGTATAATATGCAAATGCCACATCACGTGTCATATTTTGAACGAATAGAAATAATGGATTTGTAAAAGCTTAAATCTGGTACATGAATGTTTGAAACAAATATTTTTTTTACGATTGTCTCTTGCATTTAGATACAAAATGTCATGATTCAGTTTGTAATTTTGTCAGCACATTTGTGAACTTGGTTAGTCTTACATAACTGTTGAATTTTTGGATTTACAAAAAGCCTGTAAATTTGGTGTGTAGTCCATAACTGGCATGTGTTCTATGTGATGCCTTGTAAATGGAAACTGTGTGTTCTGTGTTGCACAGATTTCAGCTGTATGCTGTGATAAAAGCAGTTGGCTGTATTGAATAAGCTGTTGTACAAAACTTTGCTCCTTACTGCTGTGTGTTGTCTTTACATAATCAACTGTGTGTAAGCACTCTGTGTATTAACTATCCATTTGAATTTGAATTTCAGTGTTTATCAATTGTTCATGAGGATTCATGGCATTCAGATTCCATATGTGCTCCACCCAAATGTGCCAATCATAACCTAGTGATTCTTGACCCTGTACAAAACTCTATGCACTGACAAAGTCTTGAAAGGGGAGGACCTATGAAATGTTCAGCTGTGTCCAGAAAAACTGGAACCTTAAGATTGGCAGCAAACAGGCCAAGTTTTGTGTTGTGGGCTGGGATTGAACTCAAGATATCAGATCTCAAGTACATGTACATACCTGTGCCTGTGTCAGTGTTTGTAGCCAACAAACTTCCAGTAAATGGACGTTAATTTTGTTTCTTTTGTCAGGATCATCACACTTAGGGAGATTTCCTTCATGTTCACCTTAGTGTGTGTGTGTGTGTGTGTGTGTGTGTGTGTGTGTGTGTGTGTGTGTGTGTGTGTGTGTGTGTGTGTGTGTGTGTGTGTGTGTGTGTGTATGTGTGTGTGTGTGTGTCCCATTTTCTATGCCACCTTAATGGTCACTGAAGCTGGGACAGTTGTTTTACAATGCAATGATGATGATGGTGATGAGGATGATAATCACGATGCTATGGAGTTCCCTCTAGGATTATGACTGCATAAAAGAGCTGTACTCTACGCTTACTATCATTATATATCCTGGCATCAACCACGCCAGAGAGATACAGACATCAGTGGTGTTGGTCAGAAAAATTTGTAATGTCCATTAATTATGCTTAAAAAGTGATCACCTCCCCCCCCCCCCCCCCCCCCCCCATTGTTTCATGAAGTCAGCAATGGATTCTGTACCTGATGGACATTACTATGTGCAGAGAAAGCAGCGGAGGAGAGTGAGGAAAAACCAGCAGAGGCAGAGGGAGAAAATGCTGGTAAACTTTCCATTCATAACTCACACTTTGTAGCACTTTGCAGTTTGTGAGATGCACTAACCTGGACTTATTTTTGGGTCTTCTCTGCAGCTGATATTGAGTTATGGCTATGAGTTAGTCTTTGACTCTTTAGCTTCTCTCTCCTATATGAGAAGATTTCGAAAGGTGCTCATGTGTGTGTGAGTGTATGTGTATATGTGTGAATATGAGTGTGAGGTGTGTGTGTGTGTGTGTGTGTGTGTGTGTGTGTGTGTGTGTGTGTGTATGTGTGTGTGTGTGTGTGGTGTGTGTGTGTGTGCACAAGTTCTTGAGCATTCGTGAGCCATGAAAACTATTCATTTTAATCTTATATGTAACACAGACACACACACACACACACACACACACACACACACACACACACAACACAACACAACACAACACAACACAACACAACACAACACAACACACACACACACACACACACACACACACACACACACACACACACACACACACAATATATATATATATATATATACATATACATATACATATTGTCTTTTCATCTACATGACTGTTGTTGTTGCCATGCCGCATTAAGATAATCATACTCTGTTTCGGAGTGAACAGTAGTTGTATATTAACCTTTTGATTTTTGCACCCTGTCCACCAACTGCAAAAACTTAACTGTCCGAATTTCTCACCCTGTCCACCAGCTTCCTGTAGGAAGCTGGTGGATAGGGTGAGGGTATCAGAGAGTTAAGTTTTTGCTTTGCTAGCATAGTTGACAATGCGGGATGCCAGTGAACAGGGTGTGGGAGTCAGAAGGTTAATCGTTTCCAGTTCTGTTGACTTCCTTAATTTATTTAATGTCAACTTATGTACAAGGAAAAGTGAATGTTGGGGCAGTATTTAATGTCAACTTATGTACAGTGAAAAGTGAATGTTGGGGCAGTATTTAATGTCGACTTATGTACAGTGAAAAGTGAATGTTTGGGCAGTATTTAATGTCAACTTATGTACAGTGAAAAGTGAATGTTGGGGCAGTATTCAATGTCAACTTATGTACAGTGAAAAGTGAATGTTGGGGCAGTATTTAATGTCAACTTATGTACAGTGAAAAGTGAATGTTGGGCAGTATTCAATGTCAACTTATGTACAGTGAAAAGTGAATGTTGGGGCAGTATTCAATGTCAACTTATGTACAGTGAAAAGTGAATGTTGGGGCAGTATTTCATGTCAACTTATGTACAGTGAAAGTGAATGTTGGGGCAGTATTCAATGTCAACTTATGTACAGTGAAAAGTGAATGTTGGGGCAGTATTCAATGTCAACTTATGTACAGTGAAAAGTGAATGTTGGGGCAGTATTCAATGTCACTTATGTACAGTGAAAAGTGAATGTTGGGGCAGTATTCAATGTCAACTTATGTACAGGAAAAGTGAATGTTGGGGCAGTATTCAATGTCAACTTATGTACAGTGAAAAGTGAATGTTGGGGCAGTATTCAATGTCAACTTATGTACAGTGAAAAGTGAATGTTGGGGCAGTATTTAATGTCAACTTATGTACAGTGAAAAGTGAATGTTGGGGCAGTATTTCATGTCAACTTATGTACAGTGAAAAGTGAATGTTGGGGCAGTATTTATGTCAGACTTATGTACAGGAAAAGTGAATGTTGGGGCAGTATTTAATGTCAACTTATGTACAGTGAAAAGTGAATGTTGGGGCAGTATTTAATGTCGACTTATGTACAAGGAAAAGTGAATGTTGGGGCAGTATTTAATGTCGACTTATGTACAAGGAAAAGTGAATGTTGGGGCAGTATTTCATGTCGACTTATGTACAGTGAAAAGTGAATGTTGGGGCAGTATTTAATGTCGACTTATATACAAGGAAAAGTGAATGTTGGGGCAGTATTTCATGTCAACTTATTACAGTGAAAAGTGAATGTTGGGGCAGTATTTCATGTCGACTTATGTACAAGGAAAAGTGAATGTTGGGGCAGTATTTAATGTCAACTTATTACAGTGAAAAGTGAATGTTGGGGCAGTATTTAATGTCATCATGTTCTTATGGGTAAAATGAATGTTTGGGCAATATTTAATGTCAAATTATGTACAAGAAAATGTGAATGTTGGGGCAGTATTTCATGTCACCATCTTGTTATGGGAAAAGTGAATGTTGGGGCAGTATTTCATGTCAGCATGTTGTTATGGATAAAGCAGATGTTTGGGTAGTATCTCATGTCACCATGTTGTTACAGGAAAAGTGAAAGTTGGGGCAATATTTCATGTCACATGTTGTGGGTGAAATGCATGTTTGGGCAATGTTTCATGTTATCACTCACCATGTGCAGACAAGACAGAGGGGAAAGTAGAGGAAAAATCTGAAGGGGTGGAAAAAGATTCATCAGAACCAACAAAGGAGAATGGAGAGAAAGAGGAAGGGGCGGGTAATGTTGATGTCCATTCATCTGAATTTCCTTGCCCTTATCCCAGTCACTTTCTGTTTCTGTTTCGCCTTTTAGGCAGTTGTCACTAGTA
>CM060305.1:170124994-170127494 GCA_030674185.1 Monoplex corrugatus
AATCTGAAGGGGTGGAAAAAGATTCATCAGAAACAACAAAGGAGAATGGAGAGAAAGAGGAAGGGGCGGTAATGTTGATGTCCATTCATCTGAATTTCCTTGCCCTTATCCCAGTCACTTTCTGTTTCTGTTTCGCCTTTTAGGCAGTTGTCACTAGTAGTAGTACATTGTATGGCTGGCTGTGGATGGTGTGCTTTGTGTGTTGGTCCAACTGTATGGATCAACTGATTTAAGTAGTTGCTAATTCTGTAGGTGGCTGTGTTGACTGTTCTGTTGAATATACTGTGCTGTCTGTGTTGGTCCAACTGTATGGATCAACTGATTTAAGTAGTTGCTAATTCTCCAGGTGGCTGTGTTGACTGTTCTGTTGAATATACTGTGCTGTCTGTGTTGGTCCAACTGTATGGATCAACTGATTTAAGTAGTTGCTAATTCTGTAGGTGGCTGTGTTGACTGTTCTGTTGAATATACTGTGCTGTCTGTGTTGGTCCAACTGTATGGATCAACTGATTTAAGTAGTTGCTAATTCTCTAGGTGGCTGTGTTGACTGTTCTGTTGAATATACTGTGCTGTCTGTGTTGGTCCAACTGTATGGATCAACTGATTTAAGTAGTTGCTAATTCTGTAGGTGGCTGTGTTGACTGTTCTGTTGAATATACTGTGCTGTCTGTGTTGGTCCAGCTGTATGGATCAACTGATTTAAGTAGTTGCTAATTCTCTAGGTGGCTGTGTTGACTGTTCTGTTGAATATACTGTGCTGTCTGTGTTGGTCCAACTGTATGGATCAACTGATTTAAGTAGTTGCTAATTCTCTAGGTGGCTGTATTGACTGTTCTGTTGAATATACTGTGCTGTCTGTGTTGGTCCAACTGTATGGATAAATTGATTTAAGTAGTTGCTAATTCTCTAGGTGGCTGTGTTGACTGTTCTGTTGAATATACTGTGCTGTCTGTGTTGGTCCAGCTATATTACTTATTTGATTCATGCAGTTGCCTCATTCTGTAGATGGCTGTGATTGACTTTTCTGGTATATACACTGTTGCTTTCTGTGTGAGTCCTATCATGTATAGTTTAATTCACTGCTGTTTCCTGTCACTCAGCCTTTACATATATACACCTGTGTTTTTGTAAATCTCCCTCTTTTGAAAATGGGGAGGTTATTTCATATAAATTGGTGAGAGATGTCTCTCTCTCTCTTTCTCTCTCTCTGTGCTTGTGTGTAGTGTGTGTGTGGTGTGTGTGTGTGTGTGTGTGTGTGTGTGTGTGTGTGTGTGTGTGTGTACCTTTCCTTATGACATAGCATGGTAGTTGGTGTGTGTGTATGTGTGTGTGTGTTTGTGTGTGTGTGACAGTGTGTGTGTATGTATGTGCATGTGTGTGTGTGTGGTGTGTGTGTGTCTGAGAGAGAGAGAGAGAGAGAAGAGAGAGAGAGAGAGAGAGAGAGAGAGAGAGAGAGAGAGAGGAGAGGGGCTTAGTTTAGTACTTAATCATCTTCACCAACTCTCCCAAAACGATGCCAGAGTTATTGGTTCACGCATATTTACTTTGTCCTAATGTTTATGTGGAACATGTCATGGACATTGAATGTGTACGAGAACATACTTCAGATTTTTGTTTAGTTGTGATCGTGAAAGTGAATATTAAGACAATGTTCATGTCACCACATTATATTGGGAAAAGTTAATGTTGAGACAGTATTTTGTGTTACAGTGTTGTACAGAGAATGTAGGGGCAATATTTCATGCCACTATGTTGTGCAGTGAAAAGTGAATGTTGGAGCAGTAGTTCATGTTATCATGTTGTATTAGGGGACGTGAATGTTGGAATAATATTCATGCCACCACATCATATTGGGAAAAGTTAATGTACGGACAGTATTTCATGTTACTGTGTTGTATAGGGGAAAATGGAATGTTGGTGGAATGTTGGGGCAGTATTAAATGTCAACTTATGTATAAGGAAAAGTGAATGTTTGAGCAGTATTTAATGTCAACTTATGTACAAAGAAAAGTGAATGTTGGGGCAGTATTTAATGTCAACTTATGTACAGGGAAAAGTTAATTTGGGGGAGCATTTCATGTCATCATATTGTTATGGGGAAAAGTGAATTTTAGGGCAGTATTTCATGTCACCATGTTCTGGGAAAAGCGAATATTTGGGCAGTATCTCATGTCACCATGTTCTGGGAAGAGTAAATGTTTGGACAGCATTTAATGTCATCATGTTTTTAGGAAAAGCCAATGTTGGGGTAGTGTTTCATGTCACCATCTTGTTATGGGAAAAGTGATCATTGGTTCAGTATTTTATGTCACCATGTTAAGGGAGAAGTGAATGTTTGGACAGTATTTAATGTCACATGTTGTTATGGGACAAGTGAATGCTAGGGCAGTATTTCATGTCACATGTTGTTATGGGACAAGTGAATGTTAGGACAGTATTTCATGTCACCATGTTGTTATGTGACAAGTGAATGTTAGGGCAGTATTTCATGTCACATGTT
>CM060305.1:170129994-170214994 GCA_030674185.1 Monoplex corrugatus
TGTTGTTATGGGAAAAGTGACTGTTGGGGCAGTATTAAATGTCACCATGTTGTTATGGGAAAAGTGACTGTTGGGGCAGTATTAAATGTCACCATGTTGTTATGGGAAAAGTGAATGTTGGGGCAGTATTTCATGTCAACTTATGTACAGGGAAAAGTTAATTGTGGGGTGTATTTCATGTCATCATGTTGTTATGGGAAAAGTGAATGTTTGAACTGTATTTCATGTCATCATGTTGTTATGGGACAGGTGAATGTTGGGGCTGTATTTCATGTCACCATCTTGTTATAAGACAAGTGAATGGACTGTATTTCATGTCATCATGTTGTTATGGGTAAAGTGAATGTTTGGGCAGTATTTCATGTCACCATGTTGTTATAGGTAAAATACATGTTTGGGCAGTATTTCATGTCAGCATGTTGTTATAGGAAAAGTGAATGTTTGGGCAGTATTTCATGTCAGCATGTTGCTATAGGAAAAGTGAATGTTTGGACTGTATTTCATGTCAGCATGTTGCTATAGGAAAAGTGAATGTTTGGACTGTATTTCATGTCAGCATGTTGCTATAGGAAAAGTGAATGTTTGGACTGTATTTCATGTCAGCATGTTGTTATAGGAAAAGTGAATGTTTGGACTGTATTTCATGTCAGCATCTTGTTATAGGAAAAGTGAATGTTTGGACTGTATTTCATGTCACCATCTTGTTATAGGAAAAGTGAATGTTTGGACTGTATTTCATGTCAGCATGTTGTTATGGGTGAAATGCATGTTTGGGCAATGTTTCATGTTATCACTCACCATGTGCAGACAAGACAGAGGGGAAAGTAGAGGAAAAATCTGAAGGGGTGGAAAAAGATTCATCAGAACCAACAAAGGAGAATGGAGAGAAAGAGGAAGGGGCGGGTAATGTTGATGTCCATTCATCTGAATTTCCTTGCCCTTATCCCAGTCACTTTCTGTTTCTGTTTCGCCTTTTAGGCAGTTGTCACTAGTAGTAGTACATTGTATGGCTGGCTGTGGATGGTGTGCTTTGTGTGTTGATCCAACTGTATGGATCAACTGATTTAAGTAGTTGCTAATTCTGTAGGTGGCTGTGTTGACTGTTCTGTTGAATATACTGTGCTGTCTGTGTTGGTCCAACTGTATGGATCAACTGATTTAAGTAGTTGCTAATTCTCTAGGTGGCTGTGTTGACTGTTCTGTTGAATATACTGTGCTGTCTGTGTTGGTCCAACTGTATGGATCAACTGATTTAAGTAGTTGCTAATTCTGTAGGTGGCTGTGTTGACTGTTCTGTTGAATATACTGTGCTGTCTGTGTTGGTCCAACTGTATGGATCAACTGATTTAAGTAGTTGCTAATTCTCTGGGTGGCTGTGTTGACTGTTCTGTTGAATATACTGCACTGTCTGTGATCCAAAACAAGTGCGACTGCCCGCGCCCAAGCAAAAGGAACCAGAAGAACAAGAAAACCAATGTAAGCGCGCATTCAACAAAACAAGACAAAACAAGCACAAATTTTCGGCCAACCGGCCTTTGTCAAGCACGAACGCACGGTCACAAACAGACCACAAACACCAAACAACAGATAATAAAAACAGGACTAAAAACTTCCCTGCTGTCTCGTCCAGTGGATAAAAAGGGACCAAATGGATTGCCCATGTCTTCATGAGCAGTAGTAAGAAGTGGGGAGAGGGGAGGCAACTATGATGTCAAAGGGGAAGTGAGATGAGTTCTGCAATTTTGAGAAGTGGACATGCCATATCGGTATCGCCCTGTTCTGAAGAAGGCACAGGGCAAGACCCAAGAGGTAAGGTAGTGGATTGTGCCCAGTGCAACGAATCAGGTAGACCTGGGAACAGGAAGAAACATGAAATGGCATTTCTGAATTCTGTTGCGCAATGGATTACTTATGGTTTGTCATTAAGACCATATGGTTTGCGTGTTCCAAGTTTATTTATGAGATGGGATTCTCTGTCTTTCCTGTCTATGGTGCTGTTATTGTATAGAAGCCACAGACCTTTCACTTGGATGTCATTGATTGAGTGGTCTGATTGGTTGAAATGATTGGGGATAGTTTTATCCCTTTCATGACGGATATCAGCCAAGTGTTCTTTTGAAACGTGTATCAAGGGTGCGTCCAGTTTCACCAATATATAGTTGGGAACATTTAGAGCAGCTGATCAAGTAGACAATGTTATAAGTTTGACAGTTGAAATGTTTTGTAATTCTCATATGAGATTTGGGGCCTTTGACTGTGATGGCTGTGCACAAGAAAGGACATGTCTGCATTTAGGTTTGTTACATGGAGAAGTTCCTGGAGGTTGGCTGACTGGTTTGCTGAGATTTGAACGCACCAGCAAGTCGCGGAGATTTGTGTCTCTCTTGTAGACATCAAAGGGCGCTGGTCAAAGGTTTCACCTGTAGTGGGACTGGATTGCAGAATGTCCCAGTTGGACAAGATGATCCTTTTCATGAGGTACATGGATGGGTGGTAAACTAGACTGAGGACTGGCTGATCCTCTGTGGCAGCTTTGGGCTTAGAATGGAGGGCATTTGGCTGAGAGACAGAGTTGACTTTTTTCGGGCTTCATTGATGACCCTGAGTGGGTAATGTCTGCGTAGGAAAAATCTAGTCATTTCATCTGCTTTGTCCTGGAAATCATCTTCATCTGAGCAGAGGCGTGTAGTCTCAAGAACTGCGAGTAGGGAATGCTGTTTCTGGTGTTGGAAGTGTGAGATGATCGATAGTCCAGATAGGAATGTGAGTCTGTAGGTTTGTAGTGGACTGTAGTAACTAGTTGTTCAGATTGAAGAGAAACTTCGATGTCGAGAAAGCATATGGATGTGTTTGAAATTTCATATGTGAACTTGATGGATGGGTGAAACGTTTGGACGTAATGGATGAATTGCAAGAGTTGGTCATGATTGAGGGATGTCATGCCAATGCAATCATCAATGTATCTTTTGTAAACTTCAGGTTTGGGTTTCTTGTATTTTTGTAGGATTTGTTCCTCCAAATATCCCATGAACAGACAGGCATAACTGAGGCCCATCTTTGTCCCATTGCGACTCCGCTAACTTGCGAGAACGTCTCATCACCAAACGAGAATGTATTCATTGTCAGGACCAGCTCCGCAAGTCGGACAAGGGTTGAAGTAGACGATGTTTGATCAGGTCGTTTGTCTAGAAAATGCCAGAGAGCTTTTAACCCGTCAGAGTGGGGTATGCTGGTATACAAAGAAGTCACATCCAAAGTGAACAGTATTGGGGTTTGAAGGTGTGGTCTTCATTTATCATTTGAATCAGGTTCACGTGTGGTTAGTGTCTTTGTTTGGTGTTCATGGTCTGTTTGTGACCGTGCGTTCGCAGCTTGAAAATTTTCGCTTGTTTTGTCTTGTTTTGTTAAATACGCGCTTACATTGGTTTTCTTGTTCTTCTGGTTCCTGCACTGTCTGTGTTGGTCCAACTGTATGGATCAACTGATTTAAGTAGTTGCTAATTTTCTAGGTGGCTGTGCTTTACTGTTCTGTTGAATATACTGTGCTGTCTGTGTTGGTCCAACTATATTAATTATTTGATTCATGCAGTTACCTTATTCTCTAGATGAATGTGGTTGACTTTCCTGGTATATACACTGTTGCTTTCTGTGTGAGTCCTATCATGTACAGTTTAATTCACTGCTGTTTCCTGTCACTCAGCCTTTACATATATACACCTGTGTTTTTGTTTTTGTTTTTGTATATCTCCCTCTTTTGAAAATGGGGAGGTTATTTCATATAAATTGGTGGGGGATCTCTCTGTCTGTCTGTTTGTCTGTCTCTCTCTCTCTCCCTCTCTCTGTGCTTGTGTGTGTGTGTGTGAACAAGATTTTCTTAGTTCTTTATTGATGGATCCTTTGCCAAATTTTCGTCAAAGATGTGGATTGTTGAGGATTTACAGAAGCATATGTTTGGCAGGCAATGCAACAAGGTCAAGGTCACATGGACAAAAACAAACCAGTCAAACAAAAAAGCCTGAAATTAGCAGAACAAACACTTTATTGAAGTATGTTTTCACTGTTGTGACACCCTAACATGTCCTCAGTACATATTAAATTTTATTTTAACTGAAGCATCTCCAAAGTCACAGTGATTAACATCTATTTTCACAGTCAACCTTTGTCCTTGGTGCACGTTTAAGATATATTTCAAGTGAAGATTCTTCAAAGTCAGAGTGACCATGAGAAGTACATAATCCGAATTTTCCATATAAATTCTTGTGTTAACGCTTTGACTCCCGCACCCTATCCACCATCTGCAAGAACTTAACTCTTTGACTCCCTCACCCTATCCACCAGCTTCCTGCAGGAAGCTGGTGGATAGGGTGAGGGAGTGAAAGTTAAATTTTTGCTTTGCTAGCATGGTTGGCAATGCAGAACACTGGTGGACAGGACCGGAGTCAAAGGGTTAAAAGATGTGTTATTGACAGGGGTTGACCATCGTGCTTTTGTTGTTCTCTTGTACAAATTTGTGTTAAGCGTGTGTACAGACACTTATGTATGTGTGTTTCTGGTGTCTTTATGCATCTGTAGATTCTATAGTCAGCTCAGTCATTCCGTTGTTAGTTCACTTGTCTCAGTGTGTATAGATCTATAGACATGCTTCCTGTCACTGTTGTTGGACTATGCTTTTTCTTGTGGTCCTTGCTTCATAGACTGTGCAGTGTGGGCAAAAACGATGTGCCTACAGACATCAGGGAACACACGGACACACATACAAAAGTGTACACACACACACACACAGACACACACACACACACACACACAGACACACACACAAACACACACACACACATAAGCACACACACACTCACACTCGTGTACACACACACACACACACACACACACACACACACACACACACACACACACACACACACACACACACACACACAAACACACACACACACATAAGCACACACACACTCACACTCGTGTACACACACACACACACACACACACACACACACACACACACACACACACACACACACACACACACACACACAGAGCTCTTTTTTGCTTCATAGAATTTTGTTGAAATGCTTTGATCACTGGTTTGAAATATGGATCTTGCTTGTGTGATACTTCTGTTACATATTCTTGAATTTACACACACACACTACATACACACACACCACACACACACACACACACACACATACATAACACACACACCACACACACACAACACACACACACAACACACACACACCACACACACACATACACACACACACACACACACACACACACACATACACACACACACACAACACACACACACACACACACACACACACACACACACACACACACCACACACACACAACACACACAACACACTCACACACACACACACACATCACACACACATACACACACACAACATACACACACACACACACACACACAACAACATACACACACACACACACATACACACACACATACACACACACACACACACACACACACACACACACATACACACACACACACACATATATGTAATGACTATGTAGATCAGATAACCATTTTAGTTTTGTACTTGGCAAATTACACCACTGTACAAGTGATATATGGTGTACCAAATGGTCTTGAGTTTATAATGAAGCTTTGCAATTGTTTTTGCCATCGGTCATCTGTTTGCTCGTGCTCATTACATGTGGGATTACTTTTTGTTGATATCATCAGTAATGTTTGTTGTACTTTGATGAAGTACATACATGTACACCAGATATATCAATCATATTTGAGATACATTATTTTCATACCTACATGCAGAAACGTGATAAATTTATCACCACATGTATGTTACTTAATCTGTCTCTCTCTGTCTCTGTCTCTCTGTCTTTTTCTGTCTGTGTGTCTGTCCATCTGGCAGTATGTCTCTCACTGAGCATGTATCACAAGCATGATTTTGTCTCATGTGTTATTTAGTAAAAAGAGGAAAAGATGTCTTCTGTTGATGAATTAATGTTGGTTCCTACAAACTGTCAGCTGAGTGGGCACTTTGTATTTAAACATGACAAAGAATTAGTATTGTGCGGGTTACATTGGGTCAGATCATATCGTGAAAATGTCAGGTCTGCTTTGTTCAAACTTTTATTTTCACTGATGCCAAAAAGTTGGTTTTTTTGTATTGTTAACGGAAAGTCATCTAATGTTTGCAGTAAAAATGAAATGAATAAGTGTTCAGATAATTATGACCATGAACTGCTATAGCTAATTATGGCTGTGAACTGCAATAGATAACTATGGCCATGAACTGCTATAGCTAATTATGGCTGTGAACTGCTATAGATAACTATGGCCATGAACTGCTATAGCTAATTATGGCTGTGAACTGCAATAGATAACTATGACCATGAACTGCTATAGCTAATTATGGCTGTGAACTGCAATAGATAATTATGGCCATGAACTGCTATAGCTAATTATGGCTGTGAACTGCTATAGATAACTATGGCCATGAACTGCTATAGCTAATTATGGCTGTGAACTGCAATAGATAACTATGACCATGAACTGCTATAGCTAATTATGGCTGTGAACTGCAATAGATAACTATGACCATGAACTGCTATAGATAACTATGGCCATGAACTGCTATAGCTAATTATGGCTGTGAACTGCAATAGATAACTATGGCCATGAACTGCTATAGATAACTATGGCCATGAACTGCTATAGCTAATTATGGCTGTGAACTGCTATAGATAACTATGGCCATGAACTGCTATAGCTAATTATGGCTGTGAACTGCTATAGATAACTATGACCATGAACTGCTATAGATAACTATGGCCATGAACTGCTATAGATAACTATGGCCATGAACTGCTATAGCTAATTATGGCTGTGAACTGCTATAGATAACTATGGCCATGAACTACTATAGATAACTATGGCCATGAACTGCTATAGATAACTATGGCCATGAACTGCTATAGATAACTATGGCCATGAACTGCTATAGATAACTATGACCATGAACTGCTATAGATAACTATGGCCATGAACTGCTATAGATAACTATGACCATGAACTGCTATAGATAACTATGGCCATGAACTGCTATAGATAACTATGACCATGAACTGCTATAGATAACTATGGCCATGAACTGCTATAGATAACTATGGCCATGAACTGCTATAGATAACTATGGCCATGAACTGCTATAGCTAATTATGGCTGTGAACTGCTATAGCTAATTATGGCTGTGAACTGCTATAGATAACTATGGCCATGAACTGCTATAGCTAATTATGGCTGTGAACTGCTATAGATAACTATGGCCATGAACTGCTATAGCTAATTATGGCTGTGAACTGCTATAGATAACTATGGCCATGAACTGCTATAGCTAATTATGGCTGTGAACTGCTATAGATAACTATGGCCATGAACTGCTATAGATAACTATGACCATGAAATGCAATAGATAACTATGGCCATGAACTGCTATAGCTAATTATAGCTGTGAACTGCAATAGATAACTATGGCCATGAACTGCTATAGATAACTATGACCATGAACTGCTATAGCTAATTATGGCTGTGAACTGCAATAGATAACTATGGCCATGAACTGCTATAGATAACTATGGCTATGAACTGCAATAGATAACTATGGCCATGAACTGCTATAGATAACTATGGCCATGAACTGCTATAGCTAATTATGGCTGTGAACTGCTATAGATAACTATGGCCATGAACTGCTATAGATAACTATGACCATGAAATGCAATAGATAACTATGGCCATGAACTGCTATAGCTAATTATAGCTGTGAACTGCAATAGATAACTATGGCCATGAACTGCTATAGATAACTATGACCATGAACTGCTATAGCTAATTATGGCTGTGAACTGCAATAGATAACTATGGCCATGAACTGCTATAGCTAATTATAGCTGTGAACTGCAATAGATAACTATGGCCATGAACTGCTATAGATAACTATGACCATGAACTGCAATAGATAACTATGACCATGAACTGCTATAGCTAATTATGGCTGTGAACTGCAATAGATAACTATGGCCATGAACTGCTATAGCTAATTATGGCCATGAACTGCTATAGCTAATTATGGCCATGAACTGCTATAGATAACTATGACCATGAACTGCTATAGATAATTATGGCCATGAACTGCTATAGATAACTATGACCATGAAATGCTATAGATAACTATGACCATGAACTGCTATAGCTAATTATGGCCATGAACTGCTATAGATAACTATGACCATGAACTGCTATAGCTAATTATGGCCATGAACTGCTATAGATAACTATGACCATGAACTGCTATAGATAATTATGGCCATGAACTGCTATAGATAACTATGGCCATGAACTGCTATAGCTAATTATGGCCATGAACTGCTATAGATAACTATGACCATGAAATGCTATAGCTAACTATGGCCATGAACTGCTATAGCTAATTATGGCTGTGAACTGCAATAGATAACTATGGCCATGAACTGCTATAGATAACTATGGCCATGAACTGCTATAGCTAATTATGGCCATGAACTGCTATAGATAACTATGACCATGAAATGCTATAGATAACTATGACCATGAACTGCTATAGCTAATTATGGCTATGAACTGCTATAGATAACTATGACCATGAACTGCTATAGATAACTATGGCCATGAACTGCTATAGCTAATTATGGCCATGAACTGCTATAGCTAATTATGACCATGAACTGCTATAGATAACTATGACCATGAACTGCTATAGATAACTATGGCTATGAACTGCTATAGCTAATTATGGCTATGAACTGCTATAGATAACTATGGCCATGAACTGCTATAGATAACTATGGCCATGAACTGCTATAGCTAATTATGGCCATGAACTGCTATAGATAACTATGACCATGAACTGCTATAGATAACTATGACCATGAAATGCTATAGATAACTATGGCCATGAACTGCTATAGCTAATTATGGCTATGAACTGCTATAGCTAATTATGGCTGTGAACTGCAATAGATAACTATGACCATGAACTGCTATAGATAACTATGACTATGAACTGCTATAGATAACTATGGCCATGAACTGCTATAGCTAATTATGACCATGAACTGCTATAGATAACTATGGCCATGAACTGCTATAGCTAATTATGACCATGAACTGCTATAGATAACTATGGCCATGAACTGCTATAGCTAATTATGACCATGAACTGCTATAGATAACTATGGCCATGAACTGCTATAGCTAATTATGACCATGAACTGCTATAGATAACTATGGCCATGAACTGCTATAGATAACTATGGCCATGAACTGCTATAGATAACTATGACCATGAACTGCTATAGATAACTATGACCATGAACTGCTATAGATAACTATGGCCATGAACTGCTATAGATAACTATGACCATGAACTGCTATAGATAACTATGGCCATGAACTGCTATAGCTAATTATGGCTATGAACTGCTATAGATAACTATGACCATGAAATGCTATAGATAACTATGGCCATGAACTGCTATAGCTAATTATGGCTATGAACTGCTATAGCTAATTATGGCCATGAACTGCTATAGATAACTATGACCATGAAATGCTATAGATATCTATGGCCGTGAACTGCTATAGCTAATTATGACCGTGAACTGCTAGCAATAGATAACTATGGCCGTGAACTGCTTTCTTGCCTGTCATATTTCTTTCACACACCCTTATATTGATCTAATTTTTGTGCATGGAAGGAAATTGTTCAACTTTTTCAGTGTTTTCTGGCTTGATGGGAGTTTGTTATGATGGATGATGCTGAAGAGGTCATCCTGTTGCTGGTGTAGACCTGCATTGCGTTTGTGTGGGAACACCTGTCAGATGACTGCTGTAGGCATGGTTGTGTGGGAATACCTGTCAGATGACTGCTGTACATGTAGGCATGGTTGTGTGGGAATACCTGTCAGATGACTGCTGTAGGCATGGTTGTGTGGGAATACCTGTCAGATGACTGCTGTAGGCATGGTTGTGTGGGAATACCTGTCAGATGACTGCTGTAGGCATGGTTGTGTGGGAACATCTGTCAGATGACTGCTGTAGGCATGGTTGTGTGGGAACACCTGTCAGATGACTGCTGTACATGTAGGCATGGTTGTGTGGGAACACCTGTCAGATGACTGCTGTAGGCATGGTTGTGTGGGAACACCTGTCAGATGACTGCTGTAGGCATGGTTGTGTGGGAACACCTGTCAGATGACTGCTGTACATGTAGGCATGGTTGTGTGGGAACACCTGTCAGATGACTGCTGTAGGCATGGTTGTGTGGGAATACCTGTCAGATGACTGCTGTACATGTAGGCATGGTTGTGTGGGAATACATGTCAGATGACTGCTGTAGGCATGGTTGTGTGGGAACACCTGTCAGATGACTGCTGTACATGTAGGCATGGTTGTGTGGGAACACCTGTCAGATGACTGCTGTAGGCATGGTTGTGTGGGAATACCTGTCAGATGACTGCTGTAGGCATGGTTGTGTGGGAACACCTGTCAGATGACTGCTGTACATGTAGGCATGGTTGTGTGGGAACACCTGTCAGATGACTGCTGTACATGTAGGCATGGTTGTGTGGGAATACCTGTCAGATGACTGCTGTACATGTAGGCATGGTTGTGTGGGAACACCTGTCAGATGACTGCTGTAGGCATGGTTGTGTGGGAATACCTGTCAGATGACTGCTGTAGGCATGGTTGTGTGGGAACACCTGTCAGATGACTGCTGTAGGCATGGTTGTGTGGGAACACCTGTCAGATGACTGCTGTAGGCATGGTTGTGTGGGAACACCTGTCAGATGACTGCTGTACATGTAGGCATGGTTGTGTGGGAACACCTGTCAGATGACTGCTGTAGGCATGGTTGTGTGGGAACACCTGTCAGATGACTGCTGTAGGCATGGTTGTGTGGGAATACCTGTCAGATGACTGCTGTAGGCATGGTTAGATGTAGATTTGAAAGATTCTCTCTCCCAGCGTGGATAAAAGCAGCAACATAAGGAACAAGTGGTCATGGTCTGTGATGTCATAACTGGTGTCAATGGCATTAAACACACAGACACAAACTTAGACACAGACAGTGACACACACACACACACACACACACACACACACACACACACACACACACACACACACACACACACACACACACACGTCAGATGGTGATCCAAGAACTCACCCAAAGTCATGTCATGATTGTGGGGCGCCAACATGCAGAGGTCATTGCCTAATGTATGACAGTCAGATAATTATGATTATGTCAAATTTGCTAACCTGTCAGCTGACGATTTCAGGAAGAGACCCTGAGGTGGAATCATCTCATTCTGGAATTGATCTGGAAGCAGGTACTTTCAGGGTCGTTGGCCAAGTTGCTGTTCAGTCTGTGTTTACCTGCTTTAAGTTTTGCTGTTCTTCCTTCTGTTGAAAATGAAACCATCAGCATGGTATTGGCTCTTAGTTTATGTCCAGTTTGATTCTTGCTGTGTCTCTTAAGTTTATGTCCAATTTATGCTCGCTGCCTGAACTGTTGCTGCAGTTCCGTTTGTGTTTTGATCAAGAGCATATGACCATAGCATTGCTTGATCAGGTTGTTGTCTTGTTTGATTTCTGGATGATTTCTGTTTGGGCTTCTACCAGTCTCTGTGCTTGTTTGTGTTTTTATTTGTTTTGTTTTGTGATTTTGTTTTTATTTTTGTTTTTCATCTTTCCGTCTGTAGTTTTTGATGTTCGTGTTTGGTGCAATGTTTAATTTTCCTCTCTAAGGTTGTTTTACTCAGTTCATCATTTGTTTGCTCATTGTATGGGAATCATGGCATTTGCCATGACTGTCTTTGTTTCTTCCATCTCTTGACATCTGTGGTGCTAACTTACATGGAAACATCTGAGCATTGTATGGCCGCCTTGAAAAGCATTGTATGGCCGCCTTGAAAAGCATTGTATGGCCGCCTTGAAAAGCATTGTATGGCCGCCTTGAAAAGCATTGTATGGCCGCCTTGAAAAGCATTGTATGGCCGCCTTGAAAACGTTGACAGTTTGAGTTGATTTGTCATCTGTTGTGCTTTTATTTGTTTTTGTTTTTCTTTCCCATGTCTGTTGGCTTCTGCTTCATACAATTCTTGCATGCTGTTTTGATAAACATTTCCAGAAAATGATACACTAGAGTATCATGCTAAGTCATCAGTAGAATACCTGTTTTGGCAGTAGACCTTAAGCTGCTTTATTGGGTGAAGAAATAAAAGGTTTAGATTACTGCAGGAAACGGGGATAGGATGCGGAAGTAAAAGGGTTAAAAATTTTTTTTACCTAAGTACTAGAGATATTTTAAGTTAGACTGATTGTATAGAATTGTTCATCCAGGAGATATCCAAAGTTAAACTGATTGTATAGAATTGTTCATCCAGGAGATATCCAAAGTTAGACTGATTGTATAGAATTGTTCATCCAGGAGATATCTTAAGTTAGACTGATTGTATAGAATTGTTCATCCAGGAGATATCCAAAGTTAAACTGATTGTATAGAATTGTTCATCCAGGAGATATCCAAAGTTAAACTGATTGTATAGAATTGTTCATCCAGGAGATATCCAAAGTTAAACTGATTGTATAGAATTGTTCATCCAGGAGATATCCTAAGTTAGACTGGTTGTATAGAATTGTTCATCCAGGAGATATCCTAAGTTAGACTGGTTGTATAGAATTGTTCATCCAGGAGATATCCAAAGTTAAACTGATTGTATAGAATTGTTCATCCAGGAGATATCCAAAGTTAGACTGATTGTATGGAATTGTTCATCCAGGAGATATCCTAAGTTAGACTGATTGTGTAGACTTGTTCATCCAGGAGATATCCAAAGTTAGACTGGTTGTATAGAATTGTTCATCCAGGAGATATCCTAAGTTAGACTGGTTGTATAGAATTGTTCATCCAGGAGATATCCAAAGTTAGACTGATTGTGTAGACTTGTTCATCCAGGAGATATCCAAAGTTAGATTGGTTGTATAGAATTGTTCATCCAGGAGATATCCTAAGTTAGATTGGTTGTATAGAATTGTTCATCCAGGAGATATCCAAAGTTAGATTGGTTGTATAGAATTGTTCATCCAGGAGATACCCTAAGTTAGATTGGTTGTATAGAATTGTTCATCCAGGAGATACCCTAAGTTAGATTGGTTGTATAGAATTGTTCATCCAGGAGATACCCTAAGTTAGATTGGTTGTATAGAATTGTTCATCCAGGAGATACCCTAAGTTAGATTGGTTGTATAGAATTGTTCATCCAGGAGATACCCTAAGTTAGATTGGTTGTATAGAATTGTTCATCCAGGAGATACCCTAAGTTAGACTGGTTGTATAGAATTGTTCATCCAGGAGATACCCTAAGTTAGATTGGTTGTATAGAATTGTTCATCCAGGAGATACCCTAAGTTAGACTGGTTGTATAGAATTGTTCATCCAGGAGATATCCAAAGTTAGGCTGATTGTGTAGAATTGTTCATCCAGGAGATATCCAAAGTTAAACTGATTGTATAGAATTGTTCATCCAGGAGATATCCAAAGTTAGACTGATTGTGTAGACTTGTTCATCCAGGAGATATCTTAAGTTAGACTGATTGTATAGAATTGTTCATCCAGGAGATATCTTAAGTTAAACTGATTGTATAGAATTGTTCATCCAGGAGATATCCAAAGTTAGACTGATTGTGTAGACTTGTTCATCCAGGAGATATCTTAAGTTAGACTGATTGTATAGAATTGTTCATCCAGGAGATATCTTAAGTTAGACTGATTGTATGGAATTGTTCATCCAGGAGATATCCAAAGTTAGACTGATTGTATAGAATTGTTCATCCAGGAGATATCCAAAGTTAGACTGATTGTATGGAATTGTTCATCCAGGAGATATCCTAAGTTAAACTGATTGTATAGAATTGTTCATCCAGGAGATATCTTAAGTTAGACTGATTGTATAGAATTGTTCATCCAGGAGATATCCTAAGTTAAACTGGTTGTATAGAATTGTTCATCCAGGAGATATCCTTAGTTAGACTGATTGTATAGAATTGTTCATCCAGGAGATATCCAAAGTTAGACTGATTGTATAGAATTGTTCATCCAGGAGATATCCAAAGTTAAACTGATTGTATAGAATTGTTCATCCAGGAGATATCCAAAGTTAGACTGATTGTGTAGAATTGTTCATCCAGGAGATATCCAAAGTTAGACTGATTGTGTAGAATTGTTCATCCAGGAGATATCCAAAGTTAGACTGATTGTGTAGACTTGTTCATCCAGGAGATATCCAAAGTTAAACTGATTGTATAGAATTGTTCATCCAGGAGATATCCAAAGTTAGACTGATTGTATGGAATTGTTCATCCAGGAGATACCCTAAGTTAGACTGATTGTGTAGACTTGTTCATCCAGGAGATATCCAAAGTTAAACTGATTGTATAGAATTGTTCATCCAGGAGATATCCAAAGTTAGACTGATTGTATGGAATTGTTCATCCAGGAGATACCCTAAGTTAGACTGATTGTATGGAATTGTTCATCCAGGAGATATCCAAAGTTAAACTGATTGTATAGAATTGTTCATCCAGGAGATATCCAAAGTTAGACTGATTGTATGGAATTGTTCATCCAGGAGATATCCAAAGTTAGACTGGTTATATAGAATTGTTCATCCAGGAGATACCCTAAGTTAGACTGGTTGTGTAGACTTGTTCATCCAGGAGATATCCAAGTTAGACTGATTGTGTAGAATTGTTCATCCACATGAGACATGTTTATGGATGGAGATGGGTCAGACAAGATGGGTGTCAAAAAGAAGAAAGGAGACAGGTCACAGAAGTCTTGCTTTAAGTTTAAGTATACTTAACCCAGCACACACTGCTGTACAACTTGTACAAGTTTCTAGAGTTTCTCTTCTCTGTTCCCGCCCTGTCTGTCTGTCTGTCTCACCCACTAAAATGACTTTGTGGCCTATTCCGTAAACCCATTCAGATTCTTTCTCTCTCTCTCTCTCTCTCTCTCTCTCTCTCTCTCTCTCTCTCTCTCTCTCTCACTCACTCATACACACACATGCACGTGCACATGCACACACACACTCTCACACAAACACCACAGACACACACACACACTCACAGACACACACACACACACACACACACACAACACACACAAGACACACACACACACAACAACACACACACACAGACACCACACACACACACACACAGACACACACACACACACGACACACAACACAGACACAGAGACACACACACACGCACACACATAGACACACACACACGACACACAACACACACACAGACACACACACGACACACACACACAGACATACAGACACACACACAGACACACAGACATATACACACAGACACACACACAGACACACACGACACAGATACACAGACACAGATAGACACAGACACACAGACAGACACACAAACACATACAGACACACACACAGACAGACAGACAGACAGCACAGACAACACACACACACACACACACACAGACACACACACACACACACACACAACAACACACACACACACACAGAACACACACACACACACACACACAGACACACACACACACACACACACACACACACACACACACACACATACACACACACATACACACACAACCACACACACACACACACACACACACACACACACACACACACACACACAGTGCTGATTGAAGCAGATTGAGGACTGCTTACACATACTCTAGAAACCCAGTCCTTCATTGTAAGTGTGGCTGACAGACCAGTTTTATCACGGTACAAAAGTTTTTTATATGGTTCAATATCTTATGTGTATATGATCAGTGATCATAATCATTGCAGTCCGCTTTTCAAGTCATATTTCCCATATAGCACTTGTGCTTTTTACCGTTAAATTTCCCCCACATGTGTCTTAGGTGTTTTCTGCTTCTGTCTTTTTACTTTTGACCTGTGACTATGGTCATGTGTTAGAAGAGATTAATTGTATTGCATGCAGTGGGTTACAAAACATTTCATTCCTTGTTTCATCTGTTTCTGTAAAATACCAGTGTTTTACACTGCTCTAATACCTGTCATGAGTGATTTCTGTTTCCGCCTTTTTACTTTTGTCTGTGCATATTTGTCAAAAACTGTGTTGTGTTGTGTGAAGCTGAGACTTAAGTTGTAAATTTATTTCAGATGAGATTAGATGAAAGCATGAAAACAGGGCAATTGTGTCTGTAACATTGTGTCTGTACATTGTGTCGTAACGTCTGGGAAAGAACACTTGCACCTATGCCAGTCACTTAGGGATAAATACATCGTTATATGTGTGTTGATATTAATTGTGTAAACCAATTGGAACACTGTTATTAGGTGTAATGTATGAAGTTTTGTTGATATGAATTGTGTCAGCCATTTGGAATACTGGTATCACTATCAGTCATTATGTCAGTTGTTAAGATCAAGGCTGGACTTGATTCTGAGCATTGCCTCTTAAACAGGTGATAGTTTTGGATAACAGTATTTTACCTACCATTTTAATTGTATTGGATAACAGTATTTTACCTACCACTTTAATTGTATTGGATAACAGTATTTTACTACCACTTTAATTGTATTGATAACAGTATTTTACCTACCATTTTAATTGTATTGGATAACAGTATTTTACCTACCATTTTAATTGTATTGGATAACAGTATTTTACCTACCATTTTAATTGTAAATTTGGATAACAGAATTTTACCTACCATTTTATTGTATTGGATAACAGTATTTTACCTACCACTTTAATTGTATTGGATAACAGTATTTTACCCACCATTTAATTGTATTGGATAACAGTATTTTACCTACCACTTTAATTATATTGGATAACAGTATTTTACCTACCATTTTAATTGTATTGGATAACAGTATTTTACCTACCACTTTAATTATATTGGATAACAGTATTTTACCTACCATTTTAATTGTATTGGATAACAGTATTTTACCTACCACTTTAATTATATTGGATAACAGTATTTTACCTACCATTTTAATTGTATTGGATAACAGTATTTTACCTACCACTTTAATTATATTGGATAACAGTATTTTACCTACCATTTTAATTATATTGGATAACAGTATTTTACCTACCATTTAATTGTATTGGATAACAGTATTTTACCTACCATTTAATTGTATTGGATAACAGTATTTTACCTACCACTTTAATCATCATGGCAGTTTCTTTCAGTCAATTGTCATTGTTTTTCAGTATGATCACAACTTTGCACACACTGTAATAGAATATGTAGAATAATATTCGTTTGCATGGTTTTCTTCAACTGTGCGTGTCACATTCTTATGTATTAGAATATTATTTACTGCAACAATTCTTGAGATTATAACTTAGCTTCTATTTCAGATGCTTGTAACAAGCAGTGAATTAAATTGACATAACTATGGAGAACAAATTGGATGTTTGGATTCAAAGAATGATTGAATGCATTTTATTGATTTTTGATTGAAAATTGGTGAAGGATGGGATTGATTCTAACACTGTTTGGGTAACATTCACAATTCACTTGAAGTTGAGCGCACATTAATATCATAAAGATCACTGGTTACTTACTGGTACATCAAGTGCACAAAATGAGCAGGTCAGCCTGTATAAATCATGGATCTGTCATCGTTCATCATGAGGTCACATAAAGCATGAATTAAGTCACATTTCTTATCAGCATTATGTTATTTGTATTTGTGTATGTCTGTAAGGTGGTGGCTTATGTTTACTTATAGGTGGTAAAATTTGCTGAATATTTAGGTCTGTGGATATTCCACTGGTGATCAGCAGGAGGTCATATATTTGCCAGTCTACATTCCTCACTTGTACATCATCTGTATAGTCTGGAGTGCTGTTCCAGTCATGAGTCATTTTATAAAGTTTAGATTTAAATGATCTCATTGCTGTTTTTTCTTTTTTAAATGTTTGGTTTCAATAGCCATTGCCAATTGGCTGATGGTGTAAAGTAGAGCTGACAAAACCACAGAGTGAAAGGATACAAACAACATGATACATGCTAATTGCTATTTACATGTATTGAGGCTTACCTGCTCATTTTATCCTCTATGGCTAATGTAAGCATGTGTGACATTATCATCAGTGAGATAGCCCATCGTTCACCCTAGATCCACACTTGACATTTCACTGGTTGAATTCTCACTGTGTGCAATTGCTTCACTCACTGCACTGTGTGTGTGTGCTGTGCTTTGTCACTGTAGGCCAAGTTGCTCAGCAGGAGGCTCAGGGGCAATCCCCGGCAACCCAAGACAAAACAGAAGAACCAACAGAGGCAGCAAAAGATGCAACGGCAGAAGAAGGTAAAGCAGAAGAACAGAAGGACACTCAGGCACAAGACACTAAAAGCGAAGAACCCCAGACTGAAGAAGCTAAAGGACAAGAACAAAAAGAAGAAGGTAAAGCGGAAGAACAGAAAGACGCTACAGCAGACGACAAGAAAGAAGGGGAATAAGGAAAAACACAAGGTACGCAGCAGAAAGATGACAACGCTGCTGCCAAAAACTGACCAGGTTTGTGTGGACACGGCTTGCATTTGTATTTCAGGGTTCCCATATAATTGCCGTGTTATGGCAGCGTTTTACCTAAGAACAGGATTCCATTTTGTCACTTCAGTCTGAAAAATATGGGTCTACTGTTTGGCATGGGTTGAACTTTGACATGTGGGTTGGGTAAGAACTAACATGATGCTGTTCACAGAGTGGCTTTTCCTAATATGCACATGCTGTCACCAGTGTCTGCAACAGACAACAGAGCTTTTGATTTGAAAGGGTTGGTCTCGGTGTGGTGTTGGTGTTGGTGTTTTGTGGGAAGGATGGGTGTGGTTGTTGTGCACTGTTTGGGTTTGCTGTTTACACATTTTTGTCGGTAACATTATTGTAAGAATGCACGTGTTGGAAAGGAGTACCTTTGATCTATATGCCGATTGTACAAATGTGTGCAAAGTTTTGTGTAAACACTTTGAAAATATAAAATAATCATTTGTGATTTTCTTATTTTCAGCTTGAACAACAGACACCAAATAAAAAAGTGAGTTACTGTTTTGTTGCATTCATTGTGGTTGTAATTATAGTTTTAAAAACAGTATTAAAAAGTATTTGTTTACACTTCATAAGAAATTGTGCATACAGTTGATGCAGGAATTGCTTGCTATAGGCGTATTGTGATCAATTTGTGTCTTAGGAAAAAGCATAACAACCTTGTCACAGTGATCTAAAATATGCATACAAATGATGTACAAAGCTGCTCAGTTCTTCTCCAAATGCCTGATCATCAGTCATTGATGAACACCATAAGCATCAGATGGAAGACTGAATACAGATGAAGTCTTTTACAACATTCTGACATAGTGTACATTGAAGTAGGACTTTGTGTACTGAGATAGAGCTTTTTAACATTTATGTGTTCAGTGATGTACCATTCTGACATAGTGTACATTGAAATAGGACTTTGTGTACTGAGATAGAGCTTTTTAACATTTTATGTGTTCAGTGATGTAACATTTTTGACATAGTGTACATTGAAATAGGACTTTGTGTACTGGAGATAGGGCTTTTTAACATTTTATGTGTTCAGTGATGTAACATTCTGACATAGTGTACATTGAAATAGGACTTTGTGTACTGAGATAGGGCTTTTTAACATTTTATGTTTCAGTGATGTACCATTTCTTGCCCTAGGACAGGAAATGATGAGAGGTGAAGATGACGCACTGAGTGAAGAAGTGAAGCATTTGTCTAGTTAAAGGAAGATCCTATTCATCTGAGTTGTAATGATTCAGAAGGAAATGATACCCAGAAAACAGACTGTGTACTGAATGAAGCTACCTTGCGGTAAGACTAATCATACTATTTCTGATTTTCTTCAGCAGCAGCAGCAACAACAACAGCAGTACCACTGGAATTTTAACACTGTCCATAGAGTGTGACACTACATACAGACCAGAGTTCAACATACTTGACTGTGTGCTCAACCTACCTGACTATGTGACGCTGTATAACAAACAAGTCTTGACTTTCCTTTGTGTCATCAATTTTTATTTGTGATCACATGAAGAACTACTTCACCAAAGGACAAAATGACTGAAGATTGATGGTGAAACTGGTCATAGTAAAAGAAGAAAAAAAAAAAGGAAAAAAAAAAAGAAGGTATCTGAGATGGCAAAATGCAGCAATAGATTAACAGAAATGAATTCCTTGTTTGAATAAAGACCACCCATGCACGTTATTCATTAGTAGTGGGAGAAAATAATTCAACGTTTAATGAATATGAATACATCACAATTTTCATGTATGACTTTTTAGCCTTGGGAAATGTAAATACTGAATAATTTTTGGTAAAATGGTATTAAGTCAAAATCTTACTCTGTGCTTTTTGTTTGCTTATTTATTTTCGTAACATGTCACATTACCATGTCTTTATCATTGAAACATGTTTAATCATTTACACTTATAACAACTTACACTATTGAAGAAAAGAAACTTCTCTCTCTCTCTCTCTCTCTCTCACACACACACACACACACACACACACACACACATCATACACATACACACACACACACACACACATGCATGCATGCATATACATATGCATGTGCATTTTACACACATCAAACAGCTGACATAATATTACTGGTATCAAACGTCTGTAGAAAGTTACTCAGTATACAAACTACAAACTGGTAGAACGTCAGTAAGAAGCAACACGTTGGTTTGTTTCATTTCATTGTTCAAACTATGGTTTTCTGCATTTGCAAAGTGTATGTAATGTATGACCTTTGACCTCTGTACAGTATTGCATTCCATTCAAAAAGAATGTTTTGATTATAAGAAGCAAGTTTGTCACCAGAGTCTGGACATCTTATGTTTGATATGGATGATCGTGTTCTGTCAGTTCATCTTTTGGAGTGGATCTGTGTGACTTTGTGTGACTAAACCTTTTGACTCCCTTACCCTGTCCACCAGCAATCCTGCATTGTCAACCATGCTAGCAAAGCAAAAGCTTAACCCTTTGACTCCCTTACCCTATCCACCAGCAATCCTGCATTGTCAACCATGCTAGCAAAGCAAAAGCTTAACCCTTTGACTTCCTCACCCTATCCACTAGCAATCCTGCATTGTCAACTATGCTAGCAAAGCAAAAGCTTAACCCTTTGACTCCCTCACCCTATCCACCAGCAATCCTGCATTGTCAACCATGCTAGCAAAGCAAAAGCTTAACCCTTTGACTTCCTCACCCTATCCACCAGCAATCCTGCATTGTCAACCATGCTAGCAAAGCAAAAGCTTAACCCTTTGACTTCCTCACCCTATCCACTAGCAATCCTGCATTGTCAACTATGCTAGCAAAGCAAAAGCTTAACCCTTTGACTCCCTCACCCTATCCACCAGCAATCCTGCATTGTCAACCATGCTAGCAAAGCAAAAGCTTAACCCTTTGACTCCCTCACCCTATCCACCAGCAATCCTGCATTGTCAACCATGCTAGCAAAGCAAAAGCTTAACCCTTTGACTTCTTCACTCACCCTATCCACTAGCAATCCTGCATTGTCAACCATGCTAGCAAAGCAAAAGCTTAACCCTTTGACTTCCTCACCCTATCCACTAGCAATCCTGCATTGTCAAATATGCTAGCAAAGCAAAAGCTTAACCCTTTGACTTCCTCACCCTATCCACTAGCAATCCTGCATTGTCAACTATGCTAGCAAAGCAAAAGCTTAACCCTTTGACTTCCTCACCCTATCCACTAGCAATCCTGCATTGTCAACTATGCTAGCAAAGCAAAAGCTTAACCCTTTGACTCCCTCAAAGGGTTAAGTTTTTGTAGTTAGTGGATATGGTTTGGGAGTCCAAGGGTTCATGGAATCTGTGTGACTTGATGGTTTTACTTTTTTTGGTTTTGGTTTTACCTGTCACAACTTTGCACCACCCCAGTGGTGTTGATCCCATGCTGTTCATTCTGGCTTCACAACACACTACCAGCCCCACACTCATTCAGTGTCATGGGATCCAGAAATGTCAAGCCATCGTAGGTTCACAACACACTACCAGCCCCACACTCATTCAGTGTCATGGGATCCAGAAATGTCAAGCCATCGTAGGTTCACAACACACTACCAGCCCCACACTCATTCAGTGTCATGGGATCCAGAAATGTCAAGCCATCGTAGGTTCACAACACACTACCAGCCCCACACTCATTCAGTGTCATGGGATCCAGAAATGTCAAGCCATCGTAGGTTCACAACACACTACCAGCCCCACACTCATTCAGTGTCATGGGATCCAGAAATGTCAAGCCATCGTAGGTTCACAACACACTACCAGCCCCACACTCATTCAGTGTCAGTGCCAGTTGAGCTCATGGGAACCAGAAATGTCAAGCCATCGTAGATTCACAACACACTACCAGCTCCACACTCATTCAGTGTCAGTGCCATTTGAGCTCATGGGATCCAGAAATGTCAAGCCATCATGGGTTCACCCACAAGAGGAGACATTGCAACAGTAAGGAGACCAGCACCACCACAGTCCCCCTACAACAACCTCCACAAACCAGTGACACCAAAGTCCCCTATAACAACCTCCACAAACCAGTGACACCACAGTCCCCCTACAACAACCTCCACAAACCAGTGACACCACAGTCCCCCTACAACAACCTCCACAAACCAGTGACACCAAAGTCCCCCTACAACAACCTCCACAAACCAGTGACACCAAAGTCCCCTACAACAACCTCCACAAACCAGTGACACCACAGTCCCCTACAACAACCTCCACAAACCAGTGACACCAAAGTCCCCTACAACAACCTCCACAAACCAGTGACACCAAAGTCCCCTACAACAACCTCCACAAACCAGTGACACCAAAGTCCCCTACAACAACCTCCACAAACCAGTGACACCAAAGTCCCCTACAACAACCTCCACAAACCAGTGACACCAAAGTCCCCTACAACAACCTCCACAAACCAGTGACACCATAAGTCCCCTACAACAACCTCCACAAACCAGTGACACCAAAGTCCCCTACAACAACCTCCACAAACCAGTGACACCAAAGTCCCCTACAACAACCTCCACAAACCAGTGACACCAAAGTCCCACAACAGCCTCCACAAACCAGTGACACCAAAGTCCCCTACAACAACCTCCACAAACCAGTGACACCAAAGTCCCCTACAACAACCTCCACAAACCAGTGACACCAAAGTCCCCTACAACAACCTCCACAAACCAGTGACACCAAAGTCCCTACAACAGCCTCTACAAACCAGTGACACCACAGTCCCCTACAACAACCTCCACAAACCAGTGACAACAAAGTCCCCTACAACAACCTCTACAAACCAGTGACACCACAGTCCCCTTACAACAATCTCCACAAACCAGTGACACCAAAGTCCCCTACAACAACCTCCACAAACCAGTGACACCAAAGACCCCTACAACAACCTCCACAAACCAGTGACACCAAAGTCCCTACACAACAACCTCCACAAACCAGTGACACCAAAGACCCCTACAACAACCTCCACAAACCAGTGACACCAAAGACCCTACAACAACCTCCACAAACCAGTGACACCACAGTCCCCTACAACAACCTCCACAAACCAGTGACACCACAGTCCCCTACAACAACCTCCACAAACCAGTGACACCACAGTCCCCTACAACAACCTCCACAAACCAGTGACACCACAGTTCCCCTACAACAACCTCCACAAACCAGCACCACCACAGTCCCCCTACAACAACCTCTACAAACCAGTGACACCAAAGTCCCCTACAACAACCTCTACAAACCAGCACCACCACAGTCCCCCTACAACAACCTCCACAAACCAGTGACACCAAAGTCCCCTACAACAACCTCTACAAACCAGTGACACCGAAGTCCCCTACAACAACCTCCACAAACCAGTGACACCAAAGTCCCCTACAACAACCTCCACAAACCAGTGACACCAAAGTCCCCTACAACAACCTCCACAAACCAGTGACACCAAAGTCCCCTACAACAGCCTCCACAAACCAGTGACTGGTAAGTCCCCTACAACAACCTCCACAAACCAGTGACACCAAAGTCCCCTACAACAACCTCCACAAACCAGTGACACCAAAGTCCCCTACAACAACCTCCACAAACCAGTGACACCAAAGACCCCTACAACAACCTCCACAAACCAGTGACACCAAAGACCCCTACAACAACCTCCACAAACCAGTGACACCAAAGTCCCCTACAACAACCTCCACAAAACCAGTGACACCAAAGTCCCCTACAACAACCTCCACAAACCAGTGACACCAAAGCCCCTACAACAGCCTCTCAAAACCAGTGACACCAAAGACCCCTACAACAACCTCCACAAACCAGTGACACCAAAGACCCCTACAACAACCTCCACAAACCAGTGACACCAAAGACCCCTACAACAACCTCCACAAACCAGTGACACCAAAGACCCCTACAACAACCTCCACAAACCAGTGACACCAAAGACCCCTACAATAACCTCCACAAACCAGTGACATCAAAGTCCCTACAACAACCTCCACAAACCAGTGACACCAAAGACCCCTACAACAACCTCCACAAACCAGTGACACCAAAGTCCCCTACAACAACCTCCACAAACCAGTGACACCAAAGTCCCCTACAACAACCTCCACAAACCAGTGACACCAAAGTCCCCTACAACAGCCTCCACAAACCAGTGACACCAAAAACCCCTACAACAACCTCCACAAACCAGTGACACCAAAGTCCCCTACAACAGCCTCTACAAACCAGTGACACCACAGTCCCCTACAACAACCTCCACAAACCAGTGACAACAAAGTCCCCTACAACAACCTCTACAAACCAGTGACACCACAGTCCCCCTACAACAATCTCCACAAACCAGTGACACCAAAGTCCCCTACAACAACCTCCACAAACCAGTGACACCAAAGACCCCTACAACAACCTCCACAAACCAGTGACACCAAAGTCCCCTACAACAACCTCCACAAACCAGTGACACCAAAGACCCCTACAACAACCTCCACAAACCAGTGACACCAAAGACCCCTACAACAACCTCCACAAACCAGTGACACCACAGTCCCCTACAACAACCTCCACAAACCAGTGACACCACAGTCCCCTACAACAACCTCCACAAACCAGTGACACCACAGTCCCCTACAACAACCTCCACAAACCAGTGACACCAAGTCCCTACAACAACCTCCACAAACCAGTGACACCACAGTTCCCCTACAACAACCTCCACAAACCAGCACCACCACAGTCCCCCTACAACAACCTCTACAAACCAGTGACACCAAAGTCCCCTACAACAACCTCTACAAACCAGCACCACCACAGTCCCCTACAACAACCTCCACAAACCAGTGACACCAAAGTCCCCTACAACAACCTCTACAAACCAGTGACACCAAAGTCCCCTACAACAACCTCCACAAACCAGTGACACCAAAGTCCCCTACAACAACCTCCACAAACCAGTGACACCACAGTCCCCTACAACAACCTCCACAAACCAGTGACACCAAAGTCCCCTACAACCTCCAGAAACCAGTGACACCAAAGCCCCTACAACAACCTCCACAAACCAGTGACACCACAAGTCCCCTACAACAACCTCCACAAACCAGTGACACCAAAGCCCCTACAACAACCTCCACAAACCAGTGACACCACAGTCCCCTACAACAACCTCCACAAACCAGTGACACCAAAGTCCCCTACAACAGCCTCCACAAACCAGTGACACCAAAGTCCCCTACAACAACCTCCACAAACCAGTGACACCAAAGTCCCCTACAACCACCTCCACAAACCAGTGACACCAAAGACCCCTACAACAACCTCCACAAACCAGTGACACCAAAGACCCCTACAACAACCTCCACAAACCAGTGACACCAAAGTCCCCTACAACAACCTCCACAAACCAGTGACACCAAAGTCCCCTACAACAACCTCCACAAACCAGTGACACCAAAGTCCCCTACAACAACCTCCACAAACCAGTGACACCAAAGTCCCCTACAACAACCTCCACAAACCAGTGACACCAAAGACCCCTACAACAGCCTCCACAAACCAGTGACACCAAAGACCCCTACAACAACCTCCACAAACCAGTGACACCAAAGTCCCCTACAACAACCTCCACAAACCAGTGACACCAAAGTCCCCTACAACCACCTCCACAAACCAGTGACACCAAAGACCCCAACTTCAGTTCACCTCACGCATGGAAGCAGAAGAGGAAACCAAAATACAAGTTACCGTGAGATCAGGACATGAAAGACCACCAAGGAATCTGGTGCAATTTTTGCAATGCTATGAAGATGTCATTAAAACAAGGATGATGATAATGATGCTGTTAGTTCCATCTAGGATAGAGACAGTGCATCAGGACTGTACTCTACACTTACTATCACAGTATATCCTGGCAACTGACCAGGCTTGAGAGATACACACACCTGCGGTGTTGGTCAGGAAATTTGAGCAACACTGTCAATGATGCATCTGTAAAAAGGACGATACTTGGCTGCATGGTTGCAATGTTCCCAATGAGCCCATAACATTCTCAGCTGTGCTTAGGAGCTGACCAGGGCAGAGAAATCCCTCAATAATTTGTTTGGAACCGATGGGGAGTTCAAAGCCACCACCACCCAGTCAGATGTCCATTACATAAGTGGTTTGCCACAGTGACACCTGACTTTATGAACTGTGTGTCATATGGAATGTGTGTGAATGAGTGGTTTGTGTAGTGCCCACTGATTTTTCAAATGTATCTGTGTGAATGAATGAATTCTTCCGATTGAGTTTTCAACTTATGTCTGAAAAGAAAATGAGAGAGATGGATTCATATCAACCAACACACAAAAATATATTTAAAGACAAAGCGGAAGAACATTAGTATGGCTTGACTATCTTCTTCTTTTTCATCTTCTCCATTCAAGAAAACTGTGATTTCATGGCCCGAACCTTACATATAACAGTACACGAGACAAAACAACCAATGATTTCATGGCCCGATCCTTACACATAACAGTACACCAGACAAAACAACCAATGATTTCATGGCCCGATCCTTACACATAACAGTACACCAGACAAAACAACCAATGATTTCATGGCCCGATCCTTACACATAACAGTACACGAGACAAATCAACCCAAGTGAAAAAGAATAAGAGAAACATCCAAAAACTTGTTGGTTACTGCTTTATTTATTTTTTTTATTCAGTTTTTATTCAAAATACAGTGCACGGTTCACACTCCTTGCACAGTTTTGAACACAGGCCCAAACCAGTGAATTGCATGATGGACGAATGCAGTGACATTGTTCACATAAATCACAAGAAGCAGAGCAGTCTTTCATTCTCCTTTTACTCTAGTCTATCCACATGTATATGTATATACAGGACAACAATACTACAATGAAACATATCTCTCTTCCTCACTCCTCTTTCCCAGAATTTTTTGTGAGGAAGGGTGGAACAATTTAGGCGTAATCATTACAATCAATCATTATGATTATTGAATATAAATGATATGGACAGGCTACATATAATCAAACATGTTGCACTGATTAAATGCACATTTTCCACTCACATAATGAAGATTATATATCACAGCCAACACAACATTTGTTTCATAAGGCTTGTTTGGAAGGCACATCAAATACATACCCAAACACTCAACATTCACATCAAATACATACCCAAACACTCAACATTCACATCAAATACATACCAACACTCAACATTCACATCAAATACATACCCAAACACTCAACATTCACATCAAATACATACCCAAACACTCAACATTCACATCAAATACATACCCAAACACTCAACATTCACATCAAATACATACCCAAACACTCAACATTCACATCAAATACATACCCAAACACTCAACATTCACATCAAATACATACCCAAACACTCAACATTCACATCAAATACATACCCAAACACTCAACATTCACATCAAATACATACCCAAACACTCAACATTCACATCAAATACATACCCAAACACTCAACATTCACATCAAATACATACCCAAACACTCAACATTCACATCAAATACATACCCAAACACTCAACATTCACATCAAATACATACCCAAACACTCAACATTCACATCAAATACATACCCAAACACTCAACATTCACATCAAATACATACCCAAACACTCAACATTCACATCAAATACATACCCAAACACTCAACATTCACATCAAATACATACCCAAACACTCAACATTCACATCAAATACATACCCAAACACTCAACATTCACATCAAATACATACCCAAACACTCAACATTCACATCAAATACATACCCAAACACTCAACATTCACATCAAATACATACCCAAACACTCAACATTCACATCAAATACATACCCAAACACTCAACATTCACATCAAATACATACCCAAACACTCAACATTCACATCAAATACATACCCAAACACTCAACATTCACATCAAATACATACCCAAACACTCAACATTCACATCAAATACATACCCAAACACTCAACATTCACATCAAATACATACCCAAACACTCAACATTCACATCAAATACATACCCAAACACTCAACATTCACATCAAATACATACCCACACATCAACATTCACATCAAATACATACCCAAACACTCAACATTCACATCAAATACATACCCACACACTCAACATTCACATCAAATACATACCCAAACACTCAACATTCACATCAAATACATACCCAAACACTCAACATTCACATCAAATACATACCCACACACTCAACATTCACATCAAATACATACCCAAACACTCAACATTCACATCAAATACATACCCACACACTCAACATTCACATCAAATACATACCCAAACACTCAACATTCACATCAAATACATACCCACACACTCAACATTCACATCAAATACATATCCAAACACTCAACATTCACATCAAATACATACCCACACACTCAACATTCACATCAAATACATACCCACACACTCAACATTCACATCAAATACATACCCAAACACTCAACATTCACATCAAATACATACCCACACACTCAACATTCACATCAAATACATACCCAAACACTCAACATTCACATCAAATACATACCCACACACTCAACATTCACATCAAATACATACCCAAACACTCAACATTCACAATAATCTCATGGGTCTGTCTATACAGCGTGGATATTATCAAGAATGCTACAACGCCTCACATGCATACTCACACATGCTCCTTCACTTAAATATTTGACCATAACCGCCTTGTACATAACCATTTCATGTAAACCATTGGAAGTTCTACCATAAACAAATGCCAAGAAAGAAACAATATAATGAAGCTACAACATTTAACAAAAATACACCCTTTCTAAAACATGTGATTCCTTCTGTATAATATAAAATCCCAACATCTTTATTTTTTCAACACTACCCTTCTCAGCACTATTCTTTTTTTTTTCTACAAAAGATGAGCAAAACCATCTCAAAATGTAAAGGCGATTTAGCAGGTTACAAAAACAACCATTGCAATAGTTGTCACAGTATGATTTCTAAACAATTCCACAACTAAGTGAATGAAATTCTATGTTCACAGTCTTGCTTAAAAACAAAAGGTTAGTTGACATCCATTTTCTTTTCAGTTTGCAAATCAACTTTTCTATCCTTCCAGCTGTTGCACAAGCATTTTATGCACAATACTTCAAAGTTTACATATAAATAAACACTGCTTCAAAATAGTCACTGAGAAAATTTCATACAAAATAATGTTATTGCATCTTCCCAGAGCATTTCATTCGGGGAGAAATATTTACCTGAATCTATTCACATTTCCAAAACATTTTCTGGAAACATATATCACTGTTCATTAAAGAGACAAGAGGATAAAACTAAGCAACTTTCAACCTCATGATTTTAGGTAATGACAGCCTGTGATAAATGCCATGGTGCCATGTAGTGGTGAATAACTTACAAAAAATACAATACACTAAAAAGATGTCCAATTGTTTCCATGTTGAGTCATCCACATACAGTCTATCTTGCAAAAAGAAATCTAAATAGAAAGTTCCCAGTGTCGGTCATCCCTCTAAAGTCTATCTTTCAAGAAATCAAACAAAAAGTTCCCAGTATCATTTCCAAAATGACAGGGCATTGGCACACCAAGTTATTTTATTCAGCAAGCACTGGTAATATCAATTTCTTCTCATAAACCATTTCCAACTTTCACAACAGAAACTAAATACAGAACAAACCCTTGATGTAGATGTAAGCTAAACCAACCTTAGCACATTAATCCCACTGGAAAACACAATACCCAACATCCTTTTGGTGCTGTGCAAAATACCATAAATGTATACATTCACAAGCACTTCACAATGCATGATATATTTCTTATACCATTTGTAACAGTTTTTACACACACACACACAAATCCCACATGCCTTTTAATTCCAATTTGATAAACCCCATTTTGAAAACTTGAGTGATTAAAAGAAAACAAGAACAACCCCTTCAATTTTACAAGCTGAATTCAAAAGCACTATACATACATTCATACTAATATCATTTACGTGAATACACATTGAACATGGATGATAAATTCACACACATACAACCTACAATTGATGAATGCTTGGCTGAAACATAAATTCATGTTAAATGTCATTTATGTGAATACCCACTGAAAACGGGTGACAAATTCACACATAAATGAGTGCTCAGCTGTAAATATTCAAGCACCTTACCTTTGTATGTGGAGTTTAATTCATTTCTCTTTGTGGCATAAATTCAGTTCTTTAATTTAAATGCGTCACAGCTGAAGAAATGATCAGGAAAACTTTGAGATTATGGACCTAATATACGCCTATAGCTAACAACAGTCCTGCACTAGTCATTCTGATGCACAGACTGCAGTAAATGGAATAAGGTGGCACGCTTTCACAAAAACAAAAAAAATAATTACATAAATAAATGACCAACTGCCATATATACCAGGAAAATAACTCGGCCCTATCCTCTGCACCCAACAGATGACGTGCCAATCAATCACTGTGTTGATGAAGACAGTTCCATCAAGACACCTCTATGGGGTCATCATTCCATCTAGACACTTCTATGGGGTCACCATTCCATCTAGACACTTCTATGGGGTCACCATTCCATCTAGACACTTCTATGGGGTCACCATTCCATCTAGACACTTCTATGGGGTCACTGTTCCATCTAGACACTTCTATGGGGTCACCATTCCATCTAGACACTTCTATGGGGTCACTGTTCCATCTAGACACTTCTATGGGGTCACTGTTCCATCTAGACACTTCTATGGGGTCACCATTCCATCTAGACACTTATATGGGGTCACCATTCCATCTAGACACTTCTATGGGGTCACTGTTCCATCTAGACACTTCTATGGGGTCACCATTCCATCTAGACACTTCTATGGGGTCACCATTCCATCTAGACACTTCTATGGGGTCACCTTCCATCTAGACACTTCTATGGGTCACCATTCCATCTAGACACTTCTATGGGGTCACTGTTCCATCTAGACACTTCTATGGGGTCACATTCCATCTAGACACTTCTATGGGGTCACTGTTCCATCTAGACACTTCTATGGGTCACTGTTCCATCTAGACACTTCTATGGGGTCACTGTTCCATCTAGACACTTCTATGGGGTCACATTCCATCTAGACACTTCTATGGGGTCACCTTCCATCTAGACACTTCTATGGGGTCACCATTCCATCTAGACACTTCTATGGGGTCACCATTCCATCTAGACACTTCTATGGGGTCAATCCATCTGTTTATGAGGTCACCGTTCCATCTAGACACCTCTATGGGGTCAATCAGTGTGTTGATGACGACTGTTCCATCTAGACACCTCTATGGGGTCAATCAGTGTGTTGATGACGACCGTTCCATCTAGACACCTCTATGGGGTCAATCACGGTGTTGATGACGACCGTTCCATCTAGACACCTCTATGGGATGACTATTATCGCTTTGATTCCTGCATCCTATGCATCAGCTTCCTACAGGGAGCTGGTGGATAGGGTGAGGGAGTCAAAGGGTTAAGTTTTTGCTTTGCTAACATGGTTGACAATGCAGGATGCTGGTGAAAAGGGTCAGGAGTCGATTAAAATGAAGACCATTTCATCCAGACAGTTCCAAGGGATGACTTATTACCAATCAAATCTCACTGCAATTGTACAAGTGCAAGCCTGCATGATGCCATTCTGAAGGTTCTTTACCACACTTCCTTTCAAATCGACTTAGTGCATCTCACAGCCTGTACAAACCTGCAAACCTTGAATGTTGCCATTTGAAGGTTCTTTACCACACTTCCTTTCAAATCGACTTAGTGCATCTCACAGCCTGTACAAACCTGCAAACCTTGAATGTTGCCATTTTGAAGGTTCTTTACCACACTTCCTTTCAGATCGACTTAGTGCATCTCACAGCCTGTACAAACTTGCAAACCTTGAATGTTGCCATTTTGAAGGTTCTTTACCACACTTCCTTTCAGATCGACTTAGTGCATCTCACAGCCTGTACAAACTTGCAAACCTTGAATGTTGCCATTTTGAAGGTTCTTTACCACACTTCCTTTCAGATCGACTTAGTGCATCTCACAGCCTGTACAAACTTGCAAACCTTGAATGTTGCCATTTTGAAGGTTCTTTACCACACTTCCTTTCAAATCGACTTAGTGCATCTCACAGCCAGTACAAACTTGCAAGCCCTGCATGTTGCCATTTTGATAAACCTTCACACCCTACCTTTCAAACTGCCTTTGCACATATCAAAAGAAAATCTTGTCAACATGACAGAAACAGAAAGCACAAATAAAGGACTGATGTCCAAACAGTAAGAAGACCTGATGCATGGTAATCGTAAAAAACAAGAAACCCCCTTAAGTGAAGTAACAGCAGATGGTCTAGCACTGGGACATGTTGATAAGTTTAAATATCTGGGAAAATTCATCTCACCAAACGGCAGATACACACTGGAAATATCCTGCAGAATTGGCCAAACTAAAACAGCATTCCAGAAAACGAAAAGCAGTCTTATCAACAAATGCCGATCAACGGACATCAGAAAGAGAGCTTTTCAGTGTTGTATAGAACCGATACTGTAGTATGGATACCAGAAGAACAAAAGACAGACTGGATAGAAGGACAGAAGATAAACTTACAGTGACAAACGACAATTTCTTATGGAGAGCTGTGATCGCCAACGCCGTGCGGCAAAGCACATGATGATGATGATGTGTGCATCTACATGGTTTAGATACTAGTTACGTATTCATTTGTGTATGTACATGAATGTGTGTACTCTGATGTGTGTGTGTGTGTGTATGTAAAATATCAGTGTTTCTGTATGTATTACTCCGCATGACTTATAACTGTGACACACAGTTTGGTGAACAGCACTATGCAAGAACAATTCATGACTATCATCACTGTCTCTCACACACACTTTCTAAACATTTCATACCAAACCAACCAAACCAACCAAAGTCATTAAAAAAAGTCACAAAATACTGACACTACAGGGAACCTCGATAAAAAAAGCTACTGCCCTAAATATAACAGTTAACTTCACAACCACCCAAAAGACACCTGCATGGTGTACATGTGAAATACTATCTACGTGACCTGTAGATAAGACTGAAAAAAAAAGCGATGCTGAGATCCCACACACAATTTATAACATATACTGAAGTACCCTCTCCTCCAAACGTGTGGATGCTGTAACAAAATGAGCTTGAGGTAGGACACTGCAGCTACACACCACGTCTAAGCAGGCATGTTTCTTAACCCTCTGACTCCCCTACCCTGTCTACCAGCATCCTGCATTGTCAACCATGTTAACAAAGCAAAAACTTAACCCTTTGACTCCCCCATTCTATCTCAAAGTTCCTGCAGGAAACTGGAGGATAGGGTGAGGAAATCAAAGAGTTAAGTTTGTGCAGTTGGTGGACAGGGTGTGGGAGTCAAAGGGTTAAATTTGAACATGATGTCTAGACAGACATGTTTCTAACAAAAGTTTAAACACACTGTCTAAACAGGTGCCTCTTACAAAGTTTACACATTACTACCAAGAGTTCAACCCGACATACATTCTGTAGCTGGTTTTCGTCAGCGTTGTTCTCGTCTATGCAGTCACCTGTCCTCCTCCCTGTCTACACCAGTGTATTCAATTCAAAGGGTGGCCCACTGGTTCTGTTGCTACAGCACCATACTCCTAAAGCAAGGGTTGCATTCAAAGGATGGCCCACTGGTTCTGTGCTACAGCACCATACTCCTAAAGCAAGGGTTGCATTCAAAGGGTGGCCCACTGGTTCTGTGCTACAGCATCATACTCCTAAAGCAAGGGTTGCATTCAAAGGTGGCCCACTGGTTCTGTGCTACAGCACATACTCCTAAAGCAAGGGTTGCATTCAAAGGTGGCCCACTGGTTCTGTGCTACAGCACATACTCCTAAAGCAAGGGTTGCATTCAAAGGTGGCCCACTGGTTCTGTGCTACAGCACCATACTCCTCAAGCAAGGGTTGCATTCAAAGGGTGGCCCACTGGTTCTGTGCTACAGCACCATACTCCTAAAGCAAGGGTTGCATTCAAAGGTGGCCCACTGGTTCTGTGCTACAGCACCATACTCCTAAAGCAAGGGTTGCATTCAAAGGGTGGCCCACTGGTTCTGTGCTACAGCATCATACTCCTAAAGCAAGGGTTGCATTCAAAGGTGGCCCACTGGTTCTGTGCTACAGCACCATACTCCTAAAGCAAGGGTTGCATTCAAAGGGTGGCCCACTGGTTCTGTGCTACAGCACCATACTCCTAAAGCAAGGGTTGCATTCAAAGGGTGGCCCACTGGTTCTTTTGCTACAGCACCATACTCCTAAAGCAAGGGTTGCATTCAAAGGATGGCCCACTGGTTCTGTGCTACAGCACCATACTCCTAAAGCAAGGGTTGCATTCAAAGGGTGGCCCACTGGTTCTGTGCTACAGCACCATACTCCTAAAGCAAGGGTTGCATTCAAAGGGTGGCCCACTGGTTCTGTGCTCTACAGCACCATACTCCTAAAGCAAGGGTTGCATTCAAAGGGTGGCCCACTGGTTCTGTGCTACAGCACCATACTCCTAAAGCAAGGGTTGCATTCAAAGGGTGGCCCACTGGTTCTGTGCTACAGCATCATACTCCTAAAGCAAGGGTTGCATTCAAAGGGTGGCCCACTGGTTCTGTGCTACAGCATCATACTCCTAAAGCAAGGGTTGCATTCAAAGGTGGCCCACTGGTTCTGTGCTACAGCATCATACTCCTAAAGCAAGGGTTGCATTCAAAGGGTGGCCCACTGGTTCTGTGCTACAGCATCATACTCCTAAAGCAAGGGTTGCATTCAAAGGGTGCCCACTGTTCTGTGCTACAGCACATACTCCTAAAGCAAGGGTTGCATCAAAGGTGGCCCACTGTTCTGTGCTACAGCACCATACTCTAAAGCAAGGGTTGCATTCAAAGGGTGGCCCACTGGTTCTGTGCTACAGCACATACTCCTAAAGCAAGGTTGCATTCAAAGGTGGCCCACTGGTTCTGTGCTACAGCACCATACTCCTAAAGCAAGGGTTGCAGTTTCAATCATCATGCACATTTTTTTTCACAGTCTGTGTTTTGTTCGACAGGGCCATGGACTTGAGATCTGGTACCATGAGTTTAATCCCAGCCCACAACGTTAAAACCTGGCCTGTTACCTGTCCGTCTTTTATGTTGTCATCATTTTGAAGGTGACTGCTTCGTATTTCATAGGTCCCTTTACACCCTCCTACCCATTTCAAGACTTTGCCAGCACTCAGTATTTTGCGTAGGCTCAAGGAGTCTGCTAGATATCTGATGGCAGACTAAAGTGGAGCACATATGGAATTGTGTGAGTGCAGTGAAAACCTCCTGAACACACTGCAAACTATCAACCACATATGGAATTGTCTGAGTGCAGTGAAGACCTCCTGAACAAACTACAAACTATCAACCACATATGGAATTGTCTGAGTGCAGTGAAGACCTCCTGAACAAACTGCAAACTATCAACCACATATGGAATTGTCTGAGTGCAGTGAAGACCTCCTGAACAAACTGCAAACTATCAACCACATATGGAATTGTCTGAGTGCAGTGAAAACCTCCTGAACAAACTGCAAACTATCAACCACATATGGAATTGTCTGAGTGCAGTGAAGACCTCCTGAACAAACTGCAAACTATCAACCACATATGGAATTGTGTGAGTGCAGTGAAGACCTCTGAACAACCTGCAAACTATCAACCAATATGGAATTGTCTGAGTGCATGTGAAAACCCTCTAACACACTGCAAACTATTCAATCCACATATGGAATTGTCTGAGTGCAGTGAAACCTCCTGAACAAACTGCAAACTATCAATACACATATGGAATTGTCTGAGTGCAGTGAAGACCTCCTGAACAAACTGCAAACTATCAACCACATATGGAATTGTCTGAGTGCAGTGAAGACCTCCTGAACAAACTGCAAACTATCAACCACATATGGAATTGTTGAGTGCAGTGAAGACCTCCTGAACAAACTGCAAACTATCAAAACACACATAGACATCAAAAACAAACGTATAACCCTTTCTCTGTTTGGCATCCACATAAACACATACAGAAATCTGTATATGTGTTTTCTTCAATTCCAAGATGATAAACCAAGACACCGATATCTAATGTTCAAAAAGCCTAAGTGTGTCTAAGGGTGTGATATGTGTACAGCCCCCTCCCCCCACACACACATATATACACACATACTAAGCTTGGTTCAAATTGTTCTCTTCCTATAAAATGGAAGAATAAAAACTAACTGTGTGTACAAATAATCCCAGAGTATTACAATTATCAAGAAGAGATAGATAATAACTGAATAACAACTGCAGGAAAGTACACAATTTCCAGTCTAACTGAATTAAATGATCAAACGACTTATGTTTTCATATCTTATGATAAGCTTGATTGATCTCGTCTCCCATTTTCCTTTCCGTCATGATTACAATAGAACAATGTGCTCTGCTTAGGAGCTAGGCGCAAATATCCCCCCATTCACTCAAATTTATATACAAGAAGCTTTTATGTCAACATATTAAATATACGCAAGTTATACACACACACATGCAAGTTATACACACCTATAAGACTGTTTGTTTTTTCCTTGTCAAACAGATTGGCTTTTCTTGTCACTGGAATTGCCACGCTCAAAACATAAAGCTGGTGTTCACACAGCATGATAATCCACACACCACACAATTTGCCAAGGCAGACAAGTCACCTGTACAGATTCATAATTGCACTCAACTTTTGCTTTTTCATGCACCGCACATGCAGAAAATACTGCGCTATTTGACTCTCTTTAAGTCTGGGGCAACTCCAATGCAGAATGACAACACAGGATGACTTCCTAGATTGGTATCAAATTCAAGATCTTACTTATTTTCTCACACAAGCATTGCTGGGTTTATTTACTTATATTCTCACACAAGCATTGCTGGGTTTATTAGACTTACTTATTTTCTCACACAAGCATTGCTGGGTTTATTAGACTTACTTATTTTCTCACACAAGCATTGCTGGGTTTTATTAGACTTACTTATTTTCTCACACAAGCATTGCAGGGTTTGTTTACTATGTAGTATGTCACAATCTTTACTTGTATTTCTTTGTTTCTGTCAAATCATAACATTGCTAGCATAGTGTTCAATCACAGTGAATATGAATAAAGCGCTACAGTTCCTGTGCTTAACTTGCTTCTTCAAAAAGAAATGACAACATCATCAATTTGTAAAGTGTAAAAAAAAATCCCCCCCCAAAAATCTCTACATTGGCATATTCACAACAATTTTCTAAAACTTGATCCGTCTGTTCACCTGAAATCTTTAAAATACAGTACTGAAATTTTCAATATGATCAAAATATTGCTACACACTCGGAGCACCTACACAAAAAGCTCACCAACATGTGTGTGAATAACAACTGTTTTCTGGTGCACACACTATCACATTATTCTGCTACACATATCGCTAGGACAGTATGCACAGCATCACACAAGCTACACATCAAGCATATCGCAAAAGGCTGTTTAAGCTTGAGCAAAAGGAAGAAGGCATAACAATGCTCACTAATCCTAGTACATCAACATGAATACATAAAGCAACAGTCTGCATCACAAAATGCATAATAAAGCAAAGTAACAATAACAAATCCATAAAGTAAATTAACAGTAACATACAAATGAAGGAGCATTTATTCCTACCAGACAAGTCATTACCATCTAGTCTCCAAGAAACGAATCATGCAGTTCACACCCATGACAAAATACTCCTGTGCATTGATTGCATTCATGATAAAATAATGATTGGTGTTTCATTACTGGAATCAACAAAAACAGATCAGATAGTGTTTCACTATGTAAATTAACAAACAGATCCAGAGCTTATCAAATGCTGTATCAACAAAAATATCAAGACATATTATAATGGTTCAAGCTGTACTACACACACTACACGCTGTGATACTGGGATAACAACACACTCTCCAAACTTCATGATAACAACAACTGAATATCATCCAAACTTACAAATAATGATCATGATCCAATTTCTCACTGAGGGATGATGACTTGTTCATATGTATACGACAATGATAATTACGTATTATCCAACAACACAATAATGATCATTACGTATGATCCAAATTTACGAGTTACATGACGGTCACTTCATCCCCAGGAAAACACTGACAACATTGACACTTCACATGACCTTTACCACCATCACAGACAAAGTACAAGCACATGTGATTAACCCTTTGACTCCTGCATCCCGTCCGCTGCATTCTGCTTTGTTAAACCATGCTAGCAAAGCAAAAACTAACCCTTTCACTCCCCCACCCTAGCCACCGGCTTCCTGCAGAAAGCTGGTGATAAGGTGAGGAGCCAAAGAGTTAAGTTTTGCAGTTAGTAGATGGAGGCAGAGTCAAAGGTTAATGGAGCATTTGTGATGCTTCCCTACTCGTTTCATTACACCTTTTTCTCAGCTCTCGTTTCAGTACAAAAGGGAAGAATGCAAATTCTCCACTTTAAAGGGTGTTTCTTCCCTAAAATTATGCTTCAATAAACATACTTACCATGACTCACGAGAGCTAGTAACATGAGTCACAGCACGTTATGAGTCATTAAATAACATTCATAACATTCTATGGTATGAAACACTTTGGTTCTGTCCTGTTTGGCCCCTGTCCATTACAGTTAAAAGGCAAAAACCCTTTTATTCTAAAATATTTTCTGTGGCTTACAACTGAACATTTTAGACATAGTTAAAAAAAATTAGGGAACCGCGTTGTTCAAAAGATCGTATAAACAAAAAAACAGTATTTTCTACATGAAGCCAAAACAGTTTTCATGTTTTTGTTGCCCCATACAGGTAGACATGGCCAACCCATACAGGTAGACATGGCCAACCCATACAGGTAGACATGGCCAACCCATACAGGTAGACATGGCCAACAGTTGTTGTCACAACCTTCTCTGTGCACCATGACATCCCACTGTGACATCCACATCATCATGAACACAATTCAAAGACGAAGCAAACGACAAACACATCATAAGCGTGAGGAAAAGAACACAAAACACAATGTGAAGAAAACAACATCTGTATCAAAAATAAGGAAAACAATACCTATGAAATATAAACACATAATACAACACATAGCAAAAACACACACGAGAGAGAAAAATGCAAATAAGGACACAGACAAAGAAGAGACTAAGTTGAGCCACCAGTTGCACAGGCAGAGAGGTACAGACTTTAAATATACCACAGAGACAGATACACACACAGACAAGGATTTGGCAACATGAACGCTTTCGCATGATAACCGGTTTTACCTTCGATATAATCAGGCTTCACACGATCCACATTGGCCTTAAAGTCAAATGCACTCCAAAACCCTTGACCCATCTTCCAAGGACAGATGACCTTGAACATGCTTGACCCTGACCTCAAATGACTGCAGTGGTCCATACAACCCTTGAACCAGCTCAGCGTTGACTACAGTCGCCATGGTGACTTGCAATGTAAGTGATAGCAGTTTTCTTCAGTGTGCTCGTCGCCATGGTTACCTGGAGTCAGGTTTGCCCTTGACCCCTACAATGATGAGTTTTCCGTCGCGCAGACCCACCAGAATGTGGCTGTTGCCGTGGGTGACAGTCAGACACTGGATGGGGACCAATAGCTGTAAGGCCGTCAATGGCTTCAGTCTGTAAACGATGAATGGGACAAAGCTGAAAAAGGTGACTGACTTCTGTACTGAGATTGAGGATTCTACAGTGTGCATGCATGTGGTGTGTGTGTGTGTGTGTGTGTGTGTGTGTGTGTGTGTGTGTGTGTGTGTGTGTGTGTGCGGTGTGAGAGAGTGTGTGGTGTGTGTGTGTGGTGTGGTGTGTGTGTGTGTTGTGTGTGTGTTGTGTGTGTGTGTGTGTGTGCGAGAGAGAGAGAGAGAGAAGGAGAGAGTGTGAGAGTGAGAGACAGCGAGAGGAGAGATAGATGAGAGTGAGAGAGATAAAGAGAGAGAGTGAGGGAGGGAAACTGCAAGAGAAAGAGAGAGAGAGAGAGAGAGAGGAGAGAGGGTAGAGAAAGAGAGATACAGAGTGCGAGAGAGAGAGGAGAGAGAGAGAGAGAGAGAGAGAGAGAGAGAGAGAGAGAGAGAGAGGGTGAGAGAAAGAGAGTGCTAGAGAGAGAGAGAGAGAGAGAGAGAGAGAGAGAGAGAGAGAGAGAGAGAGAGAGAGAGAGAGAGAGAGAGAGAGAGGTTTTGTTACAGAAGAACATACACACATGCATAAATTATTTGCACACACACACACACGTGAATGCGTACACATACACATACACACACACACATACTGACAACTACACACAAAAAGTTCTACTAAAGTTGACATGGATAATTCCAAGAAAACACAGAGTAAACTCACGCAAACAGCTGGAAAATAGTGAGCTGTCCGTCTGTGTCCCCCATCACCACATGGTCACTGGCAATGGCCATGTGACTGACTGCCGCCACCACACGGCGCGAACACAGGAATTTACCGTTCACCGAGTACTCATGCAGCATGTGTCTCTCCTGTCACCATATGATATGGACATTTGGATCATTTGCATTTGAAGCATTTTGACAACAGTTGTGCACTAACAACAATGTGAAAAAACACCCAAAAAAATCATTATTAGTATTCACACACTGTGCACTGTTTTGTATTGTTCTGATTTTTTTGGAAGGTGTATGCGCATTGTCTTGTCCACACTGTGCAGGCAATATACTGCTGCAGCCTGCATGCTCCATTATTGATGGGTGTCCATGCTGTGTGTTTCCAAGTTTCCATGAGCCAACCACTGACATAACCTACAACTTCTTTAACTCTTTGACGATGGGCTACTTTGATCAAAGTAAGAGCTGAGCTCTCACTGAAGACGGGCTACTTCGATCATAGTAACAGACGGTCTAGGGTATATAACTCCCGCTATTTTGTTATGCTAATGATTTAGTAGTTGGCAGCTGCTTCCCTTGTGGAGGGAACTTCCGTTGAACACTTCAGCTACGTTTTGCCGGTTTCATTGTCTAAAATCGATGGATAAGTTCACTTGCACCGGTTCTCAGTGATTTCACTGAGGCAGCCCTAGGCCAACAGGAGAGCTCAGCTGTGGCAAGTGCAGTCACAATAGAGTTAATGTGCATATGTGATGTTCTGGATGCATGTACACAAGAAGAAAGTTTAAGTTCTAAGAGGTCAAAACACCTGTATATCTGGAAGATTGGAAAAAGCCCCATCCCTCCTGGAAGACTGAGAGATACCCATGTAGGATCGAACACAGACTTTCTGTATGGAAGTGCCACATCTCACCTACTTGACTATCATGCTCATCGTGTGTTTGTTCCTGTTTTCTGTGTTTCCTTTAGTAAAAGCAAATATTTCCCATAACCCTGTGGTCTAAGTGGAATACTTAGTCTTTAGACCAGCATTATGAGGGCAAAGCCCATCTCCTCTCCCTCGATACTTAGATTTGATTTTATCAAGATTTTGCGCTATATAAATAAAATATTGTACTGTATTGTATTGTACTTCACCTTTGCTAACACTCAACAGGGTCAGGTATCTATACACAGCTGTGTGAACAGGAGAATGCTCTTCCAGATTTGAAGTCAGGTCTACCTCTATGCCTACCAGGCCTTCATTCAAGTCCAATGTAATTCTGTCTGTTTACACCTTCTTACAGATCATGGAAAACTTCAGTACAAGTAAACTTCTATGATTCCAAATCAGTCCATTTTTTGTTGTAGGAGTGCACAGTCATCATCAAAGACTGGGGTTAAGCCAGTTCTCCCATAGATATATATGATTAAGAAAACAAAACACAGTCACTGTTATTATTATGTCACATCATGTAAAAGAACTCAGTTATCATTACTGTCACATCATGTGATATCAGATGTTGTAAAAGTCAGTTATCATTACTGTCACATCATGTGATATCAGATGATGTAAAAGTCAGTTATTAAACTGTCACATCATGTGATATCAGATGTAAAAGTCACAGTTATTATCACTGTCACATCATGTGATATCAGATGTTGTAAAAGTCACAGTTATTATAACTGTCATATCATGTGATATCAGATGTTGTAAAAGTCAGTTATTATAACTGTTACATCATGTGATATCAGATGTTGTAAAAGTCACAGTTATTATCACTGTCACATCATGTGATATCAGATGTTGTAAAAGTCACAGTTATTATAACTGTCACATCATGTGATATCAGATGTTGTAAAAGTCACAGTTATTATAACTGTCACATCATGTGATATCAGATGGTGTAAAAGTCACAGTTATTATAACTGTCACATCATGTGATATCAGATGTTGTAAAAGAAGTCACAGTTATTATAACTGTCACATCATGTGATATCAGATGTTGTAAAAGTCACAGTTATTATAACTGTCACATCATGTGATATCAGATGTTGTAAAAGTCCAGTTATTATACTGTCACATCATGTGATATCAGATGGTTGTAAAGTCACAGTTATTATAACTGTCACATCATGTGATATCAGATGTTGTAAAAGTCCAGTTATTATAACTGTCACATCATGTGATATCAGATGTTGTAAAAGTCAGTTATTATAACTGTCACATCATGTGATATCAGATGGTTGTAAAAGTCACAGTTATTATCACTGTCACATCATGTGATATCAGATGTGTAAAAGTCAGTTATTATAACTGTCACATCATGTGATATCAGATGTTGTAAAAGTCAGTTATTATAACTGTCACATCATGTGATATAGATGGTGTAAAAGTACAGTTATCATTACTGTCACATCATGTGATATCAGATGGTGTAAAAGTCACAGTTATTATAACTGTCACATCATGTGATATCAGATGTGTAAAAGTCACAGTTATTATAACTGTCACATCATGTGATATCAGATGTTGTAAAAGTCAGTTATTATAACTGTCACATCATGTGATATCAGATGGTGTAAAAGTCACGTTATTATAACTGTCACATCATGTGATATCAGATGGTGTAAAAAGTCAGTTATTATACTGTCACATCATGTGATATCAGATGTGTAAAAGTCAGTTATTATAACTGTCACATCATGTGATATCGATGTTGTAAAAGTCACAGTTATTATAACTGTCACATCATGTGATATCAGATGGTGTAAAAGTCACAGTTATTATAACTGTCACATCATGTGATATCAGATGTTGTAAAAGTCACAGTTATTATAACTGTCACATCATGTGATATCAGATGTGTAAAAGTCACAGTTATTATAACTGTCACATCATGTGATATCAGATGATGTAAAAGTCACAGTTATTATCACTGTCACATCATGTGATATCAGATGTTGTAAAAGTCACAGTTATTATAACTGTCACATCATGTGATATCAGATGTTGTAAAAGTCACAGTTATTATCACTGTCACATCATGTGATATCAGATGTGTAAAAGTCACAGTTATTATAACTGTCACATCATGTGATATCAGATGTTGTAAAAGTCACAGTTATATTACTGTCACATCATGTGATATAGATGTTGTAAAAGTCACAGTTATTATACTGTCACTCATGTGATATCAGATGTTGTAAAAGTCAGTTATCTATTACTGTCACAATCATGTGATATCAGATGGTGTAAAAGTCACAGTTATTATAACTGTCAATCATGTGATATAGATGTGTAAAAGTCCAGTTATTATAACTTGTCACATCATGTGATACAGATGTGTAAAAGTCACAGTTATTATAACTGTCACATCATGTGATATGAGATGTATGTAAAAGTCACAGTTATTATAACTGTCACATCATGTGATATGATGTGTAAAAGTCACAGTTATTATAACTGTCACATCATGTGATATCAGATGTAAAAGTCAGTTATTATAACTGTCACATCATGTGATATCAGATGTTGTAAAAGTCACAGTTATTATACTGTCACATCATGTGATATCAGATGTTGTAAAAGTCACAGTTATTATAACTGTCACATCATGTGATATCAGATGGTGTAAAAGTCACAGTTATTATAACTGTCACATCATGTGATATCAGATGTGTAAAAGTCAGTTATTATAACTGTCACATCATGTGATATCAGATGGTGTAAAAGTCACAGTTATTATAACTGTCACATCATGTGATATCAGATGTTGTAAAAGTCACAGTTATTATAACTGTCACATCATGTGATATCAGATGTGTAAAAGTCACAGTTATTATAACTGTCAATCATGTGATATCAGATGTGTAAAAGTCAGTTATTATAACTGTCACATCATGTGATATCAGATGGTGTAAAAGTCAGTTATTATAACTGTCACATCATGTGATATCAGATGTTGTAAAAGTCACAGTTATTATAACTGTCACATCATGTGATATCAGATGTTGTAAAAGTCACAGTTATTATAACTGTCACATCATGTGATATCAGATGGTGTAAAAGTCACAGTTATTATAACTGTCACATCATGTGATATCAGATGTTGTAAAAGTCACAGTTATTATAACTGTCACATCATGTGATATCAGATGTGTAAAAGTCAGTTATTATAACTGTCACATCATGTGATATCAGATGGTGTAAAAGTCACAGTTATTATAACTGTCACATCATGTGATAATCAGATGGTGTAAAAGTCACAGTTATTATAACTGTCACATCATGTGATATCAGATGTGTAAAAGTCACAGTTATTATCACTGTCACATCATGTGATATCAGATGTTGTAAAAGTCAGTTATTATAACTGTCACATCATGTGATATCAGATGGTGTAAAAGTCAAGTTATTATACTGTCACATCATGTGATATAGATGATGTAAAAGTCAGTTATTATAACTGTCACATCATGTGATATCAGATGTGTAAAAGTCACAGTTATATATAACTGTCACATCATGTGATATCAGATGTTGTAAAAGTCACAGTTATTATAACTGTACATCATGTGATATCAGATGTTGTAAAAGTCAGTTATTATACTGTCACATCATGTGATATCAGATGTTGTAAAAGTCAAGTTATTATAACTGTCACATCATGTGATATCAGATGTTGTAAAAGTCACAGTTATTAAACTGTCACATCATGTGATATCAGATGTTGTAAAAGTCACAGTTATTATAACTGTCACATCATGTATATCAGATGTTGTAAAAGTCACAGTTATATAACTGTCACATCATGTGATATCAGATGTTGTAAAAGTCAGTTATTATAACTGTCACATCAGTGTTATCAGATGGTGTAAAAGTCACAGTTATTATAACTGTCACATCATGTGATATCAGATGTTGTAAAAGTCACAGTTATTATAACTGTCACATCATGTGATATCAGATGTGTAAAAGTCACAGTTATTATAACTGTCACATCATGTGATATCAGATGGTGTAAAAGTCACAGTTATTATAACTGTCACATAGGAATCAGATGAACATTATTAATTACAATGTATCATGTAAAGTTTTTTTTTTTTTATATTATATATTTACTTCATATATTATGTGAAGTCAGTTATATCACAATTGTTATTGTAAAATCTTAAGTCTCATGTACATGTTAAGTTATAACTGTCATCAGTATAATGTTGAAATCTATATACGAATCTGATACAATGTAAAGTCATATTACTGTACACAGGAATCAATGTGTAATCATTTACTGCATAGTGATAGAAATCATTATATCTTTTAATATTTGTACTGATTTAATTAAAGTATAACGTCAATATGTGATATAATGTGTAAAAGTCTATTATGTCACATCAGTACATGTAAAGCAGTTAAGTACTCAGTGTATCATGTGTAAATCGTTTATACGTACATATGTGATATTGTTAAAGCGTTTATGTCATATGTAAATGTGAATATATATGTATTATCATGTAAGACAGTTTATACGTCACACATGTGACAGTGTAAACATATAAGCACATCAGTATAGATGTGTAACATTAACTTACATCATGACAGATTAAATCATTATTACTGAATGTACATGTTAAATTTATACTCCATCTTAAGAAATCGTTATTATAACGTACATCTGATACAATGTTAAAGTCTTACGATCAGATATGTAATCTTTAACTCACATTGAATCGTTAAGCGTATTATCACACATGTGAAGTAAAGTCACATATACGTCACACATAATAATGGTAAATATATTATACTGTCACACATGTAATAGATGTGTAAAAGTCAGTTATAAGTACATCATGTATATAGATTAAGCAGTTTAACACTCTGAATAATGTTGTAAAGTCGTATTCGTCATTGTTGATGTAAAAGCATATTACTGTCACATCATGTGATATCAGATGGTAAAAGTCAGTTATTATCATGTCACATCATGTGATATCAGATTTGTAAAAAGTCAGTTATTATAACTGTCACATCATGTGATATCAGATGGTGTAAAAGTCACAGTTTATTATAACTGTACATCATGTGATATCAGATGTTGTAAAAGTCACAGTTATTATATACTGTCACATCATGTGATATCAGATGTGTAAAAGTCACAGTTATTATAACTGTCACATCATGTGATATCAGATGTTGTAAAAGTCAGTTATTATAACTGTCACATCATGTGATATCAGATGTATTAATAAAGTCACAGTTATTATAACTGTCACACTATGTGATATCAGATGGTGTAAAAGTCAAGTTTATTAACTGTCACATCATGTGATATCAGATGATGTAAAAGTCAGTTATTATACACTGTCATCATAGTGATATCAGATGTGTAAAATGTCACAGTTATATAACTGTACATCATGTGATATAGAATGTAAAAGTCACAGTTATTATCACTGTCACATCATGTGATATCAGATGTGTAAAAGTCAGTTATTATAACTGTCACATCATGTGATATCAGATGGTGTAAAAGTCACAGTTATTATCACTGTCACATCATGTGATTATCAGATGTGTAAAAGTCAGTTATTATAACTGTCACATCATGTGATATCAGATGTTGTAAAAGTCACAGTTATTATAATGTCACATCATGTGATATCAGATGTTGTAAAAGTCAGTTATTATCACTGTTACAGTCATGTTGATATCAGATGTTGTAAAAGTCAGTTATATAACTGTCACATCATGTATTATCAGATGGTGTAAAAGTCATGTTATTATAACTGTCACATCATGTGATATAGATGTTGTAAAAGTCAATTATTATCACTGTCACATCATGTGATATCAGATGATTGTAAAGTCACAGTTATTATAACTGTCACATCATGTGATATCAGATGGTGTAAAAGTCACAGTTATTATAACTGTCACATCATGTGATATCAGATGTGTCAAAAGTCAGTTATATAACTGTCAAAATCATGTGATATCAGATGGTGTAAAGTCACAGTTTATTATAACTGTCACATCATGTGATATCAGATGTTGTAAAAGTCCAGTTATTATAACTGTCACATCATGTGATATCAGATGTGTAAAAGTCAGTTATTATAACTGTCAATCATGTTATATCAGATAGTGTAAAGGTCACAGTTATTATAAACTGTCACATCATTGATATCAGATGGTGTAAAAGTCACAGTTATTATAACTGTCACATCATGTGATATCAGATGTTGTAAAAGTCACAGTTATTATAACTGTCACATCATGTGATATCAGATGGTGTAAAAGTCACAGTTATTATAACTGTCACATCATGTGATATCAGATGGTGTAAAAGTCACAGTTATTATAACTGTCACATCATGTGATATCAGATGTTGTAAAAGTCACAGTTATTATAACTGTCACATCATGTGATATCAGATGTTGTAAAAGTCAGTTATTATCACTGTCACATCATGTGATATCAGATGATGTAAAAGTCAGTTATTATAACTGTCACATCATGTGATATCAGATGTTGTAAAAGTCACAGTTATTATCAGTCACATCATGTGATATCAGATGTAAAAGTCAGTTATTATAACTGTCACATCATGTGATATCAGATGCGTGTAAAAGTCACAGTTATTATAACTGTCACATCATGTGATATCAGATGTAAAAGTCAGTTATTATAACTGTCACATCATGTGATATCAGATGCTGTAAAAGTCACAGTTATTATAACTGTCACATCATGTGATATCAGATGGTGTAAAAGTCACAGTTATTATAACTGTCACATCATGTGATATCAGATGTTGTAAAAGTCACAGTTATTATAACTGTCACATCATGTGATATCAGATGTTGTAAAAGTCACAGTTATTATCACTGTCACATCATGTGATATCAGATGTTGTAAAAGTCACAGTTATTATCACTGTCACATCATGTGATATCAGATGTTGTAAAAGTCACAGTTATTATCACTGTCACATCATGTGATATCAGATGTTGTAAAAGTCACAGTTATTATCACTGTCACATCATGTGATATGAGATGTTGTAAAAGTCACAGTTATTATAACTGTCACATCATGTGATATGAGATGTTGTAAAAGTCACAGTTATTATAACTGTCACATCATGTGATATCAGATGCTGTAAAAGTCACAGTTATTATCAACTGTCACATCATGTGATATCAGATGCTGTAAAAGTCACAGTTATTATAACTGTCACATCATGTGATATCAGATGCTGTAAAAGTCACAGTTATTATAACTGTCACATCATGTGATATCAGATGTTGTAAAAGTCACAGTTATTATCACTGTCACATCATGTGATATCAGATGTTGTAAAAGTCACAGTTATTATCACTGTCACATCATGTGATATCAGATGTTGTAAAAAGTCACAGTTATTATAACTGTCACATCATGTGATATCAGATGGTGTAAAAGTCACAGTTATTATCACTGTCACATCATGTGATATCAGATGTGTAAAAGTCACAGTTATTATAACTGTCACATCATGTGATATCAGATGTTGTAAAAGTCAGTTATTATACTGTCACATCATGTGATATCAGATGTGTAAAAGTCACAGTTATTATAACTGTCACATCATGTGATATCAGATGTTGTAAAAAAGTCACAGTTATTATAACTGTCACATCATGTGATATCAGATGGTTGTAAAAGTCACAGTTATTATAACTGTCACATCATGTGATATCAGATGTTGTAAAAAAGTCACAGTTATTATAACTGTCACATCATGTGATATCAGATGTTGTAAAAAAAGTCACACTCATTCCATCCAAAAAGCTGGTGGACAGGATGAAAGAGTGAAAGTTGTAAACTACATTTTACTAATCATTGTGACATTACCGTCTTGCCCAGCAGGCTGGTTTCTGTACAGTACAGAATGATCTGTCCCATGTCCGACACTGTCAACAGTGGAATATCCAGCCTCGATGAGGGGTCACATGAAGGTCGCAACGTCCTCATGTAGAGACCGCGCCGCACAGTGTGAATGATCACTGTCCCGTCCTGAAACACCATCGTAAAAGAAAAGGGTAAAAAGGTCATTCTGTAACTCTTGGGAGGCAGTATCATACTCAGCTTTTCTGAAAGTTTGCGTTATCAAAGCAGTGTCTGTCTAATCTCCCTTGCTGCTTTACCTTCCTCAACCCTTAACATGGTCATGTATCCATTCATAGCTGCATACACTTAGAATATTACGTATGGGATACTAATGACTTGTGAATTTCATACTTTTTACACATAAGATACTAATGACTTGTGATATTTACACTTTTTACACATAAGATACTAATGACTTGTGATATTTCATACTTTTTACACATAAGATACTAATGACTTGTGATATTTATACTTTTTACACATAAGATACTAATGACTTGTGATATTTCATACTTTTTTACATATAAGATGCTAATGACTTGTGATATTTACACTTTTTACACATAAGATACTAATGACTTGTGATATTTACACTTTTTACACATAAAATATTAATGACTTATGTTTACACTTTTTTACACATAAGATACTAATGACTTGTGATATTTCATACTTTTTACCACATAAGATACTAATGACTTGTGATATTTATACTTTTTACACATAAGATGCTAATGACTTGTGATATTTACACTTTTTACACATAAGATACTAATGACTTGTGATATTTACACTTTTACACATAAGATACTAACAACTTGTGATATTTACACTTTTTACACATAAGATACTAACAACTTGTGATATTTCATACTTTTTACCACATAAGATACAATGACTTGTGATATTTATACTTTTTACATATAAGATGCTAATGACTTGTGATATTTACACTTTTTACACATAAGATGCTAATGACTTGTGATATTTACACTTGTTACACATAAAATACTAATGACTTGTGATGTTTACACTTTTTACACATAAGATACTAATGACTTGTGATATTTCATACTTTTTACCACATAAGATACTAATGACTTGTGATATTTATACTTTTTACACATAAGATGCTAATGACTGGTGATATTTACACTTTTTACACATAAGATACTAATGACTTGTGATATTTACACTTTTTACACAAAAGATACTAATGACATGATATTTACACTTTTCACACATAATATACTAATGACTTGTGATATTTACACTTTTTACACATAAGATACTAATGACTTGTGATATTTACACTTTTTACACATAAGATACTAATGACTTGTGATATTTACACTTTTTACACATAAGATGCTAATGACTTGTGATATTTACAACTTTTTACACATAAGATACTAATGACTTGTGATATTTCAACTTTTTACACATAAGATACTAATGACTTGTGATATTTACACTTTTACACATAAATAATGACTAATGATTGATGATATTTACACTTTTTACACATAAGATACTAATGACTTGTGATATTTACTACTTTTTTACACATAAGATACTAATGACTTGTGATATTTACTACTTTTTACACATAAGATGCTAATGACTTGTGATATTTACACTTTTTAACACATAAGATACTAATGACTTGTGATATTTCACTTTTTACACATAAGATATATGACTTGTGATATTTACACTTTTTACACATAAGATACTAATGACTTGTGATATTTACACTTTTACACATAAGATCTAATGACTTGTGATATTTACAACTTTTTACACATAAGATACTAATGACTTGTGATATTTACAACTTTTTACACATAAGATACTAATGACTTGTGATATTTCACTTTTTACACATAAGATACTAATGACTTGTGATATTTACACTTTTTACACATAAGATACTAATGACTTGTGATATTTCAACTTTTTACACATAAGATACTAATGACTTGTGATATTTACACTTTTACACAATAAGATACTAATGACTTGTGATATTACACTTTTTACACATAGATACTAATGACTTGTGATATTTACACTTTTTACACATAAGATACTAATGACTTGTGATATTTCATCTTTTTACACATAAGATCTAATGACTTGTGATATTTAACTTTTTACACATAAGATACTAATGACTTGTGATATTTAACTTTTTACACATAAGATCAATGACTTGTGATATTTACACTTTTTACACATAAGATCTAATGACTTGTGATATTTACACTTTTTACACATAAGATACTAATGACTTGTGATATTTACACTTTTTACACATAAGATACTAATGACTTGTGATATTTACACTTTTTACACATAAGATCTAATGACTTGTGATATTTACACTTTTTACACATAAGATACTAATGACTTGTGATATTTAACTTTTTACACATAAGATACTAATGACTTTGTGATTTACACTTTTTACACATAAGATACTAATGACTTGTGATATTTACACTTTTACACATAAGATACTAATGACTTGTGATATTTTCATACTTTTTACACATAAGATCTAATGACTTGTGATATTTCAACTTTTTAACATAAGATATACTAATGACTTGTGATATTTACAACTTTTTACACATAATGATACTAATGACTTGTGATTTTACACTTTTTACACATAAGATACTAATGACTTGTGATATTTACACTTTTACACATAAGATACTAATGACTTGTGATTTTTACACTTTTTACACATAAGATACTAATGACTTGTGATATTTAACTTTTTACACATAAGATACTAATGACTTGTGATATTTCATTTACACTTTTTACACATAATGAATTACTTTAACTAGATTGTGATCTTTATCAACTTTTTACACATAAGATACTAATGACTTGTGATATTTACACTTTTTACACATAAGATACTAATGACTTGTGATATTTACACTTTTTACACATAAGATACTAATGACTTGTGATTATTTACACTTTTTACACATAAATACTAATGACTGTGATATTTACTTTTTAACATAGATCTAATGACTTGTGATATTTACACATTTTTACACATAAGATGCTAATGACTTGTGATATTTACACTTTTTACACATAAGATACTAATGACTTGTGATATTTACACTTTTTACACATAAGATACTAATGACTTGTGATATTTACTACTTTTTACACATAAGATACTAATGACTTGTGATATTTATACTTTTTACACATAAGATACTAATGACTTGTGATATTTACACTTTTTACACATAAGATACTAATGACTTGTGATATTTACACTTTTTACACATAAGATACTAATGACTTGTGATATTTATACTTTTTACACATAAGATGCTAATGACTTGTGATATTTACACTTTTTACACATAAGATACTAATGACTGTGTATTTACACTTTTACACATAAGATACTAATGACTTGTGATATTTACACTTTTTACACATAAGATACTAATGACTTGTGATATTTACACTTTTTACACATAAGATCTAATGACTTGTGATATTTACACTTTTTTACACATAAGATACTAATGACTTGTGATATTTATACACTTTTTACACAAAGATAGCTAATGACTTGTGATATTTACACTTTTTACACATAAGATACTAATGACTTGTGATATTTACACTTTTTACACATAAGATACTAATGACTTGTGATATTTACATACTTTTTACACATAAGATCTAATGACTTGTGATTATACTTTTTACACAAAGAACTAATGACTTGTGATATTTACACTTTTTACACATAAGATCTAACTTATGAGATCTTGATTGTGATTTCAACTTTTTACACATAAAGATACTAATGACTTGTGATATTTACTACTTTTTACACATAAGATACTAATGACTTGTGATATTTACACTTTTTTACACATAAGATACTAATGACTTGTGATATTTCATACTTTTTACACATAAGATACTAATGACTTGTGATATTTACACATTTTTACACATAAGATACTAATGACTTGTGATTTACACTTTTACACATAAGATCTAATGACTTGTGATATTTACACTTTTTACACATAAGATACTAATGACTTGTGATATTACACTTTTTACACATAAGATTACTAATGACTTGTGATATTTACACTTTTACACATAAGATACTAATGACTTGTGATATTTACACTTTTTACACATAAGATACTAATGACTTGTGATTTACACTTTTTAACACATAAGATACTAATGACTTGTGAATATTTACACTTTTTAACACATAGATACTAATGACTTGTGATATTTACACTTTTTACACAAAGATACTAATGACTTGTGATGTTTACACTTTTACACATAAGATACTAATGACTTGTGTATTTATACACTTTTTACACATAAGATACTAATGACTTGTGATATTTCATCTTTTACACATAAGATACTAATGACTTGTGATATTTACACTTTTTACACATAAGATACTAATGACTTGTGATATTTCAAAACTTTTTACACATAAGATACTAATGACTTGTGATTTTACACTTTTACACATAAGATACTAATGACTTGTGATATTTACACTTTTTACACATAAGATCTAATGACTTGTGATATTTACACTTTTTACACATAAGATACTAATGACTTGTGATGTTTACACTTTTTACACATAAGATACTAATGACTTGTGATATTTACACTTTTTACACATAAGATACTAATGACTTGTGATGTTTACACTTTTTACACATAAGATGCTAATGACTTGTGATATTTACACTTTTTACACATAAGATACTAATGACTTGTGATATTTACACTTTTTACACATAAGATACTAATGACTTGTGATGTTTACACTTTTTACACATAAAATACTAATGACTTGTGATATTTACACTTTTTACACATAAGATATAATGACTTGTGATATTTACACTTTTTACACATAAGATACTAATGACTTGTGATATTTACACTTTTTACACTAAGATACTAATGACTTGTGATATTTACAACTTTTTACACTATAAGATACTAATGACTTGTGATGTTTACACTTTTTACACATAAGATACTAATGACTTGTGATGTTTACACTTTTTACACATAAGATACTAATGACTTGTGATATTTACAACTTTTTACACATAAGATACTAATGACTTGTGATATTTAACTTTTTACACATAAGATACTAATGACTTGTGATATTTACACTTTTTACACATAAGATACTAATGACTTGTGATATTTACACTTTTTACACAAGATACTAATGTTGATATTTACACTTTTTACACATAAGATACTAACAACTTGTGATATTTACATTTTTTACACATAAGATACTAATGACTTGTGATATTTACACTTTTTACACATAAATACTAATGACTTGTGATGTTTACACTTTTTACACATAAAATACTAATGACTTGTGATATTTACACTTTTTACACATAAGATACTAATGACTTGTGATATTTACACTTTTTACACATAAGATACTAATGACTTGTGATATTTACACTTTTTACACATAAGATACTAATGACTTGTGATTTTACACTTTTTACACATAAGATTAATGACTTGTGATGTTCACTTTTAACATAAGACATGACTTTGATTTATACTTTTTACACATAAGATACTAATGACTTGTGATATTTACACTTTTTACACATAAGATACTAATGACTTGTGATATTTCATCTTTTACACATAAGATACTAATGACTTGTGATATTTACAATTTTTACACATAAGATGCTAATGACTTGTATATTTCATACTTTTTACACACGATGCTAATGACTTGTGATATTTACACATAAGATGCTAATGACTTGTGATATTTACACTTTTTACACATAAGATGCTAATGACTTGTGATATTTACACTTTTTACACATAAGATGCTAACAACTTGTGATATTTCATACTTTTTACACATGATGCTAATGACTTGTGATATTTGATCTCCATCAGAGCTGGGACGACAGACTTTTCTAGTTATTGAATTAACTTTCTGCGTAAAAGACGCTGAGAAAATTTCATTTGTATCAAAATACATACATATGAAAACATCCACACACAAAATTGCACACAAGCACATAAATGCATGCAATATATATATACACACATGCACACTCAAATTCACACACATATAAGATGAAAAGAATGTGACCAAAGACATTGAACCCATCATTTTGGATTCAATTTCCTGAGACATGGCACATTCTGTGAGCCAAATGTGGTCCACTTTTCACTTGGGAGCTCCTTAACCCTTTGACTCCCGCACCCTATCCACCAACTGCAAAAACTTGACCCTTTGATTCCCTCACCCTTTCCACCAGCTTCCTGCAGGAAGCTGGTGGAAAGGGTGAGGGAATCAAAGGGTCAAGGTTTTGCTTTGCTAGCTTGGTTGGCAATATAGGATGCTGATGGACAGGGTGCGGGAGTCAAAGGGTTAATTTCTCCAACTCTACTCCTTAATGCCTATTCCATATTTTGTGCCACTCCACCCCCACCCACCCCCCACCCCCAATCTATTTTTTCAGCTGAGAGCGACGCAGGTAAGGAAATGTTGAGACATGTAATGAAAGAGGCAGAGTTAATTCATTTCATTTCTGCAGAGAAATTGGCATCTTTTATTTTCGAAGGGCAATGTTACTTTTGCAGGGAGATTATCTTTATTTTCGAATGGGAAAGAAAATAGTTAACTTCTACTTGAAGGGGTTAAAAATAAAACAGAGTAAAAGATGAAAAACAAAATGATAGTGAACCCACCTTTGAAGCAGAAACAGCCAGATCTAAGTGAGAACATGTGGACAGCAGTGACTTCCTCATCATGGCCATACAGTGTGATGACAGAGCGTGTGTCTATGTTACTGCTGAACCCTCCCTGTACAACAACAGTTATGGTTGATCAAAAGACATCAAGTCATGGTACAACAACAGTTACGGTTCATCATCAGACATCAAGTCATGGTACAACAACAGTTATGGTTGATCATCAGACATCAAGTCATGGTACAACAACAGTTATGGTTGATCATCAGACATCATCAAGTCATGGTACAACAACAGTTACGGTTCATCATCAGACATCAAGTCATGGTACAACAACAGTTATGGTTCATCATCAGACATCATCAAGTCATGGTACAACAACAGTTACGGTTCATCATCAGACATCAAGTCTGGTACAACAACAGTTATGGTTGATCATCAGACGTCAAGTCATGGTACAACAACAGTTATGGTTCATCATCAGACATCATCAAGTCATGGTACAACAACAGTTATGGTTCATCATCAGACGTCAAGTCATGGTACAACAACAGTTATGGTTGATCATCAGACGTCAAGTCATGCTACAACAATAGTTATGGTTCATCATCAGACGTCATCAAGTCATGGTACAACAACAGTTATAGTTCATCATCAGACGTCAAGTCCTGGTACAACAACAGTTATGGTTGATCATCAGACGTCAAGTCATGGTACAACAACAGTTATGGTTGATCATCAGACATCAAGTCATGGTACAACAACAGTTATGGTTCATCATCAGAATCATCAAGTCATGGTACAACAACAGTTATGGTTCATCATCAGACATCAAGCCCTGGAACAACAACAGTTATGGTTCATCATCAGACGTCAAGTCATGGTACAACAACAGTTATGGTTGATCATCAGACGTCAAGTCATGGTACAACAACAGTTACGGTTCATCATCAGACATCAAGTCCTGGAACAACAACAGTTATGGTTCATCATCAGACATCAAGTCCTGGAACAACAACAGTTATGGTTCATCATCAGACGTCAAGTCATGGTACAACAACAGTTACGGTTCATCATCAGACGTCAAGTCATGGTACAACAACAGTTATGGTTCATCATCAGACGTCAAGTCATGGTACAACAACAGTTATGGTTCATCATCAGACGTCAAGTCATGGTACAACAGGTCAACTTATAGTGCAGAAGACCTTCTAATGCCTGAACTCTGTTCATGTGTAATATGCTGGCAGAACCTCAAATACGCGAGTCAAAGACCCTGTAAACTATGTCAGCATCAGGCGGCAAGTTAGTTAAAAAATGGCAAGTCAATTAGGAAACAAAACAAAAAAAACCTCACCTAGTATGCACGCTTCTCCAAAAATGCCTTAATGGCAGGGGTAAATATAAAAAAACAACCAAAAATGGCTATACATATAAAAACCCACTCCGAAATATGTCTGCGCGTATGTGGCTGATGCAGCCCACAAACAGACCAACAACAACAACAACAAAATCACACCCCCAAAAAGTCTCAATTCACCAACTACGTCAGAACTGGGCATCACTCTTATTGTTATTATTATTTTGTTTAAAGCCCAGCCGACTGTGTAGAGCCATATCAGGGCTATAACCACTTCAATACAAACACAACACTTCAACATGCAAAAAGGATATGAAAATTAAGCAAACATATCGATGCATTTGTGCATATAATCCAAGGAGATAACCTCAGCATTGAACACTGTCCAATCTATCACACAGGGGATTTAAAAAACATACCTGAATACAAATGTAAACATGACTAAAGACTCTACAGCATATATACAAACAGGCCCAAACTATCTAAAATTGCTTCAGCAGATCTCATTTACCTACAGCCAAAAATGCACATAATACATGTACCCAATTATCAATCCTAAGAAAAAGTATGTAAGACTTTATCGAACACGTACAGGTGAATGGACCAGCAAGGCCGAAAATGATAGGAAGAAATGACAGAAAGCAAATGAGGAAGAAAGAAACAAAGAGAGCGGCAGAAAAGAGGAAATTTCTAGCACAGAATTTCCAGGTGTGGATACTACTTGTACTGAAAGAGTGCCCTGCATCTCCATGTGGTGTAGGCTGGGGGGTGGGTGGTGGGTGGGGGGCACTGCTCTACACTCTGCAAAAGGAATACAGTAACATTTGCAGTGTGCATGACAAAGGTGAGTCTTACCTGTTGCACGATCTCCCACACCATACAGGTGGTGACCCTTGAGCCAGTGATGAGGTGGCGGCCACAGTGATCCAGCGACAGACAGGTGATGATGTCTGTAAACAGCATCATCGTATCATTACTTGCTGACACCTGATGACAACTACAGCACATGATATCTACAGCCAATCATAATATTCAGGCATAAACAATCAGAAAACACAGCCACCTCCTCCCAAGATCATCCAAAAGCAAAAATACAATAAGAAAAAAAAAAAGACAACCAAAATCTAAAACACTAAAAAGCATAATTTCTCCAATCATTGTATTCAGTTATGTACAGGTCCCAACACCAGTCAAAACCTGCCAGAACAGTTTTGTCAGTCTACAATGACCTCAGATACACGCAGGCAATGTATGAGACACATAGAAGCAAGCTAATGAACTCCCATGACTAACTCCAAAACACAAATAAGAAAAGAAAAACCCCAATAAATAAACTCCAAACAACAATAATAGAAAATACCCCAAACAAACGAGACGTTATCATATTACAAAGCATGGTATAACTATAACTTGTAAATGGCAGCATGACAATGGTGAACCTCACAACTACCACAAGCAATCACCAACAAAGTACATGACCAACCACCAGACAAAGTACAGACCAATCACCAGACAAAGTACATGACCAATCACCAAAGTACAGACCAACCACCAGACAAAGTACATGACCAATCACCAGACAAAGTACATGACCAACCACCAGACAAAGTACAGACCAACCACCAGACAAAGTACATGACCAACACACAAAGTACAGACCAACCACCAGACAAAGTACATGACCAACCACAACAAAGTACACGACCAACCCAGACAAAGTACACGACCAATCACCAGACAAAGTACAACCAATCACCAGACAAAGTACACGACCAATCCACCAGACAAAGTACAGACCAATCACCAGACAAAGTACAGACCAACCACCAGACAAAGTACAGACCAATCACCAGACAAAGTACAGACCAATCACCAAAGTACACAACCACCACAAAGTACAGACCAATCACAGACAAAGTACACGACCAACCACCAGACAAAGTACATGACCAACACCAGACAAAGTACATGACCAATCCACCAAAGTACAGACCAACAACCAAAGTACACGACCAACCACCAGACAAAGTACACGACCAACCACCAGACAAGTACATGACCAATCACCAGACAAAGTACATGACCAACCACCAGACAAAGTACATGACCAACCACCAGACAAAGTACATGACCAACCACAGACAAAGTACATGACCAACCATCAGACAAAGTACATGACACACACATCAGACAAAGTACATGACCAACCACCAGACAAGTACATGACCAACCACCAACAAAGTCAACACAATACAGACCAATCACCAGACAAAGTACATGACCAACCATCAGACAAAGTACAGACCAACCATCAGACAAAGTACACGACCAACACAAGTACAGACCAAACAGACAAAGTACAGACCATCACCAAAGTACAGACCAACACCAGACAAGTACACGACCAACCACAGACAAAGTACATGACCAATCACCAGACAAAGTACATGACCAAAATCCACCAACAAAGTACATGACCAACCACAGACAAAGTACATGACCAATCCACCAGACAAAGTACATGACCAACCATCGACAAAGTACACGACCAACACCACAGACAAAGTACAGACCAACATCAGACAAAGTACATGACCAACCACCAGACAAAGTACACGACCAACACCAGACAAAGTACACGACCAATCACCAGACAAAGTACACGACCAATCACCAGACAAAGTACACGACCAACACCAGACAAAGTACACACATCACCAAAGTACACGACCAACCACCAACAAAGTACAGACCATCACCGACAAACACCAGACAAAGTACATGACCAACACCAGACAAAGTACACGACCAACATCAGACAAAGTACAGACCAACCACCAGACAAAGTACACGACCAACCCAACAAGTACAACCAACCACAGACAAAGTACATGACCAACACCAGACAAAGTACATGACCAACCACCAGACAAAGTACACGACCAATCACCAGACAAAGTACACGACCAATCACCAGACAAAGTACACGACCAATCACCAGACAAAGTACACGACCAACCACAGACAAAGTACAGACAACCCAACAAGTACAGACCACCAGACAAAGTACACGACCAACCACAGACAAAGTACAGACCAACCACCAGACAAAGTACACGACCAACCACAGACAAAGTACATGACCAACCACCAGACAAAGTACACGACCAACACAGACAAAGTACACAGACCAACCACCAGACAAAGTACATGACCAATCACCAGACAAAGTACATGACCAACCACCAGACAAAGTACACGACCAATCACAGACAAAGTACACGACCAATCCACCAGACAAAGTAACACGACCAATCACCAGACAAAGTACAACAGACCAATCACCAGACAAAGTACATGACCAACACCAGACAAAGTACACGACCAATCACACAGACAAAGTACATGACCAATCACCAGACAAAGTACATGACCAATCACAGACAAAGTACAACGACCAATCACCAACAAAGTACACGACCATCATCAGACAAAGTACACGACCAATCATCAGACAAAGTACACTGACCAATCACCAGACAAAGTACATGACCAATCACAACAAAGTACATGACCAACCACCAGACAAAGTACATGACCAACCACCAGACAAAGTACACAACCAACCACCAGACAAAGTACATGACCAAACAAGGCAACCACCAGACAAAGTACATGACCAACCACCAAAGTACATGACCAACCACCAAAGTACATGACCAAACAAGGCAACCACCAGACAAAGTACATGACCAATCATCAGACAAAGTACATGACCAACCACCAGACAAAGTACATGACCAAACAAGGCAACCACCACACAAAGTACATGACCAACCACCAAAGTACACGACCAACCATCAGACAAAGTACATGACCAACCACCAGACAAAGTACATGACCAACCACCAGACAAAGTACATGACCAAACAAGCATAAATAACCTATATGACGGATGATGTGGTTGATGGTGACAGCTTTGTCCAGTCGGAAGACTTGCAGACTGTTGTCCCAGTAACCGCCACTCAGCAACAGACGGGCATCATGGGTAACGGTGAACAGCTTGGGTTCCATCTTGAGTCCTGGAGCAAATGGTCCACCAATTCTCTTCTTTGTTCTGCAACACACACACACACACAAAAAAATATGTAAGGACGCATTGCGACCAAAGAAATATTATATGGAAAAGGAATCAGTTCAAAGAATTCATATTTGCTTCAATAACATCAAACATGTTCAAAAAAGAAGTGACACACACTACTATCCTGGGTGGTGGTGAGGCAGTGTTGTTCTGGGTCCCACCATGCACCCTCAGGTGTTTGTTGATAACTATACATTACATGCAATATAAACCAGCAAACGCATAGTAAGACACACATGTACATACACACGTACACACACACACGAGTCATTCACTCTCTCTTGAAGATCTGAAGTCTTCATATAAAACAAGTGTCGAAAACATGTATAAATGCATGCAGGCACGTGCGCACCCACACATACACTCACAATACGTAACACACACACACACACACACACACACACACACACACACACACACAACACACATATATACACAACACACACATATATACACAACACACACACATACACAACACACACATACAATTTTCCTGTTACCTTGGATGAAAACCAGCGTACTTGAGACAAGGAAAACAAGTGTCACTCAGGCAAGAGCTGAGTACCAGGACAGGGGTAGGCTCGACAGCAGCACCTTGTGGTGGATTCTTTTCACACATTTTTCAACCACCCAGTCAAGTATTTTGCAGTCAGTATGAGGTCTTGCATTTGCTGAGCTTACGCACTTGTAAGATACGGTTAAGTTACGCACTATTAAAAGTATCTATACAAATCAACACATCACACAAACTGACATGCCTGTGCCAGATTATGAGCCTTAAACCATGATAACGGACTACTAGTCTGGTTTATGTTTACTTGAAAATGCACAATTTAGTCTGCATTGCTCCTACATCACCACTCCCATACCTCTCATTACAGCTACATCACCACTCCCATACCTCTCATTACAGCCACATCACCACTCCCATACCTCTCATTACAGCCACATCACCACTCCCATATCTCTCATTACAGCTACATCACCACTCCCATACCTCTCATTACAGCTACATCACCACTCCCATACCTCTCATTACAGCTACATCACCACTCCCATACCTCTCATTACAGCTACATCACCACTCCCATACCTCTCATTACAGCTACATCACCACTCCCATACCTCATTATAGCTACATCACCACCCCCATACCTCTCATTACAGCCACATCACCACTCCCGTACCTCTCATTACAGCCACATCACCACTCCCATACCTCTCATTACAGCTACATCACCACTCCCATACCTCTCATCACAGCTTCATCACTACTCCCATACCTCTCATTACAGCTACATCACCACTCCATACCTCTCATTACAGCCACATCACCACTCCCATACCTCTCATTACAGCTACATCACCACTCCCATACCTCTCATCACAGCTTCATCACCACTCCCATACCTCTCATTACAGCTACATCACCACTCCCATACCTTTCATTATGGCTCATCTCCGAACCTACTGAATATGAGGTCACAATGTAAGCAAAGTATAAAAGGTAACAGAATCTGGGACAATTTTTATCCATAATGCTACATGGGAATGAGAGTGATGATGCAATGGGAGTTGTATTTTCAGAATGAGACAGCATGACAGAGCTGTACTCTATGCTTATTTCCATAACATATCCTGACATAAACTAGGCCCTAGAGATACAAACACCTGTGGTGTTGGTTAGGAAATCTGAACAAAACCCTCTCTGAGGCATCCCTGAAATGGATGAGACCCCACAGGGTGATTTCAACCTTTTAACTGCATGCTGAACCCTGGATACCAGGCACTTGGGGCCAAACATTCCCAGGGTAAACTTTCTGGTCTGATGGGATTTGAATCATAACCTCCCAGTCAGTAGTCTACATGCTAACCACACTTTGCTGACTGGTGATACCGTCTGACACTTACTTGGAGCTGAGCATAGGTGGCGTCTTTCTCGAAAGTGTAGTAGTAGTTGATGTTCTTGTCAAAGGGCAACCACCCATGACACCAATGATCCCGTCTTCTGTCACTGTGATCTGTAAATGGAACATAACAAAAATTCAACTTTGTTTTGATATGCTCTGAAGGTACACATGACCCCCAAATATTTATTGTCACAAAGTCTTCCAAAATTTCTAGTGTGACAAAGTGTGAAGGTACATATGAACCCAACAATCACTGTTTCCATGAGAACTGAAGTACACTGAATCAATGATAGCTGTTTTCATGAGAACTGAAGGTACACATGAACCCAATGATAACTTTTGGCAAGATATGAAGGTACACATGAACCCAATGATAACCGTTTTGGCAAGATATGAAGGTACACATGAACCCAATGATAACGTTTTGCAAGATATGAAGGTACACATGAACCCAATGATAACCGATTTTGGCAAGATATGAAGGATAACCACAATGAAGTACAATAAACTCAATGATACCGTTTTGGCAAGATATGAAGGTAAGCATGAATCCCAAAATAACTTTTGTCCTGACAATGTCTGAAGGTACATAACAATCAATTAACTGTTTCACTAATCTGAAGGTACACATGAACCCAACAACTTCTTTTGACAAGATCTGAAGGTACACATGAACCCAACAACTTCTTTTGACAAGATCTGAAGGTACACATGAACCCAACAACTTCTTTTGACAAGATCTGAAGGTACACATGAACCCAACAACTTCTTTTGACAAGATCTGAAGGTACACATGGACCCAACAACTTCTTTTGACAAGATCTGAAGGTACATATGAACTCACTTATGACTTGTTGTTCTGAAATATTTGGATATAGATGAACATGATCTGACATTTCATTATATCCAAACACGTTTACCTCAAATATTAGGGGGAAAAAAAATGAACACAGATTATTGGTAATCTTCTGTATATGATGAAAGCTTTACCTTGCTGGAATCAGTCATGGAATTTAATAAAATGAGATGAGAGTGACTGTTTACATTTTCATAATTATTACTCTTAATACTATCATTTTTTCATCCAATAAATGTTTTTTACCCCACGTTTTGCATCACCAACCCCCAGTTCATTCAATCATTTACCCCACTTTTTGCACCACCAACCCCCAGTTCATTCAATCATTTACCCCACCTTTTGCACCACCAACCCCCAGTTCATTCAATCATTTACCCCACTTTTTGCACCACCAACCCCAAGTTCATTCAATCATTTACCCCACTTGTTGCATCACCAACCCCAGTTCATTCAATCATTTACCCCACTTGTTGCATCACCAACCCCTAGTTCATTCAATCATGTACCCCACTTGTTGCATCACCAACTCCTAGTTCATTCAATCATTTACCCCACCTTTTGCATCACCAACCCCTAGTTCATTCAATCATTTACCCACTTGTAGCATCACCAACCCTAGTTCATTCAATCATTTACCCCACTTGTTGCATCACCAACCCCTAGTTCATTCAATCATTTACCCCACTTGTTGCATCACCAACCCCTAGTTCATTCAATCATTTACCCCACCTTTTGCATCACCAACCCCAGTTCATTCATTTACCCCACTTTTTGCATCACCAACCCCCAGTTCATTCAATCATTTACCCCACTTTTGCATCATCAATCCCTAGTTCATTCAATCATTTACCCCACTTTTGCATCACCAACCCCTAGTTCATTCAATCATTTACCCCACTTGTTGCATCACCAACCCCTAGTTCATTCAATCATTTACTCCACTTGTTGCATCACCAACCCCTAGTTCATTCAATCATTTACCCCACCTTTTGCATCAAACCCCAGTTCATTCAATCATTTACCCCACTTGTTGCATCATCAACCCCTAGTTCATTCAATCATTTACCCCACTTGTTGCATCATCAATCCCTAGTTCATTCAATCATTTACCCACTTGTTGCATCATCAACCCTAGTTCATTCAATCATTTACCCATCTTTTGCACCACCAACCCCAGTTCATTCAATCATTTACCCCATCTTTTGCAACACCAACCCCCAGTTCATTCAATCATTTACCCTACCTTTTGCATCACCAACCCCTAGTTCATTCAATCATTTACCCCACCTTTTGCATCACCAACCCCTAGTTCATTCAATCATTTACCCCACCTTTTGCATCACCAACCCTAGTTCATTCAATCATTTACCCACTTGTTGCATCACCAACCCCAGTTCATTCAATCATTTACCCCACTTTTTGCACCACCAACCCCCAGTTCATTCAATCATTCACCCCACCTTTTGCATCACCAACCCCCAGTTTATTCAATCATTTACCCCACCTTTTGCATCACCTTAATGGTGCTGACCCCATACCACTCAATCCAGCTCTTTAATACATCACCAACCCCCAGTTCATTCCATCAAAGTATCACTGCCAGAAACCCATGAGTGCCAGTAACATTAAGCCACCAGTAAGCCACCCACCAGAGGATCTCTGCACTGCTGCTGTATCACTTTGGTGGATTTCAACTATACCTTATCGATCCTACTACCAAAGGACACTGCCTTCTATACTCCTCACTATGGACAAGAACTGCTCAGTCATGGAACTAGAATGAGTGAGAGACCCCATGGTGTCATAACTATCATCATAGTGAATCCAAAGAAGCATACAGACCATGTTGTCTGGCATGCCCTTCTGCAGGATGGAGCGGGGTTGACTGCGAGGAACGTGGACGTATACTACTGGATCCACTTCAGTCGACACCTGCAACATGAGGTAAATGATGCAAATTATACTCTATGTGTGTGTGTGTGTGTGTGTGTGTGTGTGTGTGTGTGTGTGTGTGTGTGTGTGTGTGTGTGTGTGTGAGTGTGAGTGTGTGTATGTGTGTGTGTGTGAGTGTGTGTGTATATATATGTGTGTGTGTGTGTGTGTGTGTGTGTGTGTGTGTGAGTGTGTGAGTGTGTGTGTGCATGCACACATGCATATATGTGTGTGTGTATGTGTGTGTACTTGAGAGTATGCGTGTTCTTGAGAGAGCCTGTGTGTGTGTGTGTGTGTGTGTGTGTGTGTGTGTGTGTGTGTGTGCATATGTGTGTGTGTTGTGTGTGTGTGTGTGTGTGCATGCATGTGTATGTGTGTACTTGACAGTGTGTATGCTTGAGAGAGCCTATATGATTGTGTGTGTGTGTGTGCGTGGGGGGGCATGCATATGTGTGTGTGTGTGTGTGTGTGTGTGTGTGTGTGTGTGTGGTGTGTGTGTGTGTGTGTGGTTGTGTGTGTATTTATACTTTAGAGTGAGTCCACTAAGGTGTGCATGCATTCATGTATCAGTATGTATGCGATATGTCCCCGTGACTGTGTTTTAAGGGGCATGTTTGCATGTAAGCATAAAAGCAAGCAGACAATATGTAACACACACACACACACACACACACACACAAAACAAGACAGAGAAATGGGCACACACACACACACACACACACACACACACACACACACACACACACACACACACACACACACATCAATGTCAAATTACAGAAGATGACCACACACACACACACACACACACACACACACACACACATCAATGTCAAATTACAGAAGATGACCACACACACACAAGACAGAGAAATGGGCACACACACACACACACACATCAATGTCAAATGACAGAAGATGACCACACACACACACACACACACACACACACACACACACACACACACACACACACACACACACATCAATGTCAAATGACAGAAGATGACCACACACACACACACACATATCAATGTCAAATGTGGGCACACACAACACACACACACACACACACACACATACATATCAAATGACAGAAGATGACCACACACACACACACACACACACACACACACACACACACACACACACACACACACACACACACACACATCAATGTCAAATTACAGAAGATGACCACACACACACACACACACAAGACAGAGAAATGGGCACACACACACACACACATCAATGTCAAATGACAGAAGATGACCACACACACACACACACACACACACACACACACACACACATCAATGTCAAATGACAGAAGATGACCACACACACACACACACACACACAACACACACACACACACACACACACACACACACACACACACACACACATATCAATGTCAAATGACAGAAGATGACCACACACACACACAAGACAGAGAAATGGGCAACAAACACACACCACACACAACACACACAACACACACACACACAACAACATCAATGTCAATGACAGAAGATGACCACACACACACACACACACACACAATCAATGTCAAATGACAGAAGATGACCACACACACACACACACACACAACCAAGTCAAATGGACAGAATACACACACACACACACACACACACATATCAAATGACAGAAGATGACCACACACACACACACACACATCAATGTCAAATGACAGAAGATGACCACACACACACACACACACACACCATCAATGTCAAATGACAAAGATGACCACACACACACACACACACACACACACACACACACACACCAATCAAATGACAAAGCAGACCACACCACACACACACACACAGCAAGACAGAGAAATGGGACACACACCACACATCAATGTCAAATGACAAAGATGACCACAACACCTCCACAAAGAATGTCAATGATCAGACAGGGAAAGAAGATACTCATACACCGACTGCAACACACTTCGAAGGACAACTCTCCCAGCAAAACAAACAATGATTCTTTACACTATGTGCGGATGTGGTCACACACACACACATCATGTCAATGACGAAGATGACACACACACACCTCCACAACAGAATGGCTTAAGGTCAGACAGGAATGTAGAGTATACCATTGGGGCGACCCGATTTGTTGGCTTTGGCACGGCATCTTCGAAGGACATACGTGTTGGGGTGTGGCCTTGCAGCAAAAAACATGTATTTTCAACACTATTGTGAGTGTTGTGTGGTGTGTGTTGTGAGGTTGTTTGTGTGTGTGTGTGTGTGTGTGTGTGTGTGTGTGTGTGTGTGTGTGTGTGTGTGTGTGTGTGTGTGTGTGTGTGTGTGTGTACAGCTGCATGTGTGTGCAAACATGCATGCGAATACGTGTGTCTTACTTTACAGCAAGAAAAATGTATATACACTGTACAATACAGACACGACTGGTGGCCGGGTTTTGTCCAAATAATTGAAGAGATGGGTAAAACCATCTCCCTGTGATGAGAACAGTTATAACAATGTACACTTGAAAGACAAATGACTGCATCATTTTCAGAACAACACTATTATCTGAAGTGTCTGGCTGGTTCTTCTGCCAGAGCCACAGACCCAAGATCTGATATTTCAGGTTCAATTCCAGCCCACAACATTAAAAGCTGGTCTATTCACTGCCCTTCTGAAAATCTAAAACCATCCTCTGCTCTTCATTACCGGCGGCGAGTTTAGCGGGAGGCAGAGCGTCTATCCTTCCTACCGGCTTCCCGCTTTCCTCGCGGTAACGGCTATGCGATGAATGGGACACGACCCTTGTGTTTATACTCTGCATTCCTGGATCTGATTGCCTTCAGCGGGTTTCCCCGTTCTACTCCGCGTGGTCAGTTAAGACACCCAGGCAGGTTTATGAAAAAATAAACATTTTCCTCCGTTCCCATGGGACAACAGTGAGGCTGTTGTTTAGGTACCGTTTCCTGTTTGTCAGACCTACTACAGCTGCTTTCTGCTGTGGTTGTCAATGTCATTATAACTTGGTCCAGTCTCCAAGACTACCCCCTCTCCATACACCAATTGTTTCCCAACCCCTTGGGAAAGTCGCTGTTGATTTAGAACAAGCAAGAGAGAGAGAAGTGCGCCTGTTCACACACACACACACACACACACACACACACACACACACACACACACACACACACACAGGTGAGTGCGCAAGCACACACACACATACACACATTGAGTAGAGAAACAGTAACATAAGTACCCTCTTTTCAGAGTTTTACTCTCTCAGGAAACCCAAGAAACGAAAGACAGCGTATGTACAAATTCAGTTCTTACAGTAAGAAAGTACTCTCCCACTAAAGCGGGAGTAAGTAACGAAAGAGTTAATGTTTCCATCATTCTGGTGGTGTCATCTTAGTGCGTCATAGGTCCGTTCTTCCCCATAGGTCCGTTCTTCCCCATAGGTCCGTTCTTCCCCATAGGTCCGTTCTTCCCCATAGGTCCGTTCTTCTCCCTGCCCATTTCAAGACCTTGTCAGCATACAGGTTTTTGTGCAGTCTTAGAGAGTCTGTCACATAACTGCTGGCAGATTTGGGTGGAGCGCGTATGGAAATGTCTAAGCCCCATGAATCCCTCTTGAACAAACTTTGGGAGGAGCTCATATGGAATTGTCTGAGCGCGATGAATCCCTCTTGAACAAAATCCAAACAAACCCCTACAGCGTCTGAAAGTCTTGAAAAGAGAAATCTGAATACAACTGGATAACAAATTGAAAAAAAAAATTCAATTTTTGTATCACACAAAGCAGAATGATCTAAGAACACAAATCATGGTGCAGTTGACTTCATAATGATAAAAATGATCAAATCAATGGTCAAATACTGAACAAAACATAAAAAAAACCAACTGAAACTGATGTCTTTAGGAAAGGAACAAGACACTGACCTTGAGAAGCTGCGTGGGTGTCTGACCAAAGTTGTTGATCATACCCTCCAGTGACGCCCTCTCACGTGGATCTTGTATGGCATCCAGATCAACAGCACCTGTACACAATTCAATGTGCTTACACTAACCTGTATGGCATCCAGATCAACAGCACCTGTACACAATTCACTGTGCTTACACTAACCTGTATGGCATCCAGATCAACAGCACCTGTACACAATTCAATGTGCTTACACTAACCTGTATGGCATCCAGATCAACAGCACCTGTACACAATTCACTGTGCTTACACTAACCTGTATGGCATCCAGATCAACAGCACCTGTACACAATTCAATGTGCTTACACTAACCTGTATGGCATCCAGATCAACAGCACCTGTACACAATTCACTGTGCTTACACTAACCTGTATGGCATCCAGATCAACACACCTGTACACAATTCACTGTGCTTACACTAACTTGAATGGCATCCAGATCAACAGCACCTGTACACAATGCACTGTGCTTACACTAACCTGTATGGCATCCAGATCAACAGCACCTGTACACAATTCACTGTGCTTACACTAACCTGTATGGCATCCAGATCAACAGCACCTGTACACAATTCAATGTGCTTACACTAACCTGTATGGCATCCAGATCAACAGCACCTGTACACAATTCAATGTGCTTACACTAACCTGTATGGCATCCAGATCAACAGCACCTGTACACAATTCACTGTGCTTACACTAACCTGTATGGCATCCAGATCAACAGCACCTGTACACAATTCACTGTGCTTACACTACTTGAATGGCATCCAGATCAACAGCACCTGTACACAATTCAATGTGCTTACACTAACCTGTATGGCATCCAGATCAACAGCACCTGTAAACAATTCACTGTGCTTACACTAACCTGTATGGCATCCAGATCAACAGCACCTGTACACAATTCACTGTGCTTACACTAACTTGAATGGCATCCAGATCAACAGCACCTGTACACAATTCACTGTGCTTACACTAACCTGTATGGCATCCAGATCAACAGCACCTGTACACAATTCACTGTGCTTACACTAACCTGTATGGCATCCAGATCAACAGCACCTGTACACAATTCACTGTGCTTACACTACTTGAATGGCATCCAGATCAACAGCACCTGTACACAATTCAATGTGCTTACACTAACCTGTATGGCATCCAGATCAACAGCACCTGTACACAATTCACTGTGCTTACACTAACCTGTATGGCATCCAGATCAACAGCAACCTGTACACAATTCACTGTGCTTACACTAACCTGTATGGCATCCAGATCAACAGCACCTGTACACAATTCACTGTGCTTACACTAACTTGTATGGCATTCAGATCAACAGCACCTGTACACAATTCAATGTGCTTACACTAACTGTTGACTGGCTCACACACTGTTTAAATTCAAACTAACTCCTGACAGATTCAGACATTGTTTAAATTCAAACTAAGATGTACAACAACATGGTGAAATGTGGTTAGTTTACGTAACAGCTTGAGTTCTTTGTTCCCCATTAGAAAGAATGTGCAACAACATGGTGAAACACATTTTCACCATGTTGTTGCACATTCTTTCTAATGGGGAACAAAGAACTCAAGCTGTTACGTAAACTATTTTCACCATGTTGTTGCACATTCTTTCTAATGGGGAACAAAGAACTCAAGCTGTTACGTAAACTAACCACATTTCACCATGTTGTTGTACATCTTCCGTGGGCATGCATGCTGGGTGTTTTCATGTTTCCATAATCCGTCCACTGACATGACTTACTGGGTGTTTCCATAATCCGTCCACTGACATGACTTACTGGGTGTTTCCACAATCCGTCCACTGACATGACTTACTGGGTGTTTTCATGTTTCCACAATCCGTCCACTGACATGACTTACTGGATGTTTTCATGTTTCCATAATCCACACACTGACATGATTTACTGGGTGTTTTAATGTTTCCACAATCCGTCCACTGACATGACTTGCTGGGTGTTTTCATGTTTCCACAATCCGTCCACTGACATGACTTAGTGGGTGTTTTCATGTTTCCACAATCCGTCCACTGACATGACTTACTGGGTGTTTTCATGTTTCCATAATCCACACACTGACATGACTTACTGGGTGTTTTAATGTTTCCACAATCCACACACTGACATGACTTACTGGGTGTTTTCATGTTTCCACAATCCGTCCACTGACATGACTTACTGGGTGTTTTCATGTTTCCATAATCCGTCCACTGACATGACTTGCTGGGCGTTTTCATGTTTCCACAATCCGTCCACTGACATGACTTACTGGGTGTTTTCATGTTTCCATAATCCGTCCACTGACATGACTTGCTGGGTGTTTTCATGTTTCCACAATCCTCACACTGACATGACTTACTAGGTGTTTTCATGTTTCCACAATCCGTCCACTGACATGACTTGCTGGGTGTTTTCATGTTTCCACAATCCGTCCACTGACATGACTTACTGGGTGTTTTCATGTTTCCACAATCCATCCACTGACATGACTTGCTGGGTGTTTTCATGTTTCCACAATCCGTCCACTGACATGACTTGCTGGGTGTTTTCATGTTTCCACAATCCGTCCACTGACATGACTTACTGGGTGTTTTCATGTTTCCACAATCCGTCCACTGACATGACTTGCTGGGTGTTTTCATGTTTCCATAATCCATCCAGACATGACTTGCTGGGTGCTTTCATGTTTCCACAATCCGTCCACTGACATGACTTACTGGGTGTTTTCATGTTTCCACAATCCGTCCACTGACATGACTTGCTGGGTGTTTTCATGTTTCCACAATCCGTCCACTGACATGACTTGCTGGGTGTTTTCATGTTTCCACAATCCGTCCACTGACATGACTTACTGGGTGTTTTCATGTTTCCACAATCCATCCACTGACATGACTTGCTGGGTGTTTTTCATGTTTCCACAATCCGTCCACTGACATGACTTACTGGGCGTTTTCATGTTTCCATAATCCGTCCACCGACATGACTTGCTGGGCGTTTTCAAGTTTCCACAATCCGTCCACTGACATGACTTACTGGATCTTCTATGTGCACATTTGACATTCTGCTTGCACACACTGACATGACTTACAGGATCTATGTGTTCTATGTGCACATTTGACATTCTGCTTGCTTACACACATAAAAGTGATTCAGGCACTGGCAGGTCCACACACATGTTGACCTGGGAGATTGGAAAAAATCTTCACCCTTTACCACCAGGTAGAGGAGTCTAGGTGGATCAAACCCTGGACCTTTCAACATGAAAACTGATGTTTACCCACTTCAGTCTCACCTTCATAAGTGACGTAGTAGAAGACATTGAGGCTTCAGCTGCTGCAGGACCTTTCTGCTTGTAGCCAAAGATCAGGTCAATCCACTCGTTCAGGTTACTGGACACATATTCACTCTCCTGCAATGACAGGGAACGACAGTATCAGTAAATACGTAACACTCACTTCCATGATTTCAAGTATCACATTGTAACACCACTATGCAGTGTGATTAACCCTTTCACTCCCGCACTCCGGTCACCAGCATCCTGCATTGCCAACCATGTTAGCAAAGCAAAAACTTAACCCTTTGATTCCCTCAATCAAAGGGTTAAGTTTATTTAGTTGGTAGATAGAGTGCGGGCGTCAAAGGGTTAAAAAAAGGGAGAAAATTAACTGCGTTGAACTTTTTTCTAAAAGATAAAAAAAAATAAACAACATAAAAATAACTAAGATCAAGATCATGCTTTCCAAAATGGCATAAAACAGACTTCAGTAAAGATTCAAAATTACTGTAATGAAAATATATACGACGACAACTAAGTCATATGATGAGGGAAGCTGCTAGGGAGGGAGGGGGGGGGGGGGGAGGGGCCCTCCAGATTTAAGACATTTTTTTTTGTAACAAGGTAAGACTGACCAAGGCCTCTCTGTGTTTGTGAATGAACTCCTCTGGAGTTTTGGCCCAACGAGGCAGCACCACATGACTGACTGGTTCCAGTGTGATCTGTAGCCGACCAAGGTCAAATCTGAAACAGGTAACATGTCTTAAACAGCACAGAAAACACATCAGATAAAAACAGCATAGAAAACATGTCAGATAAAATATAACAGCATAGAAAACATGTCAGATAAAAAAAACAGCATAGAAAACATGTCAGATAAAAACAGCATAGAAAACATGTCAATAAAATATAACAGATAGAAAACATGTCAGATAAAAAAAACAGCATAGAAAACATGTCAGATAAAAAACAGCATAGAAACATGTCAGATAAATATAACAGCATAGAAAACACACCAAACAATGTCCTCTTAGTTTCAATACTGTGAATACATATGTTGATTTGAATAATTCCTATGTTGGCATTTACATAACAAATTTTTAGTGTTGATCGGTCTTCTTTTGCTGCTTGAATTCTCCAAACTAAAGAAACCACAGGTTGTAGGTCAGTTTTTTATCATTTTTTGTTATTCTTTGTTTAAATGTAATACTGACGAAAATATGAATAACACATGATGCTATGCTAGTCAAATGTTGATCAGACTACAATACAAATCTATGTTTCAGGCATACTACTATAATAATTCTTACTATCAACAGGACCATGAACAGAAATGCTGTTATGCTGATCTATAAACATGAACAACACGTCCTTTAACCCTATCCCATTCACTCCGGCTGCATCAGGCCAAACACAGCTCTCCCGTATCTATTCACTCCGGCCGCGGCCAGCCGCATGGTTGCACACACAGCCAGTACTTTTCCATTACGCTGTAGCCATGAGCTAGCTGACACTGAATGGATGAAATTTGGTGGGTAGGTTCACGAAGGACCAATGAACTGTTAACACTAAATTAACGCCTCCACTGCATCATTCACAAGAGAGAAGAAGGAAATGACCGCATTCCATTCTTTGTGTGAACGTGAGAAAGATGGTGAATACTAGGGGAAGTTTCACTGCGAGCTATGCAAATGGGAGAGGGTTAAATGAGAGTGTGTGCTTTAATTTGACTTAAATATCAAGATCTAGCACCTTACAAGTATCACTATTAATTTCTATTATTATTATTATCATTATCATTGTTGTTGTTGTAATTATCATCATCATCATCATCAATATTAATATTACTATTGTTGTTGTTGTTGTTGTTTGGTCCCAGTCTCCGCTAACAAAACAATATACATATAAAGAACCCTGGACTGCAGTCAGCTGAAGTGTGTACACACCGAATCATGTCAAAATTGGGTCACACACATTACTGACATTATTGTGAACCAGCCTGACGACTCACCATCACACACATTATTGTGAACCAGCCTGATGACTCACCATCACACACATTACTGACATTATTGTGAACCAGCCTGATGACTCACCATCACACACATTATTGTGAACCAGCCTGATGACTCACCATCAACACATTACTGTGAACCAGCCTGATGACTCACCATCACACACATTATTGTGAACCAGCCTGATGACTCACCATCCACACATTACTGACATTATTGTGAACCAGCCTGATGACTCACCATCACACACATTACTGACATTATTGTGAACCAGCCTGATGACTCACCATCACACACATTATTGTGAACCAGCCTGATGACTCACCATCACACACATTATTGTGAACCAGCCTGATGACTCACCATCACACACATTACTGACATTATTGTGAACCAGCCTGAGACTCACCATCACACACATTATTGTGAACCAGCCTGATGACTCACCATCACACACATTACTGACATTATTGTGAACCAGCCTGATGACTCACCATCACACACATTATTGTGAACCAGCCTGATGACTCACCATCACACACATTACTGGACATTATTGTGAACCAGCCTGATGACTCACCATCACACACATTATTGTGAACCAGCCTGATGACTCACCATCACACACTTACTGACATTATGTGAACCAGCTGACGACTCACCATCACACATTATTGTGAACCAGCCTGATGACTCACCATCACACACATTACTGACATTATTGTGAACCAGCCTGATGACTCACCCTATCAACACACACATTATTGTGAACCATGACCTGACTCACATCACACACATTATTGTGAACCAGCCTGATGACTCACCATCACACACATTACTGACATTATTGTGAACCAGCCTGATGACTCACACCATCACACACATTACTGACATTATTGTGAACCAGCCTGATGATCTACCACCATCACACACATTATTGTGAACCAGCCTGACGACTCACCATCACACATTATTGTGAACCAGCCTGATGACTCACCCACATCACACACATTATTGTGAACCAGCCTGATGACTCATCACACACTACACCAATTACTGACATTATTGTGAACCAGCCTGACGACTCACCATCACACACATTACTGACATTATTGTGAACCAGCCTGATGACTCACCATCAAACACATTACTGTGAACCAGCCTGACGACTCACCATCACACACATTACTGACATTATTGTGAACCAGCCTGATGACTCACCATCACACACATTACTGTGAACCAGCCTGACGACTCACCATCACACACATTACTGACATTATTGTGAACCAGCCTGATGACTCACCATCACACACATTATTGTGAACCAGTCTGACGACTCACCATCACACACATTACTGACATTATTGTGAACCAGCCTGATGACTCACCATCACACACATTATTGTGAACCAGCCTGACGACTCACCATCACACACATTATTGTGAACCAGCCTGATGACTCACCATCACACACATTACTGACATTATTGTGAACCAGCCTGACGACTCACCATCACACACATTATTGACATTACTGTGAACAAGCCTAATGACTCACCAACACACACATTACTGTGAACCAGCCTGATGACTCACCATCACACACATTATTGTGAACCAGCCTGATGACTCACCATCACACACATTATTGTGAACCAGCCTGATGACTCACCATCACACACATTATTGTGAACCAGCCTGATGACTCACCATCACACACATTATTGTGAACCAGCCTGATGACTCACCATCACACACATTATTGTGAACCAGCCTGATGACTCACCATCACACACATTATTGTGAACCAGCCTGATGACTCACCATCACACACATTACTGACATTATTGTGAACCAGCCTGACGATTCACCATCACACACATTATTGTGAACCAGCCTGATGACTCACCATCACACACATTATTGTGAACCAGCCTGACGATTCACCATCACACACATTATTGTGAACCAGCCTGATGACTCACCATCACACACATTACTGACATTATTGTGAACCTGCCTGATGACTCACCATCACACACATTACTGTGAAACTGCCTGATGACTCACCATCACACACATTACTGTGAACCAGCCTGATGACTCACCATCACACACATTATTGTGAACCAGTCTGACGACTCACCATCACACACATTATTGACATTACTGTGAACCAGCCTGATGACTCACCATCACACACATTATTGTGAACCAGCCTGATGACTCACCATCACACACATTACTGTGAACCAGCCTGATGACTCACCATCACACACATTACTGTGAACCAGCCTGATGACTCACCATCACACACATTACTGTGAACCAGCCTGATGACTCACCATCACACACATTACTGTGAACCAGCCTGATGACTCACCATCACACACATTACTGTGAACCAGCCTGATGACTCACCATCACACACATTACTGTGAACCAGCCTGATGACTCACCATCACACACATTACTGTGAACCAGCCTGATGACTCACCATCACACACATTATTGTGAACCAGCCTGACGACTCACCATCACACACATTATTGTGAACCAGCCTGATGACTCACCATCACACACATTACTGACATTATTGTGAACCAGCCTGATGACTCACCATCACACACATTATTGTGAACCAGCCTGACGACTCACCATCACACACATTACTGTGAACCAGCCTGATGACTCACCATCACACACATTACTGTGAACCAGCCTGATGACTCACCATCACACACATTACTGTGAACCAGCCTGATGACTCACCATCACACACATTACTGTGAACCAGCCTGATGACTCACCATCACACACATTATTGTGAACCAGCCTGACGACTCACCATCACACACATTATTGTGAACCAGCCTGATGACTCACCATCACACACATTACTGACATTATTGTGAACCAGCCTGACGACTCACCATCACACACATTATTGTGAACCAGCCTGACGACTCACCATCAGCATTGTTGAGGAACTCTGGCAGGTAGAAGAACTCAGGGATCAACTCTTTCACATCGTTGGGGTTGTCCATCAGGGAACTCCAGCTACCTGGGACGGAGTGGAACTGTCGATCTGCTACATCAAACCTGCAACATGGCACACACACACAGAATCCAGTTCATTCAGTTCAGTTCATATTGCTTAAAGCCCAGCCGACTACTAGGGCCATATCAGGGCTAACACCACACCAAAAGCAACAACCAGGTTAAGAAAAATACAACAATTAAAAACCATGCTCACTGTTAACCTTGCAAGTCTAAAAAAATGCAATTAAAGAAAACACACACGAGTCAAATGAATGAACAAAGCCAAGACAATGAACCCTAACAAAAACTGGGGAAAAACAAACAACACAGGTACGCAAGAGAAATGGTCACATTATTTTCATTTCTCTGTTTCTGAAATTTAAGTAGTTTTCATTTACCCACTCCTTAGTAATGCCCACAAATACATTAATTTACTACTAAGTCTGCAATTACAATCAATGAACAGACAAATGCACATGGACATACTTTGGACATACTTTTTATTCCATTCAAACAGGAAGATGACACAACAGGCGAGCAGACAGGCTACCAGACAGACAAAAGCACACACACGATCATAAACTCAAATCTAGCCTAATACTTTCCACCTTGAACATACAGTACAAACTAGACACCATGTGCTACAAAAGCCTCAATAACGCAGCCCCCGATTACCTGTCAAGCCTACTTGAGATCTATGTTCCCTCACGTACCCTCCGTTCTGCCTCTGATCCTCTGACTTTTCGCTTTCCACGCACTAAGCTCAATACCTATGGTCCACGAACCTTCTCTGTTTCTGGTCCACTTTCCTGGAACAAACTTCCTCTCTCTGTCCGTCAGCAACCTACTTTTGTCTCCTTCAAGTCCGCTCTCAAAACTCACCTTTTCTCCTCTGCATAAAATCCTGACCTCACTCAATCCCCTCTGCAGCCTGTCTCCACTCGGAGGGGAATCACACTGTAATATATAATTGTATATAATATGCTCTCTATAATTTTCCATTGCTTTTATTCTTTCTCCCCATTTTAGCCGTGTGCGTGTGCGTGTGTGTGCGTGCGTGCGTGTCTGTTTTAGCGCTTAGATTTGATTTTATCAAGATTTTGTGCTATACAAAATAAAGTATTGTATTGTATTGTATTGTATTGTATTGAACAGAAAAAAGAGAACAAAAGGAGGACGAAAGTTTAAACAAAAGGAGACATATCTCACTTTCCACTCTGCAGCTGGATGTGTAGTGAGGTGAAGGGCTCCATGCGCACCATGTAATGCATGACACCGGCCGCATTGCTGTAGTGTGTTCCGTAGTGAAACTTCTCTATCGTCCCTGTTGGGTCTTCAAATGTGTCAAACCTGAAACACAAAGCTTACATTTTACCTTGAACCGCCAGAGTTATGTCATAACAGTTTAAGGTGTCTACTTGTCATGGGAAAAATTGTTTATATTAAGACTTGAAAGAAATCAAAAGTAAATAGGTTATTGGTTAATTATCTCCTCAGAAGTCAGTAAACAAACATGGTTAAATTTCTCCCAACACCATCACAAGTTTCTGAAACTTCACCATCCTCGATTGCCATCACCTGATTGACTCACCTGATAATATACAGCGCCTGTTGACTCGCACCACTGAGTGTTACTTGGACATTAAAAATTGGATGACATACAACAAACTTCAGCTAAATGATGACAAGACAGAAGCTATCCTCATTGGCACCCGTCAGAAACTTTCCCAGCTGCCTCCTCTTTCTCTCCCATTATGTAACACATCAGTCCCAATTTCTGATTCAGCTAAAAACCTTGGTGTCTGCATTGACTCTACCCTGTCCATGAACAACTTTGTTTCTCAAACTGCCAGATCTTGCTACTATCATCTCCATCGTATAAGCCTGATCAGGAAGTATCTCTCTGTCGAAACAACTGCAAAACTCGTTCTCTCCTTCATAATGTCTCGCATTGACTATTGCAATTCACTCCTGTCTGGTCTTCCTGCCTCCACCATTCACATCCTACAGCGCATTCAAAACAATGCTGTACGCCTTGTACTCAAAAAGAAAAAAGCTGACCACATATCTCCTCTCCTGGCACAACTTCACTGGCTCCCTGTATCAAAGCGCATACAGTACAAACTAGACACCATGTGCTACAAAAGCCTCAATAACGCAGCCCCCGATTACCTGTCAAGCCTACTTGAGATCTATGTTCCCTCACGTACCCTCCGCTCTGCCTCCGATCCTCTGACTTTTCGCTTTCCACGCACTAAGCTCAATACCTATGGTCCACGAGCCTTCTCTGTTTCTGGTCCACTCTCCTGGAACAAACTTTCTCTCTCAGTCCGTCAGCAACCTACTTTTGCCTCCTTCAAGTCCGCTCTCAAAACTCACCTTTTCTCCACTGCATAAAATCCTAACCTCACTCAACCCCCTCTGCAGCCTGTCTCCGCTCGGAGGGGAATCACTTTGTTTTAATATATAATTGTATATGATGTGCTCTCTGTGGTTTTCCATTGGTTTTATTCTTGCTTTTATTGCTTTTATTCTTTCTCCCCATTTGTGGCCATGTGTGTGTGTGTGTGTGTGTATGTGTGTGTGTGTGTGTGTGTGTGTGTGTGTGTGTGTGCGTGCGTGCGTGCGTGCGTGCGTGCGTGCGTGCGTGCCGTGCGTGTCTTTTCGGCGCTTGGATTTGATTTTGTCGAGATTTTGCGCTATATAAATATTGTAATTATTATGTATGCATGTGCGTACGTATGTATGTATGTATGTATGTATGTATACGCTTAGATTTATGTATGTATGTATGCATGTATACGCTCAGCTTAGATTTATGTATGTAAGTATGTATGCATGTATGTATTCATGTATACGCTCATATGTATGTAGGTATGTATGCATGTATACGCTCAGCGCTTAGATTTGATTTTATCAAGATTTTGCGCTATATAAAATAAAATATATTATTATTATTATTATCAACAACACGAGACCAAGACTGTAGACACATTTTGCTACTTGGAGTGTACACTGAGCAATACTGAATCTGTTCATGTTGAGGTGGCACTGCACATCTCCAACACTAGCTCTCTGCCTTTGACAGACAGACCAAGAGCTTGTGACAAAACCATGGCATTGGGTTCATCACAAAGACCTCTGTGTACACTATAGTCTTCAGTTCCCTGCTGCATTTCTGAGAGACGTGGACTGCCTACTGACAGCACAACTGATAGCTGAAGAGTTCCACCAAAGACGTCTGCCTACTGACAGCACATCTGATAGCTGAAGAGTTCCACCAAAGACGTCTGCCTACTGACAGCACATTTGATAGCTGAAGAGTTCCACCAAAGACGTCTGCCTACTGACAGCACATCTGATAGCTGAAGAGTTTCACCAAAGACGTCTGCCTACTGACAGCACATCTGATAGCTGAAGAGTTCCACCAAAGACGTCTGCATAGGATCTGCAACATGTGGCAAAATCAAGTGTCCAACGTTCAAGTTCTCAAGAAGTGTGGCTTGCCAGGTACTGAATTTCTAGTTATCAAATGCCAGCTTCGTTGGACAGAACACTTTGTGTGTAAGGAAGAAAACCACATCCCAAAGCGCTTCTGTATGGGGAGCTGAAGCAAGGACACCATGACCAGGTAAAACCACTAAAACGATATACACGTAGACTATGAAGGTCAACTGCACCAACTGTGACATCAACGTCACCAACTGGGAAGACACTGTACCCATGGCAGTGAACAGATCTGAACTGTGTAAAACAGCTGGTATTCAACAGAAGAGGGACTGGCAGATGCAGAGCCCAAACCACTGGACCCCTCACATGCAGTACCTGTGGAAGAACATGTGTCTTGAGGACTGATTTTGTATCTGACAGGAAGAACCATACTAAGGATTAAGGACTGTCGGATTAACAGGAAAGCCCATCATTAAAAACATGAAAACAGAATCTGAATGTGCATGAACTGGAACAAATCTGTAACAACAGAAATTCAGTGTGTCATTTTGGAACCCACTTTTCAAACTCAATACACTCTTTCAAAAGTCAAGCCCTAGTAAGACACGTATATTCTCGGTGATGATGTCTGAAAAGAATAAGACTGACCTTCTAGATCATGCACGTGCTTAAGGTGTGCTGGTAGAGCTTCTTCCAGCTCATCTCAGTATCAAGAGGTGTCCTACTGGTTTCATAATGCTTACAGTCTGGAAGTACATATCCAAATAAGTCTTTAGATGAAATTACCACTTTTGGACCCAGCAAGACTGAAGGCTGAAGACTGATATGATTCTGAGGACAAACTGACTCACTTGTCGCGGACCTCCTCTACGTTTTTGGGGTTGACAACCCCCATGGGTTTGGACAGGTCACGGAACACTCCTGGGTTGTCCAGGTCCAGGTCTTCTGACACATAGTCACACAGGATCCATGGAAACTGAAACACACAGAGATCCCAGTTATTCAACAAGTTAATAAGAATCTGGTCACATAAAGTTTACAGAAAGTAAAGCCGATTCACCTGTCACAGATGTTGGTGCCGTGAATTACAAATTAGTCTTCTTGATACTGATGAACTCTTATCCACAATTATGCATGCTAAAGATCACACAGTCCTGTCCAATGTGCAGGTGTGATGTTAACTCTTCACAGATGCTGCAATCTGAGGCAAAAATACCCTGGAGATGCACCATTTCTGACTAATTTTACCAAACTGAAAAAATAAAGTATTCAACTCACAAAAAGAAACATAAAATTTGTGTAAACTTTGAAACTTATGCTCCTATTTCTGTCACAATGCTTACAGTCTGACATAATACAGTACACGAAGACAAATTTATACTTTTCACATGATTAGTACTCCAGCTGATAACGTGCATTTTGTACTCAATGCGATGCTGTAAATGTTATCCAACAGGAAGTACAAAAACAATTTTTTTCACATGGTGCGTCGAAAAGCATTCACATTTGCATCTGTGATAGTTTTGGGATATATTCACAATGCACAAACCAGCTAAAGTCACACAGAAAAATCTGCTAACACTAGAACAGGTCCTGCTTAATGAAAACATGTCTTCAAACAGCAAAAATGAACCTGTGTCACAAAAGAAAATGACCAAGGCCTTCTCCAGTGAATGTACAAACACAGGATTAGCAAACGGCTTGACCACAAGGCCCTGACAGGGCTACTTTGGATCCATCTTGGTATTAGCCGCTAAAATTGGTCAAGACATGGTGACCTACTGGCGCCACAATGCGTTCAGTCCGGTATGGTAGAGTCTATGAAAATCATAAATCTGAACTCTTCTGATAGTTATGTCTGAAAATCACAAACCAAAGAAGCAGACACAATACTGTGCTTTGTACAGGAGGATCAACACA
>CM060305.1:170217494-170289994 GCA_030674185.1 Monoplex corrugatus
TATATAGCGCAAAATCTTGATAAAATCAAATCTAAGCGCTAAAACAGACACACACGCACGCACACACACGCACACACGCACGCACGCACCACACACACACACACACACACACACACAGCACACGGCTATAAATGGGGAGAAAGAATAAAAGCAATGGAAAATTTTAGAGAGCATATTATATATAAGCATATACATAAAACAAGTCAATAAAACTACTGGGGCACACCAAATTAAAAGTTCTCTATCTGATCAATAAGTGCGATACTGATGGAAGGGTCATTTTTATACCGCTCTTCTAGTACACACACATGACAATGAGATGACTGACAGTGTTATAACACTCTGAACACACACACATGTGACTGAGATGACTGGACAGTGCTTAGTACACCTCTGAACACACACACATGTGACATGAGATGACTGACAGTGTTAGTAACACCTCTGAACACACACACATGTGACATGAGATGACTGACAGTGCTAGTAACACCTCTGAACAACACACATGTGACATGAGAGACTGACAGTGTTAGTAACACCTCTGAACACACACACATGTGACATGAGATGACTGACAGTGCTAGTAACACCTCTGAACCACACACACATGTGACATGAGATGACTGACAGTGCTAGTAACACCTCTGAACACACACACATGTGACATGAGATGACTGACAGTGTTAGTAACACCTCTGAACACACACACATGTGACATGAGATGACTGACAGTGCTAGAACACCTCTGAACACACACACATGTGACATGAGATGACTGACAGTGCTAGTAACACCTCTGAACACACACCAATGTGACATGAGATGACTGACAGTGCTAGTAACACCTCTGAACACACACACATGTGACATCGAGATGACTGACAGTGCTAGTAACACCTCTGAACACACACACATGTGACATGAGATGACTGACAGTGCTAGTAACACCTCTGAACACACACACATGTGACATGAGATGACTGACAGTGCTAGTAACACCTCTGAACACACACACATGTGACATGAGATGACTGACAGTGCTAGTAACACCTCTGAACACACACACATGTGACATGAGATGACTGACAGTGCAGTAACACCTCTGAACACACACACATGTGACATGAGATGACTGACAGTGCTAGTAACACCTTGAACACACACACATGTGACATGAGATGACTGACAGTGCTAGTAACACCTCTGAACACACACACATGTGACACTGAGATGACTGACAGTGCTAGTAACACCTCTGAACACACACACATGGACATGAGATGACTGACAGTGCTAGTAACACCTCTGAACACACACACATGTGACATGAGATGACTGACAGTGCTAGTAACACCTCTGAACACACACACATGTGACATGAGATGACTGACAGTGTTAGTAACACCTCTGAATGCATACAGTACAACAGTCGATATGGATTATTGTAAGGAATAGTAACTAAGTATCATACTACATTACATAGATATTAAGTCACATAATGGATTATTCTAAGAATGTAACTAAGTATTATACTACATTACATAGATATTAAGTCACATAGTGGATTATTCTAAAGAATAGTATCTAAGTATCATACTACATTACATTGATATTAAGTCACATAATGGATTATTCTAAAGAATAGTAACTAAGTATCATACTATTTACATAGATATTAAGTCACATAATGGATTATTGTAAAGAATAGTGACTAAGTATTATACTACATTACATATATATTAAGTCACATAATGGATTATTGTAAAGAATTAGTAGCACATGTTATATTATGAATTATGTACGAAAAGTACAGGGTATAATGTTTTTTCATGGATTACTTATAAAGAACTGTAGATAGGATTACGTGATATTACGGATAATATTAGCATACGATATAGCACACTGGATAGGAACTGTGTTACACTATGGACTACAATAAAAATGGTAGACAGGAGTGACGTTACATTACACATTACCATAAAAGTAGCAGATAGGAATTATGTTACATTATGAATTACATTATGAACTCATCATGGAAAGAACAATCACTATGTATTTGCATCATGGATTACTGAAAAGAACAGACACTAGGTATTGTATTTTTCTACCTTCTTATGAAGTCAGCCTGTCTATCTTAAGTCTGTTCAACAGTAAGCAATGCATATTTTGACATGAAAGGTTGAATTAAAAGACACGTACACCCTAACTCTCTTGCTACAAGCGTCGGGATTTCCTGATCATGTCTCAACAATGCTTGTCTACGAGTGTCGGAGGAATCTGACTTGAGTTTTGAAAATTCGCGGGCCTTTCAGTATTTCCGTTAACCGAAACTGATAGTCAGAAATAGATTCTTTGGTCATTCTTAGCCTTGTTTCAAGCCACGAGGTCACTTACTACGCAGCTGGTGAGTGGACAGTGCAAAGTTCATTACCCACTATCTCCGCAGCGAAGCAGACGACGGAAAAGCAAATGGCTGAACAATACTCAACAACTCGGCGCTGTTCAACACGATCTCTTCCTTCAGTGCACGTGGAGTGTGTGCAAGTTGGATTTTATGAAATTTCATTCAAAATGTTACTGTAGGAACTGATGTATTGATCTCACTGTGTATTTTGTAAGACATTTTCACCTGAAAATGTCTCTAATTTTACTTGTATCATTACTCAGCAACCATGAGGGTTAGACCTTTGAAATTTCAGCATTTTGTACACCAATCTTTTAATATATGACCTGCCAAATTTCAAAACTCTTTGATTTCATGTTTGTATGAAAATTTTTCTCATGACCTATACATATGGTGCATATCAGGGGAACAACAAGGGCATAATCGTATGTAGCGAGTGAGTTAACTTCTGTATTTTCAGTTAACCATGTTTTCATCAACAAACTACAGTTTGTAAGCTGCACCTGCTGCTTCTCCAGTCAAATACAAACACTCACTCATTTTCTTTTTTTGGCCACCTGTGTCTTACCTGGAAGCACTAATGACACTCCACTCCTCATCCCCCAGAGCGTCATCGGCCATGTTTTCCTTGGCCACCAATGCCTCTTTGGACACCCGGATTTTCTCTGCAGCTATTGCATCTTCTTCTGATGGGCCACCTGCATGGACACACACTAACACAAATCAGGTAAGATGGGTGGCTGGAGCACTGTAACTGGTCGCTGTCCTAGGTGGTTGTGGTAAAAACACACACAAACACAAATCAGGTAAGATGGGTGGCTGATGCACTGTAACTGATCGCTGTCCTAGATGATTGTGGTACAAAAATACACACTAACACAAATCAGATAAGATGGGTGGCTGATGCACTGTAACTGATGGCTGTCCTAGGTGGTTGTGGTAAAAACACACACTAACACAAATCAGGTAAGATGGGTGGCTGATGCACTGTAACTGATGGCTGTCCTAGGTGGTTGTGGTACAAATACACACTAACACAAATCAGATAAGATGGGTGGCTGAAGCACTGTAACTGATCGCTGTCCTAGGTGGTTGTGGTAAAAACACACACAAACACAAATCAGGTAAGATGGGCGGCTGAAGCACTGTAACTGACAGCTTTCCTAGGTGGTTGTGGTACAAACACACACTAACACAAATCAGGTAAGATGGGTGGCTGAAGCACTGTAACTGACAGCTTTCCTAGGTGGTTGTGGTACAAACACACACTAACACAAATCAGGTAAGATGGGTGGCTGAAGCACTGTAACTGATGGCTGTCCTAGGTGGTTGTGGTACAAACACACACTAACACAAATCAGGTAAGATGGGTGGCTGAAGCACTGTAACTGATGGCTGTCCTAGGTGGTTGTGGTACAAACACACACACAAACACAAATCAGGTAAGATGGGTGGCTGAAGCACTAACTGGTCATTTTCCTAGGTGGTTATGGTACAAACACACACTAACACAAATCAGGTAAGATGGGTGGCTGAAGCACTGTAACTGATGGCTGTCCTAGGTGGTTATGGTACAAACACACACACAAACACAAATCAGGTAAGATGGGTGGCTGAAGCACTAACTGGTCATTTTCCTAGGTGGTTATGGTACAAACACACACTAACACAAATCAGGTAAGATGGGTGGCTGAAGCACTAACTGGTCATTTTCCTAGGTGGTTATGGTACAAACACACACTAACACAAATCAGGTAAGATGGGTGGCTGAAGCACTGTAACTGATGGCTGTCCTAGGTGGTTGTGGTACAAATATAAGCATTCATATTCACTTGTTTTTGTCACAGTGGATTAACCATATGAAACTCGGGTTGCTCTATCCTTTGACAGTGTGTTGCTGCAGTGCACCATCACATTGTTTATCTTACAAATAGCACGGATTTTGAATCTAAATCCCCTTTTAATAAACATACTTACCTTATCTTACATATAGCAGGGATTTGAATCTAAACCCCCTTTTAATAAACATACTTACCATATCTTACATTTCTTCTTGTGACTGTAAACAATCATAGCACACAGAAACACACATTACCTCTGTTATCCCTCAGCTTGATGATACCAAGATGGGCATCAAAAGTGTAAATAGGAATCATCTTCTCATGCATGTAAATGCGTGCACACACACATACACACTTCACACACTTGTGCACGCAAACGCGCACACACACACACACACACACATAATTACCAAGGTTGTCCCTCTGCTGACTGGCATCAAGATGGATATCAAAAGTGTAGTTGGGAATCACCTTCACCTTCATGCGTGAAAAGTTCTCTTGGTTGGACAGCTTCCAGTGCAGCAGTTCCATCTGCCTGCAATGGTGAAACAGGCAGACCATTACAAAATGTGTGTTTTGGATATATAGTCACAATGGTGAAACAGGCAGACCATTACAAAATGTGTGTTTTGGATATATAGTCACAATGGTGAAACAGGCAGACCATTACAAAATGTGTGTTTTGGATATATAGTCACAATGGTGAAACAGGCAGACCATTACAAAATGTGTGTTTTGGATATATAGTCACAATGGTGAAACAGGCAGACCATTACAAAATGTGTGTTTTGGATATATAGTCACAATGGTGAAACAGGCAGACCATTACAAAATGTGTGTTTTGGATATATAGTCACAATGGTGAAACAGGCAGACCATTACAAAATGTGTGTTTTTTGGATACAGTCAACAAATACAGATTTCCTGCCATCAGCTTATCCCTTACCCCTCTCACCCTATCATCAGCTGTGAGAATGAAAAAGTGAAAAGGCCATGGGGGGAAAATTGATGACTATGTTCATACAGCTGGGCACAAAGTATCTGTCTGAAGTAGATCCCAGACAGCTTGTTGCATGTGCAGTCACATGATGTCAGTGGGGATCTTGCCTGTAGTAAATCCCACACAGCTTGTTGCATGTGCTGTCACATGATGTCAGTGGGGATCTTGCCTGTAGTAGATCCCACACAGCTTGTTGCATGTGCTGTCACATGATGTCAGTGGGGATCTTGCCTGTAGTAAATCCCACACAGCTTGTTGCATGTGCTGTCACATGATGTCAGTGGGGATCTTGCCTGTAGTAGATCCCACACAGCTTGTTGCATGTGCTGTCACATGATGTCAGTGGGGATGTAGATCCCACACAGTCTGTTACATGTGCTGTCACATGATGTCAGTGGGGATGTAGATCCCACACAGCTTGTTACATGTGCTGTCACATGATGTCAGTGGGGATGTAGATCCCACACAGTCTGTTGCTTGTGCTGTCACATGATGTCAGTGGGGATGTAGATCCCACACAGCTTGTTACATGTGCTGTCACATGATGTCAGTGGGGATGTAGATCCCACACAGCTTGTTACATGTGCTGTCACATGATGTCAGTGGGGATGTAGATCCCACACAGCTTGTTACATGTGCTGTCACATGATGTCACTGGGGATGTAGATCCCACACAGCTTGTTACATGTGCTGTCACATGATGTCAGTGGGGATGTAGATCCCACACAGCTTGTTACATGTGCTGTCACATGATGTCACTGGGGATGTAGATCCCACACAGTCTGTTGCATGTGCTGTCACATGATGTCAGTGGGGATGTAGATCCCACACAGTCTGTTGCATGTGCTGTCACATGATGTCAGTGGGGATCTTGCCTGTAGTAGATCCCACACAGTCTGTTACATTGCTGTCACATGATGTCAGTGGGGATGTAGATCCCACAGTCTGTTGCGTGTGCTGTCACATGATGTCAGTGGGGATGTAGATCCCACACAGTCTGTTACATGTACAGTCACATGATGTCAGTGGGGATGTAGATCCCACACAGCTTGTTACATGTGCTGTCACATGATGTCAGTGGGGATGTAGATCCCACACAGCTTGTTACATGTACAGTCACATGATGTCAGTGGGGATGTAGATCCCACACAGCTTGTTACATGTGCTGTCACATGATGTCAGTGGGGATGTAGATCCCACACAGCTTGTTACATGTGCTGTCACATGATGTCATGGGGGTGTAGATCCCACACAGTCTGTTACATGTGCTGTCACATGATGTCAGTGGGGATGTAGATCCCACACAGCTTGTTACATGTGCTGTCACATGATGTCAGTGGGGGTAATACGGAAAGGAGTTTGTTGTAAAATCTGCAGTCACAGTTTGTCATAACATTCATCTGCCATGTTGCCAAAAATCAAAAACAAAACAAAAAAAAGGCAAAAAATGTGCAATAAGCGCCCAGCTCTGTCTGTGAGGTTGTCAGAATATGGTGATACAACATCACATGGGACCTGGAATCAGCCAACCACCACTGCAGTGGTGTGCGCACCTTATGAATAAACAGGAAAGCCTGATAAGATCTAACGCATGCAGAGGAGCCCTAAATCTTGAGTCCAATGCCAGATTCTTTGTGTCTACATGTATCACAAACTATATCAAAACATAATGATCACAAATCACACAAATCATCTAGCTGACTGTATCCAACATACACTTTTCAATGCTTCCATTTCTATCCAACATACACTTTTCAGTACCCCATTTCTATCCAACTCATTTTCATACCGCCATTTCTATCCAACATACACTTTTCAGTACCGCCATTTCTATCCAACATACACTTTTCATACCTCCATTTCTATCCAAATACACTTTTCATACCTCCATTTCTATCCAAATACACTTTTCAGTACCGCCATTTCTATCCAACATACACTTTTCAGTACCGCCATTTCTATCCAACATACACTTTTCAGTACCGCCATTTCTATCCAACATACACTTTTCAGTACCTCCATTTCTATCCAACATACACTTTTCAATACTCTCCCATTTCTATCCAACAACACTTTTCAATACCTCCATTTCTATCCAACAACATATACGTTTACTGCTATCTTTACTTTTTCTGTTTGCCTGTACCAGGTGTTGTAGGGAGATGACGCTGACAGCTTGTAGATAGGTGGGACACCTGGCACAGTGTCGTGCCCCTGGTTGTCTAAAAAGATAAAGATTGTCCCATAACGTTTGTCTAAAAAGGTAAAGATTGTCTCATAACCCTAAAGTGCTAGCCAAATGGGTTGGTAAACACCTAAACTTTTCTAATGGTCAGCAATTTAAGAGTAGTATCTATCTCCCTATTTTACCTTCCACCTCTCTGTTTTACCTTCCCCCTCTTTGTTTTACCTTCCATCTTTGTTTTACCTCCACGTCTTTGTTTTAACTTCACCGTTTTACCTTCCACCTCTCTGTTTTTACCTTCCACCTCTTGTTTTTACCTTCCACCTCTTGTTTTACCTTCCACCTCTCTGTTTTACCTTCCACCTCTCTGTTTTACCTTCCCCCTCTCTGTTTTACCTTCCACCTCTCTGTTTTACCTTCCACCTCTCTGTTTTACCTTCCACCTCTCTGTTTTACCTTCCACCTCTCTGTTTTACCTTCCCCCTCTCTGTTTTACCTTCCACCTCTCTGTTTTACCTTCCACCTCTCTGTTTTACCTTCCACCTCTCTGTTTTACCTTCCACCTCTCTGTTTTACCTTCCACCTCTCTGTTTTACCTTCCCCTCTCTGTTTTACCTTCCACCTCTCTGTTTTACCTTCCACCTCTCTGTTTTACCTTCCCCTCTCTGTTTTACCTTCCCCTCTCTGTTTTACCTTCCCCCTCTCTGTTTTACCTTCCCCTCTCTGTTTTACCTTCCACCTCTCTGTTTTACCTTCCACCTCTCTGTTTTACCTTCCACCTCTCTGTTTTTTGTTTTACCTTCCCCCTCTCTGTTTTACCTTCCACCTCTCTGTTTTATACCTTCCACCTCTCTGTTTTACCTTCCACCTCTCTGTTTTACCTTCCACCTCTGTTTTACCTTCCACCTTTTCTCCTTGTTTTACCTTCCACCTCTCTGTTTTACCTTCCACCTCTCTGTTTTACCTTCCACCTCTCTGTTTTACCTTCCACCTCTGTTTTACCTTCCACCTCTCTGTTTTACCTTCCCCTCTCTGTTTTACCTTCCACCTCCTTGTTTTACCTTCCACCTCTCTGTTTTACCTTCCCCTCTCTGTTTTACCTTCCACCTCTCTGTTTTACCTTCCCCCTCTGTTTTACTTCCACCTGTACTCACCTCTTTGTTTTACCTTCCACCTCTCTGTTTTACCTTCCACCTTTGTTTACTTCACCTGTTTTACCTTCCCACCTCTGTTTTACCTTCCACCTCTTGTTTTACCTTCCACCTCTCTGTTTTACCTTCCACCTCTCTGTTTTACCTTTCCACCTCTGTTTTACCTTCCACCTCTCTGTTTTACCTTCCACTTTGTTTTACCTTCCACTTGTTTTACCTTCCATCTTTGTTTTACCTTCCACTCTTTGTTTTACCTTCCATCTCTGTTTTACCTTCCATCTTTGTTTTACCTTCCACCTCTGTTTTACCTTCCACCTCTTTGTTTTACCTTCCACTGTCTGTTTTACCTTCCACCTTTTGTTTTACCTTCCACCTCTGTTTTACCTTCCACCTCTCTGTTTTACTTCCACCTCTCTGTTTTACCCCTTCCACCTTCCTTTGTTTTACCTTCCACCTCTTTGTTTTAACCTTCCACCTCTCTGTTTTACCTTCCACCTTGTTTTACCTTCCACCCTCTGTTTTACCTTCCACCTCTTGTTTTACCTTCCACCTGTCTGTTTTAACCTTCCACCTCTCGTTTTAACCTTCCACCTCTGTTGTTTTACCTTCCACCTCTTTGTTTTAACCTTCCACCTTTCTTGTTTTACCTTCCACCTCTCTGTTTTACCTTCACCCTCTTTGTTTTACCTTCACCTTCTGTTTTACTTCCACCTCTTGTTTTACCTTCCACCTCTCTGTTTTACCTTCCACCTCTTTGTTTTACCTTTCATCTTGTTTTACCTTCCACTCTCTTGTTTTACCTTCCACCTCTCTGTTTTATCTTCCACCTCTTGTTTTACCTTCCACCTCTTGTTTTACCTTCCACCCTCTGTTTTTACCTTCCACCTTCTGTTTTACCTTCCACCTCTTGTTTTACCTTCCACCCTCTTGTTTTACCTTCCATCTTTGTTTTACCTTCCACCTCTGTTTTACTTCCACTCTCTGTTTTACCTTCCACCTCTGTTTTACCTTCCACCTTTGTTTTACCTTCCACCTTTGTTTTTACCTTCCACCTTTGTTTTACCTTCCACCTTTGTTTTACCTTCCACCTCTGTTTTACCTTCCACCTCTGTTTTACCTTCCACCTCCTGTTTTTACCTTCCACCTTTGTTTTACCTTCCACCTCTGTTTTACCTTCCACCTCTGTTTTACCTTCCACCTTTGTTTTTACCTTCCACCTCTGTTTTACCTTCCACCTCTGTTTTACCTTCCACCTCTGTTTTACCTTCCACCTCTCTGTTTTACCTTCCACTTCCGTTTTAACCTTCCACCTCTGTTTTACCTTCCACCTCTGTTTTAACCTTCCACCTCTGTTTTACCTTCCACCTCTTTTTTACCTTCCACCTTGTTTTACCTTCCACCTTTGTTTTACCTTCCACCTCTGTTTTACCTTCCACCTCTGTTTTACCTTCCACCTCTGTTTTACCTTCCACCTCTGTTTTACCTTCCCCCTCTGTTTTACCTTCCCCCTCTGTTTTACCTTCCCCCTCTTGTTTTAACCTTCCCCTCTTTGTTTTACCTTCCACCTCTTTGTTTTACCTTCCACCTCTCCGTTTTACCTTCCCCCTCTGTTTTACCTTCCCCCTCTGTTTTACCTTCCCCCTCTGTTTTACCTTCCCCCTCTGTTTTACCTTCCCCCTCTGTTTTACCTTCCCCTCTTGTTTTACCTTCCACCTCTCTGTTTTACCTTCCACCTCTCTGTTTTACCTTCCACTCTCTGTTTTACCTTCCACTCTCTGTTTTACCTTCCACCTCTCTGTTTTACCTTCCACCTCTCTGTTTTACCTTCCCCTCTCTGTTTTACCTTCCACCTCTCTGTTTTACCTTCCACTCTCTGTTTTACCTTCCACTCTGTTTTACCTTCCCCCTCTCTGTTTTACCTTCCACCTCTCTGTTTTACCTTCCAGTTCACTGTTATACCTTCCACCTCTCTGTTTTACCTTCCACCTCTCTGTTTTACCTTCCACTCTCTGTTTTACCTTCCCCCTCTCTGTTTTACCTTCCACCTCTCTGTTTTACCTTCCACTCTCTGTTTTACCTTCCACTCTCTGTTTTACCTTCCACTCTCTGTTTTACCTTCCACCTCTTTGTTTTAACTTCCACCTCTTTGTTTTAACCTTCCACCTCTTTGTTTTGCCTTCCTGAACCCCAAACAGGGTTAGAAACCTAATCACAGAAAAATGGACTGGAGGCCACATGCATATATAGTTTCTCAAACCACAGACAAACTTGTGTGTTCCGACTGAAATGTGAGAGGTTTGCTGCTATACAAAACCATGTGTGTCCCATTTTAACTACTGAAGAATAAATCAGGCGCCTACTTCTCTCTCCAGGCCCCTCTCTCGCTAATGAAGAACTTTTTCATGGCTCTCCATTGGCGCAAGGTGGACAAGTGCTGATTCTTCTGCTGAGTCAGCAAGTTCTGGAAGCGACGAGTCTCTGTTGATACTCTTCCACTGTAGGCATCGAACACCTGGCTCTGCAATCAATGATATGACATTCACATTAATTTCATTGTAACTGGCAAACTTCTTTTAAAGAAGTGATTGAAATACATACTATAATGTATCAGCTCAAGAGTTTGTCCGTCTCTTGCTTATGGTCTTAAAATCTTTAAAACAAAGATCTAAAAATGTCTGGCTGAAAAGACAGAACTGGTATTAGAAAATTCATGTTTAAGGGGGACTTCTAGCGACCAGATCGTTCTGTTATCTGTTTAACCCTTTCACTCCCACATCCTATCCATCAACTGTAAAAACAGAACCTTCGATTCCCTCACCCTATCCACCAGCTTCCTGTACAGTGAGGGAATCAAAGGGTTAAGTTTTTACTTTGCTAGCATAGCTGGCAATGCAGATTGCTGGTGGACAGGGTGCGGGAGTCAAAGGGTTAACAGGAACTTTTAGTGACTTGATCATTCTCTTATAATACCTGTTCCACCTGAACAATCTGCCAGACTACTACTTTTAGTGACTTGATCACTTCTTATACCTGTCCCACCTGAACAATCTGTCAGACTAATACTTTTAATGACTTGATCACCTCTTATCACACCTGTTCTACCTGAACAATCTCACACTAAAACTTTAAGTGACATGGTCATTCTCTTATCATATCTGCTCCACCTGAACCATCTGTCAGACTACTTGATAAGTGCAGAAAGCTACACACAGGTGAGGCTTGGATTGGGAAAAAGGAAGCCGATTCTGAAACACTAACCTGACATTTCTAGAAAGATCAGTACATTCACCCTTTGACTCCCGCACCCTATCCACCAGCACCCTGCATTGCCAACCATACCAGCAAAGGGTTAAGTTTTTGCAGTTGGTAGATAGGGCACGGGAGCCAAAGGGTTAAAAAGGATGGGCAGCAAAGCAAGTGTCCAAACTATGAATTTAAATTACTGTACTTATCTGCAGCATGAGTTTGCTTCTACCATTTATACACTTTTGTCAATCAGTAGGATGTTTAAAACATTGTACTGTGCTGCAGTGTATGGTAGCATACTACTGTGTTGTGCTTTTGTGAAATACAACATTAAGCAGCATTCAAGAAGATAAAAAGCATTCTTGCTAACAAATGCCTATCAATTAACATCAGGAAGAGAGTTCTTGAATGTTATATAGAACCGATAATGTTATACGGTTGTGAGTCATGGACAGTCAACAAGAAAAGCCAAAACACGATTGAGGCAGCCGAGATGTGGTTTCTAAGAAGAATGTTGGGAGTTCCATGGATAGCAAAGAAAACAAATGAGACAGTCTTGATGGAGGCAGACACAAGAAGATCATTCATACAGAAGATTACAATACAATACAACAATACAATATTTTATTTATATAGCGCAAAATCTTGATAAAATCAAATCTAAGCGCTAAAACACACACACGCACGCACGCACACACGCACGCATGCGCACACACACACACACGCACACGGCTATAAATGGGGAGAAAGAATAAAAGCAATGGAAAATTATAGAGAGCATATTATATACAATTATATATTACAATGTGATTCCCCTCCGAGTGGAGACAGGCTGCAGAGGGGATTGAGTGAGGTCAGGATTTTATGCAGAGGAGAAAAGGTGAGTTTTGAGAGTGGACTTGAAGGAGACAAAAGTAGGTTCTGACGGACTGAGAGAGGAAGTTTGTTCCAGGAAAGTGGACCAGAAACAGAGAAGGCTCATGGACCATAGGTATTGAGCTTAGTGCGTGGAAAGCGAAAAGTCAGAGGATCGGAGGCAGAGCGGAGGGTACGTGAGGGAACATAGATCTCAAGATCAGGAAAAGACAGGGGAAAGGGGAACTGGAGCACCTGGTCACAAAAGGAAAGCTGGAGGGAAAGAGAACACCAGTAGACCCAGGGAAAAAATAATGGACAGACTTGCAGAGTGGCTGAGGACAAGAGGGTGGAAGATGTGCTTGCGGCAACAAGGGACAGATGCATGTAGAGGGCCATGATTGCCAACGCCATGTGGCAATGCACTTGATGATGATGATGAGATGATGATGACGATGATGACGACATTATGTGTCTGTATCATTACAGTATGATTATGTTTACCTGCAGCTTAAGTTTGCTTTCACCGATTTCTCTGTTGCGTTTGTGGTAGGTGACCTCCACTGCTTCTTGACATTCCATCCAGTATATGTTGAGGTTGGTGCTGGTCTCCCCAAAGTGAGTCTCCATGAAGTGGTTGTACTGAGGCTTGATCTGAAACAACACTTGGTAACTGTTTACCCAAAGCACAACATGGATAAACAACCTGGCTACACACTGTCACTGGTGATCATAGTCTTGCTCTATTGATGTCAATGGCCAATGTGTGTGTGTATGCAAATGAACTCTAGGAGCTTGTTCAAAAGGAACTCATAACACTCAGACAATTCCATATGTGCTTCGTCCAAATCTGCAAGTCATTATCTGGAAGACCTTTCGATCCTGGGCAAAACCCCATGTCCTGGCAAGGTATTGAAATGTGAGGAGATTAGGACCCATGTAATGCTAAGCTGACACCACCTGAATGACTGAAGCCTTTAAGATGGGCAGCGTACAGGGGGGAGATTAGGACCCATGTAATGCTAAGCTGACACCACCTGAATGACTGAAGCCTTTAAGATGGGCAGTGTACAGGGGGGAGATTAGGATCCATGTAATGCTAAGCTGACACCACCTGAATGACTGAAGCCTTTAAGATGGGCAGTGTACAGGGGGGAGATTAGAACCCATGTAATGCTAAGCTGACACCACCTGAATGACTGAAGCCTTTAAGATGGGCAGTGTACAGGGGGGAGATTAGGACCCATGTAATGCTAAGCTGACACCACCTGAATGACTGAAGCCTTTAAGATGGGCAGTGTACAGGGGGGAGATTAGGACCTATGTAATGCTAAGCTGACACCATCTGAATGACTGAAGCCTTTAAGATGGGCAGTGTACAGGGGGAGATTAGGACCTATGTAATGCTAAGCTGACACACCCTGAATGACTGAAGCCTTTAAGATGGGCAGTGTACAGGGGGGAGATTAGGACCCATGTAATGCTAAGCTGACACCACCTGAATGACTGAAGCCTTTAAGATGGGCAGTGTACAGGGGGGAGATTAGGACCATGTAATGCTAAACTGACACCACCTGAATGACTGAAGCGTTTAACATGAGCAGCGTACAGGACAATTTTTACATGTGTGCAATGGATTTTAGTGCTACATCAAGCTATTTGTCACTAGCTTTCCATAGCATTGGTGCACAGGGTTGCAGGCAGCCACAAGATGCATAGAGACAGTGTGATACACAGCATGACAAGTCATCTATCTCTATGTCTCTGTCTAAAATGAATGACAAATTCTTTAGATCTACGGCTTGAAATAGAAAGTACCTCAACCTGTCCCTTGTCAAATTCTTTCTTTGATCGTTCTCCATCAATGCCAAAGCTGGTCAATCATGCTATGTTTTCTGGATCTATAGAAGTGAAACAAAATCCATATCATGTGTTTCTGTTTGATTTGTAACGGTATCTGTCAGTTCTCTTCTCTTATCAATGTACTCACAAATGGCCAACTATCCATTATCACAAGTGTTTCTGTTTGATTTGTAACTGTATCTGTCAGTTCTCTTCTCTTATCAGATGTACACAGAAATGGCCAACTATCCATATCACAAGTGTTTCTGTTTGATTTGTAATGGTATCTGTCAGTTCTCTTCTCTTATCAAATGTACTCACAAATGGCCAACTATCGATATCACAAGTGTTTCTGTTTGATTTATTCCTGTATCTGTCAGTTCTCTTCTATTATCAGATGTACTCAGAAATGGCCAACTATCGATATCACAAGTGTTTCTGTTTGATTTATTTCTGTATCTGTCAGTTCTCTTCTATTATCTGATGTACACAGAAATGGCCAACTATCCATATCACAAGTGTTTCTGTTTGATTTATTCCTGTATCTGTCAGTTCTCTTTTATTATCAGATGTACTCAGAAATGACCAACTATCCATATCACAAGTGTTTCTGTTTGATTTATTCCTGTATCTGTCCGTTCTTTTCTATTATCAGATGTACACAGAAATGGCCAACTATCCATATCACAAGTGTTTCTGTTTGATTTATTCCTGTATCTGTCAGTTCTCTTCTATTATCAGATGTACTCAGAAATGGCCAACTCTTTTAAGTTTCACCTACGTTTCTGGTGAAGCAAATTATTTGTCAAAAGTCCTCCAATAATTCTGTGCTATGTACTCACATACTTGCACACGAAGCAGGGTTAGACAACAATACAACCCTCTAAACTTCAATTGAAATCTGTGCGTTTTCAGATCAGATCTGCTTTTATCCACAAGGAATGATAACATTCTGTGTAATTAATTGCATTATTTGTACGTCTTTCAAAAGACAGAACTTCATGATAAAGTAAGCCTACTGTGTTTGCTGTGACCATTTTGACAATGGCTTGATTCCCAAATGCTTACCGGGGAGATCAGACACACCGCAAGCAATCGCCATCACTTGCCCTTTGCCACTGCCCTTGTCTGAGGACAAGGGGTGGAGACTGACTCATGGTGAAGGCACACTGACTTCAGGAGTGCCACCTGTGCTGCCAGCCTTAACTCAATCGAGTCGCAGTCTTCAGGGTCATTCTGCCCCCTCAATTCGGAGGATTTTTAGCACTTTTAAAAAAATATAGAAAAACAACCAAATAAAGTAGACAAAGTAAAGTGATACAGAAAGACCAGGATTAGATCTTTACAAATAATCTTACTTTATTTATGGTATTCCGTGTACTTGTAAATGATGAGGTATCCAAATAGGTATCCAAAGGGGGGTAATTTTTTTTTTTTGATGGATATGAACACACACTGAAACAGTTTTAGATGAAGTCCAGAACATGATTTCGATGCCATGGATGTTTCAAATCACAAGATTACTAATAGTTGTCACTTTTTGTGTACAGTTGCTCCAGAGCACAAAATATTTACAGAATTGTGAGGTTCGACTTGCTTTCCTTGACGCCACTTGCGAAATTCGCATGTTGCGGGTAGCACTGAAAAAAGGCTACTGTTGTCTTTGTTTCACATTGCCACAAACGGTCTAAGGTAAATAAATGCTGTAAACATACCCTAGTTTAGGTTTCCAGTGAGTTTTCCCTGATAACTGACGCTTCTGACATAAAAAAAAATACAAATGTCCGCCGTCGATAAATCGACGTCCGTACCCAAGCAGTAAACGGAAGTGACGGAATTTTCTTCCGGCATGAAGCGATTGAGTTAAAGTGGTTCAGCTGTGCAGGTGAAGGGTTAACTCTTCCTATCCCTCAAGAAGGCGAATGACAGCGAGCTGTGGGCCCGGCTTGTCAGATGCACAGGAGAAATCTGTGCATTACTGCTAAATCTGGCCGAGACAAGGCAACCTACCGGTGTCCAAATGCATTGTCTTACAAGTGCAGTAGTGAAGCCAAGCTGGGTGTGCATAAAGCTGAACCGCTACTCATACAGTTGTGCATAAAGCTGAGCCACTACTCATCTAGATGTGCATAAAGCTGAGCCACTACTCATACAATTTGTGCATAAGTGAGCCACTACTCATCTAGATGTGCATAAAGCGAGCCACTATTCATCAAGCACGTGTTTATTGCATAAAGTTGAGCCACGACTCCACAGTTATGCAAAAGTTGAGCCACTACTCATCTAGGTGTGCATAAAGCTCAACCACTACTCATACAGTGTGCATAAAGCTGAGCCACTACTCACACAGATTTGCATAAAGTTGAGCCACTACTCATCTAGGTGTGCAAAAGCTCACCACTACTCATACAGTTGTGCATAAAGCTTGAGCCAATCATACAGCTGTGCATAAAGCTCAGCCGCTACTCAAACAGTTGTGCCTAAAGTTTGAAGCCACTACTCATCTAGGTGTGCACAAAGCTGAGCCAACACATCTACATTGTTGGCCTAAAGTGGAGCCACTACTCATTAGTTGTGCATAAAGTTTGAGCCAAAACTCATACAGTTGTGCATAAACTAAGTACTCCTAAAGTTGAAGCGAATACTCATCTTAGTGTACAAAGCTGAGCCACTACTCTACAGTTGTGCAGAACGCTGAGCCAATACTCGCATAGTTATGCATAAGTTGAGCCATTACTCATACAGTTGTGCATATAGCCGTAGCCAATACTCACATAGTTATGCATAAAGTTGGGCCATACTCATATAGTTGTGTATATGGTTGAGCCAATACTCATAGTTATGCAATAAGTTGAGTCCACATTTTTGTATCCAGATAGTTGTCGGCAGAACGTTGAGCCAATACTCACATAGTTGTGCATAAAGTTGAGCCATTACTCATATAGTTTGTATATGGTTGAGCCAATACTCATAGTTGTGCATAAAGCTAAGCCATTACTCATATAGTTGTGTATATGGTTGAGCCAATACTCACATAGTTATGCAAAAGGCTAATCCAATACTCCTACAGTTGTGCATAAAGCTCCAGCCACTGCTTACATAGTTGTGCATACAGTTGAGCCACTACTCATAAATGTCATAACATTGAGGCACTACATGTACTCACATAGTTGTGCATACAGTTGAGCCACTACTCATATAAATGTGTCATAATATTGAGCCACTATGTCATAACACTGAGCCACTACTCACATAGTTGTGCATAAAGTTGAGCCACTCCTCTGTGCTGCAGTAGGTACGAAAGTCGTCAAAGAAGGTGGGGCTCATGGCAGTCTGTGGCAGGTGAGGCAACAGGTGATCAATGGTCAGCAAGGTGTGAGCTTTGCCGATCAATGCTTTCAGCACATTCATCAGGTAGGCATAGTTCACTGAATCACCTGAAAAATATACATTACATAAAATATTCGAAGCCTTTGTATTAACATTTTTCTAAAACAAACAATATCTCTGTGTGAGATTAACAACAACAACAGCAACAACAACAACAAAACAGAAGCTACCAAAACAAGTCTCATCAATATAGATGTAAAACTCCACTTTACATACAATTTAACTGCTCAAGTTCAAACCTGGTTTGACAGAAATTTCATTCTGCTTTCAGTCCATCCAGCATGGAATGGGTCCCTGACCATGTTTAGGGCTGAAGTTAAAGCCATGAGGAACAGGAGACAGGCACCACCCTCTTAACACTGTCTGTGACAACAGTTGCTGTCTATTGAGGAACAGGGGACAGGCACCACCCTCTTAACACTGTCTGACAACAGTTGTTGTCTATTGAGGAACAGGAGACAGACACCACCCTCTTAACACTGTCTGACAACAGTTGTTGTCTATTGAGGAACAGGAGACAGACACCACCCTCTTTACACTGTCTCTGACAACAGTTGTCTATTGAGGAACAGGAGACAGACACCACCCTCTTTACACTGTCTCTGACAACAGTTACTGTCTATTGAGGAACAGGAGACAGACACCACCCTCTTTACACTGTCTCGTGACAACAGTTACTGTCTATTGAGGAACAGGAGACAGACACCACCCTCTTAACACTGTCTGTGACAACAGTTACTGTCTATTGAGGAACAGGAGACAGACACCACCCTCTTACACTGTCTGTGACAACAGTTTGTCTATTGAGGAACAGGAGACAGACACCACCCTCTTAACACTGTCTGTGACAACAGTTACTGTCTATTGAGGAACAGGAGACAGACACCACCCTCTTAACACTGTCTGTGACAACAGTTACTGTCTATTGAGGAACAGGAGACAGACACCACCCTCTTTACACTGTCTGTGACAACAGTTATGTCTATTGAGGAACAGGAGACAGACACCACCCTCTTAACACTGTCTGTGACAACAGTTACTGTCTATTGAGGAACAGGAGACAGACACCACCCTCTTAACACTGTCTGTGGACAACAGTTACTGTCTATTGAGGAACAGGAGACAGACACCACCCTCTTAACACTGTCTTGACAACAGTTACTGTCTATTGAGGAACAGGAGACAGACACCACACCTCTTTACACTGTCTGACAACAGTTGTCTATTGAGGAACAGGAGACAGACACCACCCTCTTTACACTGTCTGACAACAGTTGTCTATTGAGGAACAGGAGACAGACACCACCCTCTTAACACTGTCTCTGACAACAGTTACTGTCTATTGAGGAACAGGAGACAGACACCACCCTCTTTACACTGTCTGACAACAGTTGTCTATTGAGGAACAGGAGACAGACACCACCCTCTTACACTGTCTGACAACAGTTGTCTATTGAGGAACAGGAGACAGACACCACCCTCTTAACACTGTCTCTGACAACAGTTACTGTCTATTGAGGAACAGGAGACAGACACCACCTCTTAACACTGTCTGACAACAGTTGTCTATTGAGGAACAGGACAGACACCACCCTCTTTACACTTGTGACAACAGTTACTGTCTATTGAGGAACAGGAGACAGACACCACCCTCTTAACACTGTCTGTGACAACAGTTACTGTCTATTGAGGAACAGGAGACAGACACCACCCTCTTAACACTGTCTGTGACAACAGTTACTGTCTATTGAGGAACAGGAGACAGACACCCCCCTTTACACTGTCTGTGACAACAGTTGTCTATTGAGGAACAGGAGACAGACACCACCCTCTTAACACTGTCTGTGACAACAGTTACTGTCTATTGAGGAACAGGAGACAGACACCACCCTCTTTACACTGTCTGTGACAACAGTTACTGTCTATTGAGGAACAGGAGACAGACACCACCCTCTTAACACTGTCTGTGACAACAGTTACTGTCTATTGAGGAACAGGAGACAGACACCAACCTCTTTACACTGTCTGTGACAACAGTTGTCTATTGAGGAACAGAAGACAGACACCACCCTCTAAACACTGTCTGTGACAACAGTTACTGTCTATTGAGGAACAGGAGACAGACACCACCCTCTTAACACTGTCTCTGACAACAGTTACTGTCTATTGAGGAACAGGAGACAGACACCACCCTCTTTACACTGTCTGACAACAGTTGTCTATTGAGGAACAGGAGACAGACACCACCCTCTTTACACTGTCTGACAACAGTTGTCTATTGAGGAACAGGAGACAGACACCACCCTCTTAACACTGTCTCTGACAACAGTTACTGTCTATTGAGGAACAGGAGACAGACACCACCCTCTTTACACTGTCTGACAACAGTTGTCTATTGAGGAACAGGAGACAGACACCACCCTCTTAACACTGTCTGACAACAGTTGTCTATTGAGGAACAGGAGACAGACACCACCCTCTTAACACTGTCTCTGACAACAGTTACTGTCTATTGAGGAACAGGAGACAGACACCACCCTCTTAACACTGTCTGACAACAGTTGTCTATTGAGGAACAGGACAGACACCACCCTCTTTACACTGTGACAACAGTTACTGTCTATTGAGGAACAGGAGACAGACACCACCCTCTTAACACTATCTGTGACAACAGTTACTGTCTATTGAGGAACAGGAGACAGACACCACCCTCTTAACACTGTCTGTGACAACAGTTACTGTCTATTGAGGAACAGGAGACAGACACCCCCCTCTTACACTGTCTTGACAACAGTTGTCTATTGAGGAACAGGAGACAGACACCACCCTCTTAACACTGTCTGTGACAACAGTTACTGTCTATTGAGGAACAGGAGACAGACACCACCCTCTTTACACTGTCTGTGACAACAGTTGTCTATTGAGGAACAGGAGACAGACACCACCCTCTTTACACTGTCTGACAACAGTTGTCTATTGAGGAACAGGAGACAGACACCACCCTCTTTACACTGTCTTGACAACAGTTGTCTATTGAGGAACAGGAGACAGACACACCCTCTTAACACTGTCTGACAACATTGTCTATTGAGAACAGGAGACAGACACCACCCTCTTTACACTGTCTTGACAACAGTTACTGTCTATTTGAGGAACAGAAGACAGACACCACCCTCTTAACACTGTCTGACAACAGTTACTGTCTATTGAGGAACAGAGACAGACACCCCTCTTAACACTGTCTGTGACAACAGTTACTGTCTATTGAGGAACAGGAGACAGACACCAACCTCTTTACACTGTCTGTGACAACAGTTGTCTATTGAGGAACAGGAGACAGACACCACCCTCTTTACACTGTCTCTGACAACAGTTACTGTCTATTGAGGAACAGGAGACAGGCACCACCCTCTTAACACTGTCTCTGACAACAATTACTGTCTATTGAGGAACAGGAGACAGGCACCACCCTCTTAACACTGTCTCTGACAACAATTACTGTCTATTGAGGAACAGGAGACAGACACCACCCTCTTAACACTGTCTTTGACAACAGTTACTGTCTACTGAGGAACAGGAGACAGACACCACCCTCTTTACACTGTCTCTGACAACAGTTACTGTCTATTGAGGAACAGGAGACAGGCACCACCCTCTTAACACTGTCTCTGACAACAGTTACTGTCTATTGAGGAACAGGAGACAGGCAACACCCTACACTGTCTGTGACAACAGTTGCTGTCTATTGAGGAACAGGAGACAGACATCACCCTCTTTACACTGTCTCTGAGAACAGTTACTGCCTCATTTCTCTACAACTTCAAGCCTATCAAATATTCAAATGTGCTCCCACATAGTTAGATTGTAACATACTACTGCTTACAGCATTTCATCCATGGCCTTTTAAATAAAATTCCATATTCTGTGACCTTACAGTTATGGGACAACCTTTACTATTTTAATTTTCAGTCCTACGTAACATGGACAGCAAAGGAAACAAACAAGACTGTACAACATTACTGAAGGAAACTAGGAAAAGACAAGCAACATTTATAGGGCATTTTATGAGGCAAGAGAAGTTTGAGCATCTGGTCACAACAGGAAAGCAAGAGTGGAAAATACACCATGTAGACTCATAGAGAAATTATTAGTTTTGTAAAGCATGTAGAGACGAAAAGAGTAGGACATACAGCGCAGCTACAAAAGACAGATTCGTACAGAGGGCCTGATTGCCAACACTATGTGGTAAGTTACATGATGAGAATGATGACATAACACTGTAACAACAGAGTGAATCAGTAATCTTCATACTTCAAGATTCAAGATTTCTTCATCTGTCCTTTCCAAACAGCAAGGAAATCTGGTCTGCAGCTTGTCAATGTTGTATCATATCTCTCTCTCAATCACACACAGACACACACACACACACACAAGCACACACACACACACACACACACACACTTTCACTCATACACATGCACATACACACATACTCATATGCAAACAGATGCACACACATGTGCATGTGCATAAGCGCAGTGATCATGTATGTGTGAAAACAAAATAAAAGTTTCCCATTGCAGTTAGTAATCAAAAACTTTCACAACCATCCCATGCTCCATGTACATACATACACACACACACACACCCCCTACCACACATGGGCATGCATAATCACCTCTCGTGTCAAATCATCGCAAGATTCACATGCTGCCACCCCCCCCCCCCCCTTCTCCCATCCCTCGCCAATGCAATGACCACAGACAAAACTTTTTATGGACATGAATAAATAAATGTTAGCTAATAACATACAAAGCCACATACAAAGATAAAAAGCAGAAAAGGAAGACACTCACACTCTACAGCTGATAACATACACAGCCACATTTAAAGATAAAAAGCAGAAAAGGAAGACACACTCACTCTCTACAGCTAATAACATACACAGCCACATTTAAAGATAAAAAGCAGAAAAGGAAGACACTCACTCACTACAGCTAATAACATACACAGCCACATATAAAGATAAAAAGCTGACAAGGAAGACGCTCACACTCTACAGCCAATAACATACACAGCCACATACAAAGATAAAAAGCTGACAAGGAAGACACTCACTCACTACAGCTAATAACATACACAGCCACATATAAAGATAAAAAGCAGAAAAGGAAGACGCTCACACTCCACAGCTAATAACACACACAGCCACATATAAAGATAAAAAGCTGACAAGGAAGACGCTCACACTCTCTACAGCCAATAACACACACAGCCACATATAAAGATAAAAAGCTGAAAAGGAAGACACTCACTCACTACAGCCAATAACATACACAGCCACATATAAAGATAAAAAGCTGACAAGGAAGACGCTCACACTCTACAGCTAACAACATACACAGCCACATATAAAGATAAAAAGCTGACAAGGAAGACGCTCACACTCTACAGCTGATAACACACACAGCCACATATAAAGATAAAAAGCTGACAAGGAAGACGCTCACACTCTTACAGCCAATAACATACACAGCCACATATAAAGATAAAAAGCTGACAAGGAAGACGCTCACACTCTCTACAGCCAATAACACACACAGCCACATATAAAGATAAAAAGCAGAAAAGGAAGACACTCACTCTCTACAGCTAATAACATACACAGCCACATACAAAGATAAAAAGCTGACAAGGAAGACGCTCACACTCTACAGCTAATAACATACACAGCCACATACAAAGATAAAAAGCTGACAAGGAAGACGCTCACACTCTACAGCTGATAACACACACACAGCCACATATAAAGATAAAAAGCAGAAAAGGAAGACACTCACTCACTACAGCTAATAACATACACAGCCATATATAAAGATAAAAAGCAGAAAAGGAAGACGCTCACACTCTACAGCCAATAACATACACAGCCACATACAAAGATAAAAAGCTGACAAGGAAGACGCTCACACTCTACAGCTGATAACATACACAGCCACATATAAAGATAAAAAGCAGAAAAGGAAGACGCTCACACTCCACAGCTAATAACACACACAGCCACATACAAAGATAAAAAGCAGAAAAGGAAGACACTCTCACTCCACAGCTAATAACACACACAGCCACATATAAAGATAAAAAGCAGAAAAGGAAGACACTCACTCACTACAGCTAATAAACATACACAGCCATATATAAAGATAAAAAAGCAGAAAAGGAAGACGCTCACACTCTACAGCCAATAAACATACACAGCCACATACAAAGATAAAAAGCTGACAAGGAAGACGCTCACACTCTACAGCTGATAACACACACAGCCACATATAAAGATAAAAAGCAGAAAAGGAAGACACACTCACTCACTACAGCTAATAACATACACAGCCATATATAAAGATAAAAAGCAGAAAAGGAAGACGCTCACACTCTACAACTAATAACATACACAGCCACATTTAAAGATAAAAAGCAGAAAAGGAAGACACACTCACTCACTACAGCTAATAACATACACAGCCACATATAAAGATAAAAAGCAGAAAAGGAAGACACTCACTCTCTACAGCTAATAACATACACAGCCATATATAAAGATAAAAAGCAGAAAAGGAAGACACTCACTCTCTACAGCCTTGACAATGAGGTCATGCAGGAAACCCAGGATGAAAGAGGCCTCTGCTGAACTGCTGATCAGTTTGGTTTGAACCAATGTCGTTAGCTTCACTGTGGCAGCAGAACACAACTGCACATACAAAACAGAAAAATTGAATAACCCCTAATGCATCCACAAAAATAACAATCACTAATCAAACCAGACAACACACACACACACACACACACACACACACACACACACACACACACACACACACACACACACACACACACACACACACACAATCTCACTCACACACACACACAACACACACAACACAACACAACACAACCCCACCACAACACAACACAACACAACACAACACAACACACACACACACACACAATCTCACTACACACACACACACAACACAACACAACACAACACCACAACACAACACCACAAACACAACACACACACACACACACACACACACACACACACACACACACAACACACACACACACACACAAACAAGACAACTGAAAACGAAGGAAAGACCTGATTCTGTACAAATGTTTAACTCGATGGCGACACTCCGCAGCAATAGCTGCGGAGATGTTATGGGTTTTTTCACCAAGACTATGTGTATACTATAATAAGAGAGATTATACTGACAGCAAGCAGAGTTTAACCATTGACTTTTTAAAACATATATAACAGTGATAGATTTATTGTCATTGGATATTCTCCATAATTTTTTAAAAAGTACCAAAAACTGTGCGTCTCAAGAGTTTCAGCAGCCATTTTAGGGTGCGTCTCCAAAGAGTTAATAACTTTTTGCTTGAAGGAATACAGTTCACACATATGAACCCATTCACTGTTCATGGCAGGGTGCATTTTCTATTTTGACATAATTTTGCATACAGTCAACCAGCACCTACCCTACACCACACACACACACACACACACACACACACACACACAAGCACAAACACTTATTTAGGAAACCACTATCATGGTGTAGAAAGAAGAAACAGACCTCAAGCTGTGGTTGACTAGCGAAAAGAAGCAGGATGTGAAATCCCAAATGCACCATCTCTGTCCATCCATGACCAGCCTCTGTGTCCCACACACCCAGCACGTCCAGTAGGGCCATCAGCTCATCCAGCAACTGACAGTCAAACAACACACACTGACAGTTAAACATCATCACAATAGGCACAACTTGAAATCTGTATTCAATCTTTACATTATCACAACAGGCACAACTTGAAATCTGCATTCAATCTTTACATCATCACAATAGGCACAACTTGAAATCTGCATTCAATCTTTACATCATCACAATAGACACAACTTGAAATCTGCATTCAATCTTTACATCATCACAACAGGCACAACTTGAAATCTGCATTCAATCTTTACATCATCACAACAGGCACAACTTGAAATCTGCATTCAATCTTTACATCATCACAACAGGCACAACTTGAAATCTGCATTCAATCTTTACATCATCACAATAGGCACAACTTGAAATCTGCATTCAATCTTTACATCATCACAACAGGCACAACTTGAAATCTGCATTCAATCTTTACATCATCACAACAGGCACAACTTGAAATCTGCATTCAATCTTTACATCATCACAATAGGCACAACTTGAAATCTGCATTCAATCTTTACATCATCACAACAGGCACAACTTGAAATCTGCATTCAATCTTTACATCATCACAATAGGCACAACTTGAAATCTGCATTCAATCTTTACATCATCACAACAGGCACAACTTGAAATCTGTATTGAATCTTTACATCATCACAACAGGCACAACTTGAAATCTGTATTCAATCTTTACATCATCACAACAGGCACAACTTGAAATCTGCATTCAATCTTTACATCATCACAATAGGCACAACTTGAAATCTGCATTCAATCTTTATTGTCACAACAAGCACAACCTAAAATTTCTATTCAGTCTTAATTATCACACTGTGCGCAACTTGCAATTTGCACTGAATTTTGATCATCACAATATGCACAACATGAAATTTGCACTGAATCTCTTATCATCATAATATGAATAAAGTGAAATTTGCATTGAATCTCTAATTATCATGCATGCACATATGTGCGTGCGTGCTTGTGTGTGCACGTGCGTGCATGTATGCTATCAAAACTGACCGTTTCAGAGTAAGCATGACCCGAGTCATCAGCTTCTTTGGTGATGAAGCCCCACACCATGCGTACCAACTCGATGGCATTCTCAGTGTGGTTGGCCAGTGGTTGAGCTGTCAACAGTCACACACACCATCAATAATCCTCACTTTTAATATTCTCAAGTCTCAGCATGTAATTCTCTTACATATGTGTACTTAATACTTAGCCTCATATCCAATTTGAATAAGATGACTTCTTAGGGTTCAGTTTGTTTTAAGCTGTTCCAGCAGCAACTGGAATACTCTGAGACATTGCAGTATGATGTATATCTGTCCAAATTTTGACAAGATCTGTGTGTGTGTGTGTGTACATAAGCTATAATGGTTAAATCTTATTGTCACTTTTAGTTGGTTATTCTATATGTTCTTTCTGTATGGTTTCTTTCTATATGGTGAATACTGCACAGAGAATCCTCACAATCATTCTTTCAAGATGACAAATATTGTGAAGAGAATCCTCTCAGTCATGATAATGTCAGCACTTTGCTTCAGCAAGTCAAGAACATATCAAATTCATATCTAGACATCAACTGTACTGTAAATTCATCTTGTATATGTACAAAGATTGTGTGTGTTTGTGTGTGTTGGGGTGTGTGTGTGTGTTGTTGTGTGTGTGTGTGTGTGTGTGTGTGTGTGTGTGTGTGTGTGTGTGTGTGTGTGTGTGTGTGTGTGTGTGTGTGTGAGTGTGTGTTGCGCATGTGTGTGTGTGTGTGTGTGTGTGTGTGTGTTGTGTGTGTGTGTGTTGTGTGTGTGTGTTGTGTATGAGAGAAGAGAGGAGAGAGAGATGTGTGCGCATGTGCATGTGTCCACATGTTGCATGCATGCAGGCATGTATCTACCTGTTGATGTAAGCATACAAGACTGTATCCAGCTTAGGTCTCAATACTACAGTCTGAGCAACATAGTTCACATCCACAATCACACAGATGTCTGGAGCAAAGAATACCTTTTCTGTTAATGTCTTGCCCTTGCCACCTGTTTTAAATGGTCTACAATCAGTAGCAACGTGATAAACGTACCTTTGTTTCTACTTCAATGTACGTCATGTCATGACAAACAAAATAAAAATAAATAAACTTACAAAATGATTGCACTTACAAGTTGATGGGCTCAAATATAGCAGATGCAAACAATCAGTAGGTTTATAGTAAGTACAATGACAGCAGTATCGAACTGTCCATGTTGGCATATTGAGAACAAGACAAAGAAATTATTAAGGACAAGGCAAAATTCATTCTCATTCCAATTTCTACAGATGATATCAAAATGTCTGCAATCGAAATGTCTGCATCTCTGCAATTAATGTGTATGAATTCAATAGGTTAAAGGTTAAAGGTCCCATGGTCAATATGGCCGTAGGGGCGTGAACTGTTAAAGATTCACCGTGTCTAGGGCACGGCATTATGAAAGGCGGAGCCCATCCCTCTCCTTTCGCCGCCTTTTTTAAACCTCCCCCGACCGAAGTCAGGTACCCATTCACTGCTGGGTGGACAGAGGGAGTTTTCAGGCCGGAAAAATCGAACCAGCGTTTAGCGGATTCGAACCACCGACCTTCCGCACCGCAGACGAGCGCTCTAACCACTCGACTACAGGCCCCCCATGAATTCAATACTAATTGTAATAATACACAAACCCTAACACACCTGAAGACCATGCAGATGTAATCTACATACAAAACACAATATCAACAAGCATTCAGGTCACAACCAAGCTGTCACACTGCAACCCAACCTATTTGTCAAAATAACTGACAATTCCTCACTGCCTGTTCTAGAGACTCTATGTTTATCATAAAGTTCCTTAGTGTGTGTTCTTCCTATGTTTATCAGAAAGGACAAAATACAAGAATTATGACCATATGAAAACAGATTTCTCCTGTGCACTGGACAGAAATGTGTGGCCTAACGGTGAAAGCACCTGTCTACGCTGCAAGAAAACTGGGTTTGAATCACAGATCTCACTAGGATGTCCCACCTGTACCAGATATTAGGTGGTAATCTAGGAAGAAGTGTTTTCGATGAGACAATAAAACAGGTCCCATGTGCATCACACATTCAATGTATGGAATAAAAGATTATTTCATGGCAAACTTTGATAGTATGGCAATAAAAGACTTATCTCTGGCAAACTTTGACAGAAAAATCTACTTTCATATGATGGACAGATGAACATGCACACAAAAGACAAATTAAAATGAATGGCACCGTATTGCAGAAATGCGCGCACTCCCTGGGAACAGCAGCCAGAATTTCACACACAAAATCCACTGTGACAACAATTAAATACATTACACAAACACAGCTCACTTTGCAGAGCCAACCATTCGACACAAAAGATCCCAAGCCATTCCTAGAATTCTTGACCAACTCCATATTTCTGACTTACTTTTTAGTAAATGCCACCTGACACAAGGGTCACATGAACTGAATGAATGATTAAAAATGTGCATGCTGATGGGAGGGATTTGAGAAAATTAAACAGGTAAAAATTCTGCAGGTGTACCTAGATCTGAGAATCCAAACACTTACAGGGTACCTCTTATACTGCACTTCTGTATCACCTATTTCCCTGCTAATAACACCTAATGTTGTGAAGGGTGTTTCTTCAGTGGTGGCTGAGGAGAATTTGGATGTCCATTACTAATAAGTGTTGTCACATTAAAGGACGATAATTTCCCAAGGATTATCTTTAAGCCTATTCAACTACCTTTTTCCTGTCTTCCTAAAAGAATATTACAACTACATGGTATTTACATCACACATATACATATGTATGCATAAATGTTGCTTGTACTTACATGCACACGTATGGTAAAACACACACACACATGCATACACACGCATGCATGCACGCATACACGCACACACATACATTTAGCACCAACAACAGTAGTATGTATAACACCCACAACCCACTCTTTATACACCACCTCCTACACCACCTCCCAATCACATTGTTCGCATACACACAAAATTTATGACTGACTGTTCATAGAAACATATTATCAAGAATGACTTACAAAAATATCAAAGAAAATATTAACTGTACTGCAAGATCACAGGAAAAAAAAGTCCAGTATAGAATACAGATTACATGGTTGAGCACTCTGTACATAAGTTTAGTAACAACACACCCACACAAACATCTGTAGCACACAACATGCTAGTCAACATTTTCATGCTTCCTATTTGACTCCCATCAAGGAAAAAATCCAATTAAAAAAACAGGATAAATACATTATGACTAGTAAAAAGAACAATCTTATAATCATAAAATTTACAACCAGGTTTCAACTTAATCATTCTGGGAAAAACAATTTCTGAACACATTTAAGCCATCTAAGCCCAGTCTTGTGTTAATTTTGTGTGCCGTACCCATTTCACTGACACTGTTACATATTAAAATCAATCAAAATGTTAACCGGTTACAAACATACAGCAAGAAAGAACATGTTTGAAAATATGTTAATCAGTAAGAAAACTACAAAGTCCCAAAAGACCATGAATTTGTATTCATAAATCCCTCAGAACTTTCCAGACATGATGAATTCCTTTTGAAAAATTCCAAACTCCCTAGACAAATGAGTCTAAAAATTTCCAATTAAAAAAAAAAAGATTTACAGCCCAACTGAAGACACCCCACACACAAAATGAAACTGAATGACGCAAACAAACCAGGCACCTTCCCTTCATATACCAGTCAGTTGCAGTGCTTACCAAAAGCTGAGGGGAAAAGTGAGATGTGATCTAACAAAGAACACAGCATACGGCGTGAACTAAGCTAGATAAGCACAAACTAAAAACATGGACAGAAATGTAATAAGTAAGTAACATCCCAGCAGAGTTCATTTCTTTGAAAAATGTTAAATGTATTAGTAATCTCTTTTCCAGGCAGAATCATGAAGTGAACATTTGGTGCTTGTGTAATCATGACCTTAACAATCAGACGTGTATCTATAGTCAGAGGTAGTTCACAAGCTACATCATGTGATTCAAATCTGATATACAGATTCATCCACAATCAAAAAATCTTCAACCACCCATTTCCATTTTATGTGACAACTGTGTCCAAACACCAGGACATATAACACAAAAAGCTTAACCCTTTGACTCCCTATCCACCAAATGCAAAAACTTATTCGTTTAACTCCCTCACCTTATCCTCCAGCTTTCTGCAGGAAGCTGGTGGATAGGTTAAGGGAGTCAAAGGGTTAAGTTTTTGCTTTGCTAGAATGGTTGACAATACAGGACGCTGGCAGACAGGGTGCAGGAGTCAAAGGGTTAATTATGACTGCCTCAGGTCTAAAGATCTGGCCAACATCATCCGAAAAATGTACAAAAATCACTGCTGATATAACTGTTAAACATTCTGAGCACACAGGTCAAACACATTCAAATTTATGCATTCATGAAGATCTCCTGGAATGGATCTACAAACAAACTTGAAAGCGTCCATCCCCACAAAGCTGAAAACCCCCTGCTAACGCTTCCATTAGACACACAAATATACATCATGTATATAGGACATTGTGGAACAATCTACACATATTTTTTCTAAAGACAGTACCAAAAATCAGGACAGACTGATTAAAAAAAAAAAAAACCCTCCAGAATGATCATTGCACAGAATGACACAAGCTGCACAAGCAAGTAGAATTTGGGAATGAGTATACAAATGCTACCAATGTGTTACTGTAAAAAACTCATGTCATCCCACAAGAAACTACCTCAACAGATGTGAAGAAGATTACAGTACACAGAACCAGCAGATTCACCAGGAAGGTGACCCTTAAACAATCCTCTTTAGGCCTTTCACGTGCAAAGTGGCTGGTTGCGTGGCGGGCCCTGTCTTTGCTGGTTGTCCAACAGTTTATCTGCTGTGAGCGCTTGTTTATACATTGGGTCTTTGTATATGTTTGTATGCGGAGCTCAAACTTTGTGTACTTGCCCGCCATGATTTCTATTTCATCTTTTATTCTTGTCTAAAACTTGTGATCTATATCCAAAGATGGCTTGCCATCCATGATTTTTATTGTCTTTTATTTTTGTTTTGAAGTATGATTTTTCTGACACTAAAACTATTTTTTAAACAGACCATCTCCACTGCAAACCTGCTGACTCTGAGCATGTAACTTTCTTTCATACAGAACATGGTGGAGTTGGGTATCACTATCAGTCTACATTCTCAACAGACGATCAGACAAAAAAAAAAAACAAAAAACAAAAACAAAAACAAAAAACAAAAACTTATATGGCTATTTCTTACTTTTTAAAAAATCTTGCATGAACAAAGAAACAGGGACAGAGACAGAATAAATGTTTTATTGTACTTTGCTTTGCTTAGCTAAAACCAACCAAACACACACACACACACACACACACAAACACACACACACACACACACACACCACACACACACACGCACATACACTCAACATGCACACACACACACACAGTACGCACGCACATACACTCACATGCACACACACTGAGGATGGTTTATTCACACATAGGCCACTGCCCCTCATGAAATGGTATAATTATATAATCAGCACGATCATTTCATAACCTGACAATCACAATATCATATAACCTTAATTGAGAAAGAGGGTGAGAGAGAGTGACAGAGAGACAAACACAGAGAGACAGAGACAGAAAGACAAACAGAGAGAGAGGGAGGGAGGGAGGGGGAGAGAGAGAAAGAGAGAGAGAGAGAAAGAGAGAGAGAGAGAAAGAGAGAGAGAGAATGTTATATATAAATAACAGCAATTTGTTTTGCATGGAGAAGTACACCAAGAGAGATAGAATGTTAAATGAAAATATATTTTGCAGCAAACAAGACAGAATGTTAAATGAAAATATATTTTGCAGCAAATAAGACAGAATGTTAAATAACAATTCATTTTACAGCAAACACCGTTGTAAGGTAATTTGTTTCGCACAGAGAAATACACCAACAGGGAAAACTATATGGCATTTGTCTTGCATGGAGAAATAAATTAGCAAAAAAAGACAGTGTGATAGCAATTTGTTCTGCAGAGAGATACCAATTTACACCAAGAGAATGTTATATGGCAGGCAATCTGATTGCAGAGAAGAGCACATCAACAAAGAAAGAGAGACAGATGCATCCAACATGGCTATTTTTGTTGAGTGGACAAACCAACCAACAAATGAAGAAGCAATCAACTGATCAAGTGCCAAAACCACATCATGTGGAGAACAGAAATTAAAAACTGCATCCTTGGTGTATAAAGACAGATGTTACAAAAAACACAAAAGGAGGAAAACCTGTGTTGGAAGACTCAAAACTTACTTGTATTCAGTGTAATTATTTTCCTTCCTCCTTTAATTAACACACACACACACACACAAAGAAATTACTGCATCCTTGGTATATAAAGACAGATGAGTTATTATTTAAAAACCCTTTTGGAAGACTATCAACTTATGTGCATTCAGTGTTATTATACTTTCCTTCCTTTAATTAACACACACACACACACACACACACATACACACACACATACACACGCACACACACACACACACACACACACACACACACACACACACACACACACACACACACACACACACACACACACACAGCAGCAGCACATACACATTAACTGACTATTATCTTTGAATGCTGTAGATTTAATTATCAATCAGTCTGAACTTCAATCACATGGGGATGTATCTAACCCTTTCACTCCCGCACCCTATCCACCAGCTGCAAAAACTTAACCCTTTCAATCCTTCTGAGGGAGTGAAAGTGTTAAATGTTTACTTGGCTATCATGGATGACACTGCAGGATGCTGGCAAACAGAGTGAGAGAGTCAAAGGACTGACAAAATCAATGTGTTCCATTACTTCATGAAATGACATCCTGGTCACATGCTCAGCACCCATCTTTCTTTAACCTCTTCCCTCCTTCACCCTTGTCTCTCCACTCCCTTTTAGCTGTTCCATCAACCACAGAGCTTTAGCAGCACGACCCTTGTCGCTCAATGCATTTCCCCAACACACTACAAAAAGCTGGTTTGTTCTGTTACCATGGTACCTGTCTTCATTCTTAAAACTCTGATGATAGCAGTTTCAGGCTGTTTGGTCTGATGAGTTTTCTATAAATTATCTTAACAAGACAGCTCCGTCTGATGGTTTTCTATAAATTATCTTAACATGACAGCTCTGTCTGATGGTTTTCTATAAATTATCTTAACATGACAGTTCTGTCTGATGTGTTTTCTATAAATTATCTTAACAAAACAGCTCTGTCTGATGAGTTTTCTATAAATTATCTTAACATGACAGCTCTGTCTGATGTGTTTTCTATAAATTATCTTAACATGACAGGTCTGTCTGATGAGTTTTCTATCAATTATCTTAACATAACAGCTCTGTCTGATGAGTTTTCTATAAATTATCTTAACATGACAGCTCTGATACTTTGCAATCATAAATTATTTCCAAGCATACAAAGAAACAAAAGGACAAAGTACATAAAGACTAAAGACAAAGCACATAAAGACTAAAGACAAAGCACATAAAGACTAAAGACAAAGCACATAAAGACTAAAGACAAAGCACATAAAGACTAAAGACAAAGTACATAAAGACTAAAGACAAAGTACATAAAGACTAAAGACAAAGTACATAAAGACTAAAGACAAAGTACATAAAGACTAAAGACAAAGTACATAAAGACTAAAGACAAAGCACATAAAGACTAAAGACAAAGCACATAAAGACTAAAGACAAAGTACATAAAGACTAAAGACAAAGTACATAAAGACTAAAGACAAAGCACATAAAGACTAAAGACAAAGCACATAAAGACTAAAGACAAAGCACATAAACACTATCATATCTAACTCAGTAAGTGTGTTATAGTCAAAAGCAAAGTTTGCAATACTAAGAAGCTCTGATAAACGTTAATCTATTACTGCAGTGTAGTGTTCATATTCTCTACTTCTAAGCAGCAACAGCAATAAGAACAAGCTTCAGTGTAATGTCTAACTCTAAGTGCATGTGTGCACACACATTCTTATGCATGTGTGTATGTGTGTACATATGCATGAATATGTATATGTGTGTTGGTGTTTAGGCTCCTATGCATATATGTACACATAATGCATTTGATTATTTGTGAGTGTGTATGTGCATGAATGTGTATTATGTTAATGTGTGTGAGCGACTGTGCATATGTACATGTATAATGTGTAAATACCATAGCTAAGGTAAAGCATCCTCAGTTTACTTACAAATGGGCAATATGGAATTTTCTGGATAAATAAATCAGAGAACAAAATTTTCTTCAAATGCCAAAATCTGTTTACATTTAAACTGTGGGAAGAAGGGGGATGCAGAAAATTGAGATGTTGTGTCTTCTTCAGGACGCATCACTACATGTCTTCTTCAGGGATGCATCACTACATATGTCTTCTTCAGGGACGCATCACTACATATGTCTTCTTCAGGAACGCATCACTACATATGTCTTCTTCAGGGACGCATCACTACATATGTCTTCTTCAGGGACGCATCACTACAAGCGTTGCTTACATTTCCTGACCATCACTACAGGTGTTTAATCTCTTGGACCTGGTTAACCCTTTGACTCCTACACCCTATGCACCAACTGCAAAAGCTTAACCCTTTGACTCCCTCATCCTATCCACCAGCTTCCTGCACCCTCACCCTGTCCACTAGCTTCCTGCAGGAAGCAGGTGGATAAGGTAAGGGAGTCATAGGGTTAAGTTTTTGCTTTGCTAGCATGGTTGACAGTGGAGGATGCTGATGGGCAGGGTATGGGAGTCAAAGGGTTAATGCCAGAATATATCATTAAAGTAGGCATAGAGTTCACACACCCCTTCATGCAATTCAATCAACAACAACAAAAAACCCTCCATATCATCATAACCACTGTCATTATCATAGCATTGTGGAAAATGGTCTCAAACTGTCCATAAGTTTGGAGGTGAGCTGGACAGCTGAAACAAGTAGCATGGGGTAGTGACACAAACACCACAAGACCAAAGACGGGACATCAACAAAAGACAAAGACATAACAACATCTGAGAAGACATGGCTTTTTTCACATCATTCTCTGTCCTGAGAGCAGCACATTGAAGAGATAACGCCCACACAAAGACAAACATGACTTGATAACTGCACTCTGATGCTGCAACTTGAAGGCCCACAACATATTTAGAAAAACTGAAAATATTCATGATTTTCCAGTTTACGTACGGTTTGATCTGTCTACACCATCTATATCACACAACTGCCACTAATTCTGTAAAACGTTAACTGCACAATGGAAATGAAACATCAAAGCTTGTAAATTATGAGGAAAGTGGGTTTTTTTTGTCTCTTTATACATATAACATGCTAGCCATATAAACACACAGCGTATTCATATTTATGGACTGCACCACGAATGTCATAGGAAGGAATATCTAAAAATCACACAACAGCTATAAGCCAGTGTATATACATTGCACATTAGCGTGGTCTTTCAGTCTGTCCTTTCCATAATTCATATATCAGCTTTATACTTCAATCATGGATAAGCTGTAATGTTAAATAAGATGCAGGGTAAACGCAGTACCTTTCACCGTAACTCCAAAACTTATATCCCTATCTCTACACACAAGCTTTCTGCAGAAAGCTGGTGGATAGGGTGAGGATCTGAAAGGGTTAAAACACATGCTCCTATTATGAAACCTGTCCAACATTGTCAGAAAATCAATCATCAGAACTGTCCAACATTGTCAGAAAATCAATCATCAGAACTGTCCAACATTGTCAGAAAATCAATCATCAGAACTGTCCAACATTGTCAGAAAATCAATCATTAGAACTGTCCAACATTGTCAGAAAATCAATCATTAGAACTGTCCAACATTGTCAGAAAATCAATCATTAGAACTGTCCAACATTGTCAGAAAATCAATCATTAGAACTGTCCAACATTGTCAGAAAATCAATCATTAGAACTGTCCAACATTGTCAGAAAATCAATCATTAGAACTGTCCAACATTGTCAGAAAATCAATCATTAGAACTGTCCAACATCGTCAGAAAATGAATCATCAGAAAATCATTTGAACAGTACTGACCTGAGTTGCGTATGTCTTCAGTGCACCACTGCAGCATCATGATAAGTAAGCGACGTTTCACAGCCAGTCTAGGGTGGACCAGGACGTGGGTTCGACTCACTTTGTCTATGCACACGAACACTTGGCCACGCTCCTGAGGATCATGTATTATAGGTGTTGTTTTATGTTCAATTCCTTCAAATACTGGGACAGACTTACATGTTATTGTCAGACCCAGACAGAGGGGATAGACTTACATGTTATTGTCAGACCCAGACAGAGGGGGACAGATTTACATGTTATTGTCAGACCCAGACAGAGGGGGACAGATTTACATGTTTATGTCAACCCAGACAGAGGGGGATAGACTTACATGTTATTGTCAGACCCAGACAGAGGGGGATAGACTTACATGTTATTGTCAGACCCAGACAGAGGGGGATAGACTTACATGTTACTGTCAGACCCAGACAGAGGGGGATAGACTTACATGTTGCTGTCAGACCCAGACAGAGGGGGATAGACTTACATGTTATTGTCAGACCCAGACAGAGGGGGATAGACTTACATGTTATTGTCAGACCCAGACAGAGGGGGACAGACTTACATGTTATTGTCAGACCCAGACAGAGGGGGATAGACTTACATGTTATTGTCAGACCCAGACAGAGGGGGACAGACTTACATGTTATTGTCAGACCCAGACAGAGGGGGATAGACTTACATGTTATTGTCAGACCCAGACAGAGGGGGACAGACTTACATGTTATTGTCAGACCCAGACAGAGGGGGATAGACTTACATGTTATTGTCAGACCCAGACAGAGGGGGATAGACTTACATGTTATTGTCAGACCCAGACAGAGGGGGATAGACTTACATGTTATTGTCAGACCCAAACAGAGGGGGAGAAAGGAAGCAGGAAAGTAAGACAGGAAAACTCAAAAACCGATGAAAGTGAAGAGAAGAAAACAAACCAGAAGTGAAATCACACTAAATTTTGGATTTTTAAAGAGAGATGAATCAGCCCGTGAAAAATTTAGCATAGATGTTAAACACAAATTGAGTGCTCTGGAAACTGTTGGAGCCAGTGAGGAACAATGGACAAATTTGAGAACTCAAAAAATGAAGCTTATGAAGAAATCTATTGGGTTGAAAGAAAAACAAAGCACAATTAGATTACAACAGAAATTTCAGATTTGATGGATAAATGAAGGAAGGTAAAGGGAAAAGAGGATGACTACAAAAAGACTGATAAGGAAATCAGGAATAAGTGCAATGAAGCTGAAGAAGCTTGGCTAGAAAAAAAGTGCTAGAAATAAAAGGCTAACATAAAACAAAACGCAAAGTTTATATACAAAAACAATGAAGAAGTGCTTGTAGGAAAAAGACATGCAAAAAGACATGCACATCAACTGTGCTTAAAACCAAAAGTGTGTGACTATATGGAAAAAGATATTTATTAGATAGATGGGGAGACCTTTGTGTGATGACGACAGGAGGAACACTCATTAGAACAAACTCTAAGGACCACCAATAATGAAGGATGCAATTAGTGTGGTGATGACAAGATGAAAAGGACAAACTCTAAGGACTACCAATAATGAGGATGCATTAGTGTGGTGATGACAAAGATGAAAAGGACAAACTCTAAGGACTACCAATAATGAAGGATGCAATTAGTGTGGTGATGACAAAGATGAAAAGGACAAACTCTAAGGACTACCAATAATGAAGGATGCAATTAGTGTGGTGATGACAAAGATGAAAAGGACAAACTCTAAGGACTACCAATAATGAAGGATGCAATTAGTGTGGTGATGACAAAGATGAAACAAGGACAAACTCTAAGGAAGGACAATTACCAATAATGAAGGATGCAATTAGTGTGTGATGACAAAGATGAAACAAAGAAAAGCCCTAGAAAGGACAATATCATTAAGAAATAACTGAGCTCAAGATGAATTTAGTACTGAAAAAGTAATAGTTCTCTTGAATGAAATTTATGATACTGGAAATATCCCTACATCAATTTTCACTTCTAAAGAAAGTTGGGGCTATGGAATGCAAACTCCATCATACAATCAGCTTCGAGGAGTCATGTGACAAAGATTGTATTCAGACAAATCATGATGAGAACAAAGAATGGAAGTAAACAAGAAATAAAGAATGGAACTGAACCAGAAATAGCAGGAAAACAATGAAGATTTGTTGAAGGGAAAGGAACTGTTAATGCCATTAATATCCTAAGAGCTCTCACAGATAGATCAACTGAGTTGAACAAGGATATTTTTTGTATTGATGTTTTGTTGATCACACCAAGACTTTTGATTAGGTAAGACACAAAAAATTGATCAGTCAACTGGAAAAGCTCAGTATTGATGAAAAAGATCTAGGAGTAATAAAGAATATATACTGGGGAAAAAAAAGCAGCAATGACAGCAGAAAATAATATAGGTTCTTTTCAAAATAATTATACCAAAAGACAGATAAGACTGGGATATGTTCTGTCACAAGATTTGTTTTCACTTTAAAGTGAAACAATCATGAGAAACGTACAAGAATGCCTTTGAATATAACTTGGAGCAAAAATGAAAACAATCTTTGATATCTAAATGCAGATGATACCATTCTAATTGCAAGGGTGCAACTTAGAAAAAGTAAAAAAAACTGAAAGGGTCAAGGGGTCCAGGGGCCGGCAGTGCCCTGTATGGGGGGTCTGGGGGGCATAACCCCCCAGACGCCGAAGCTTTTTCAAAAAATGGATTTTCCGTTTCCGACTCTTTTGAAAAAATGGATTCCGTCGTCAAACGGAAGAAGCTGCACCCATGTAATTGCAGAAAATGAAAAAGACTAACAAAATCTAAATCTTGTGAATATAACAGAAATAGAAAGCAGAAATAAAGAGCTAGAGTTAAATAATAAGAAGACTGAATTCATGGCAATCAATAAGAAACAATGAATACCCTCATGTAAAATAATAACAAATGGCACAACACTGAGACAAGTTGATAAGTTCAAATATCATGAAACAGTCATCTCATCAGATGGCAGATCTATGCATATTTAGAAATAGCCAACAGAATCAGCCAAGCTAAAACAGCATTCAAGAAAATGGAAAGTGTTCTTCCCAACAAATACTTACCAACTATTCATCCATGTTGTTTCTCTTAAGGCCATGCCTCTTTCTTTTACAAACTTTCTGTCTCTTACTCTGTCTCCCCTCTGCTCCCAACTCCCCTCCCACCCCACACCTCCATCCTCCATGTTGTATTCCCTTCCCACCCCCTCCCTGTATCTATCATCATGCATAGTGAAAAGATGCTAAATCAAAGAACACACACACACACACACACACACACACACACACACACACACACACACACACACACACACACACACACACACACATACACACGCACAGCACAGCACAGGCACACACATTAACTGACAATTACCTGTAAACATTGTAGATTTAATAATCATTTAGTCTGAACTTCAAGCACATAGGGCTGGATCTGAATCTTTCACTCCCACCCCTATGTTGTAGCTCTGACCTGTGTCTGTGCGTGTGCGCACGCACACACACACGTACACACACATACACACACACACACTCACACACACACCACATACACACACACTACACACACACACACACACACACATACACACACACACACACACACACACACACACACACACACACACACACACACACACACACACACACACACACACACACACACACACTCAGCAATGAACTCACCTTCCACACTGCCTTGTCTGATCCATCCAGCCCTTTCCACATGATAGATATCAAACAAATCAAAATGTTCTGACAGTGCTCCTCAATCTGCTCCACAGCATCAGTTGAACAACCCAACACATCCCACACACGCTGCATGCTCTCGCTGTGAGCCACGGACGATGATCTTCGTGACTCAAGGTCAGACAAGCCAGCAATGTCACCAGCACTCTCACTCATAGAGAGCAGACTGTCAACCGGACTCTGCGCTATTGCCAAAGAACTGTGTCGTTGAGACGCCATTCTCTGACTCAAAGCGCTCAGGTCTTCCGCACTGGCGCTGGAGCTCCGACTCATGGAGTGGGAACGATCCTCTTCCGAACCGTTCAAGTCCTCAAACTCCTGTGCATGGACAAACATAGGGGTGGTGGGGAGTGGGTGGCAGGCTGATCGAGCAAGCTGTCATCAGAGGCAGCAATGCTCAGTCGATTTGGTCTCTTGGGCGTGGACGAGTTCAAAGGAAGGTCACCCTCTGAGGCACTCTCAGCGGGTTCTTCTGTCAGGCTTTCCGAGATCCTTGGCACAGATATAGAGTTACGTTGCGAGGCTGGGTTGGTAGAAATGTCGTCGTCTTGATCGGAAATGAGGAGACGCACCAGGGTGTCTTGCCACGCCAGCTGTTTGGCAAAACTTTTGGCTGCTGTGTCTTTCTCTTTGGAGGCAAGGATGGACATCAACTGAGAAGAAAAAAAATCTTAGCTATTTATGCGGTAAATATAGCACCTGTGCATACAAAGGACAATACTGTCATTAAAACTGCCTAAACTTGAACACTGGGTACTTTTAAAATAACTATATGTCAAGATATAACATATCAAGAAGGCAAACTTTACCATGCAAGGAAGCTTTAGTCCACTTCAATTTAATGTCACTTTTTTCCATGGAATTTAAAAAGAAAACTTGTAAGTATGGAATAAGAAAAACTTTGCAAAATGTTTTGAAAGAAGCTATGTTACATCACAGTTTTAGAAGGAAATACATATCAAAATGAGATGATACAATACAGGTTGCTTCCATTCAAGTAACAATGAGGCTCTAATCAGTTATGGTGAATAAAAAGTACGACAAATATACAGATTGCCACATTTACCTCATATGTAAGAAAATTCTAACTTTCTGTCCCATTTGCAACACCACAATAAAAACCACAGAATCTTGGACAATTTTTAGCAGTACCATAATGTCGATGGAGATGATCATCATGCTTTGGAAGTCCATTCTGGACTGAGACAGTGTAACAAGGCTGTACTCTACACCTACTTTCATAATATATCTGGGTGGCAACCAGAAATACAGACATCTGTGATTCTGATCAGGAGATTTGAGTAAAACCTTCAATGATGCATTTATGAAGTGGATGAAACTGGATTGCGTGGTTAGTCTTCCCTAAGAGCCCACAGTGCACTTACCTCTAGGTATTTTGACAGAACTGATGGGATTCGAATCTACAAACCTCCCAGTCTGTAGTCCGTTACATTAACCACTGCATCAAATGACTGATCATGATGCAAACTTTGGACAGTCAAAATAGCTGCACGACCGACCATCTAATATCGTATTTGTCTTTTGACATGTCTGTCTACAATCAATCCTCCAGATGCTTTGTAAGACACAGAACTACAGATTGTGGATCATCATCGCTATAAATATCAGTCATATATTATATTGTGTTTCTGGATGAAACGGGAAGTAAGAATTTTTTCCCTGGATAAAGCAATTCAAACTCAGATCTATTCTGAGACTGCATTATAAGGAGCATACATAGCTTCAATTTTCAAACATACAGAGATTCAGTTTTCAAACAGAGATTCAGCTTTCAATCATACAGAGATTCAGTTTTCAATCATACACAGCTCCAGTTTTCAATCACACAGAGCTTCAGTTTTCAATCACACAGAGCTTCAGGTTTCAATCACACAGAGCTTCAGTTTTCAATCACACAGAGCTTCAGTTTTCAATCACACAGAGCTTCAGTTTTCAATCATACAGAGCTTCAGTTTTCAATCATACACAGTCCAGTTTTCAATCACACAGAGCTTCAGTTTTCAATCACACAGAGCTTCAGGTTTCAATCACACAAAGCTTCAGTTTTCAATCATACAGAGCTTCAGTTTTCAAACATACAGAGCGTCAGTGTTCAATCATACAGAGCTTCAGTGTTCAATCATACAGAGCTTCAGTGTTTCAAATTCATACAGAGCTTCAGTGTTCAATCATACAGAGCTTCAGTGTTCAATCATACAGAGCTTCAGTGTTCAATCAATGTGAAAGAGTACCTGTCTGCTGGCCTCCAGCTTGATGTCCAGCCCACAGGTGTGTATCAGAGACAGCACCGCCAGGATAGAGTTGTAGCTCTGACCTGTGTCTGTACACACACACACCACACACACACACACACCACACACACACACACACACACACACAACACACCACACAACACACACACACACACACACACACACACACACACACACACCACACACACACACCACACACACACACACACACACAAAATGAAATAAATTAATGAACTAAATAAAACATATCCTCATGAATACGCACATACTCTTGATGAGGGTTCCACAAGTATTTACACCAAGTATGCAGGTAATGATGAGTACAGTTGTACATACACAAGTATTTACACCAAGTATGCAGGTAATGATGAGTACAGTTGTACATACACAAGTATTTACACCAAGTATGCAGGTAATGATGAGTACAGTTGTACATACACAAGTATTTACACCAAGTATGCAGGTAATTATGAGTACTGTTGTACATACACAAGTATTTACACCAAGTATGCAGGTAATGATGAGTATAGTTGTACATACACATGTATTTACACCAAGTATGCAGGTAATGATGAGTACAGTTGTACATACACATGTATTTACACCAAGTATGCAGGTAATGATGAGTACAGTTGTACATACACATGTATTTACACCAAGTATGCAGGTAATGATGAGTACAGTTGTACATACACATACACATGTATTTACACCAAGTATGCAGGCAATGATGAGTACAGTTGTACATACACAAGTAATTACACCAAGTATACAGGTAATGATGAGTACAGTTGTACATACACAAATATTTACACCAAGTATGCAGGTAATGATGAGTACAGTTGTACATACACAAGTATTTACACCAAGTATGCAGGTAATGATGAGTACAGTTGTACATACACAAGTATTTACACCAAGTATGCAGGTAATGATGAGTACGGTTGTACATACACATGTATTTACACCAAGTATGCAGGTAATGATGAGTACAGTTGTACATACACATGTATTTACACCAAGTATGCAGGTAATGATGAGTACAGTTGTACATACACAAGTATTTACACCAAGTATGCAGGTAATGATGAGTACAGCTGTACATACACAAGTATTTACACCAAGTATGCAGGCAATGATGAGTACAGTTGTACATACATATACACATGTATTTACACCAAGTATGCAGGTAATGATGAGTACAGTTGTACATACACATACACATGTATTTACACCAAGTATGCAGGTAATGATGAGTATAGTTGTACATACACAAGTATTTACACCAAGTATGCAGGTAATGATGAGTACAGTTGTACATACACAAGCACGAGTATTTACACCAAGTATGCAGGTAATGATGAGTACAGTTATACATACACAAGCACGAGTATTTACACCAAGTATGCAGGTAATGATGAGTACAGCTGTACATACACAAACACGTGTTGGAATATATCCAAGTACACTCCATGGTTGACTGAGAATATCTGTCAACTAATCAAAACGAATACGACTCTTGAAGTACAATTCAGAAACTGTGCAGTAACAGCAATACACTCTTGGATGGCTGGTTTCACATATTGTACAAATTATTGTTTCACCAGCATTTACTTTGAATTACGTAACACTGTCCTATGACAAAAACAATTACTGCAAAACCCTGAAAATGACTGCAAGCACATAAAAACAGAATAAAAACTTTTTACTTGCACTTGTCTCGTGTCATCAATTAAGCGCACATTCCTTGTATTTTTTGGTTTGTTTCAAGTTTTCTCAGATCTGTGTGCATGTCATGTGGCCACACTATGACAGTGTTGTGTTGTTGTCCTGTCTGTATATTCCATGTGGATGTGTATGTCACCTGGCCACACTATGACAGTGTTGTGTTGTTGTCCAGTCTGTATATTCCATGTGGATGTGTATGTCACCTGGCCACACTATGAGTGTTGTGTTGTTGTCCTGTCTGTATATTCCATGTGGATGTGTATGTCATGTGGCCACACTATGACAGTGTTGTGTTGCTGTCCTGTCTGTATATTCCATGTGGATGTGTATGTCATGTGGCCACACTATGACAGTGTTGTGTTGTTGTCCAGTCTGTATATTCCATGTGGATGTGTATGTCACCTGGCCACACTATGACAGTGTTGTGTTGTTGTCCAGTCTGTATATTCCATGTGGATGTGTATGTCACCTGGCCACACTATGACAGTGTTGTGTTGTTGTCCTGTCTGTATATTCCATGTGGATGTGTATGTCATGTGGCCACACTATGTGTTGTGTTGCTGTCCTGTCTGTATATTCCATGTGGATGTGTATGTCACCTGGCCACACTATGACAGTGTTGTGTTGTTGTCCTGTCTGTATATTCCATGTGGATGTGTATGTCATGTGGCCACACTATGACAGTGTTGTGTTGTTGTCCTGTCTGTATATTCCATGTGGATGTGTATGTCACCTGGCCACACTATGACAGTGTTGTGTTGTTGTCCTGTCTGTATATTCCATGTGGATGTGTATGTCATGTGGCCACACTATGACAGTGTTGTGTTGTTGTCCTGTCTGTATATTCCATGTGGATGTGTATGTCATGTGGCCACACTATGTGTTGTGTTGTTGTCCTGTCTGTATATTCCATGTGGATGTGTATGTCATGTGGCCACACTATGTGTTGTGTTGTTGTCCAGTCTGTATATTCCATGTGGATGTGTATGTCATGTGGCCACACTATGACAGTGTTGTGTTGTTGTCCAGTCTGTATATTCCATGTGGATGTGTATGTCATGTGGCCACACTATGTGTTGTGTTGTTTCCTGTCTGTATATTCCATGTGGATGTGTATGTCATGTGGCCACACTATGTGTTGTGTTGCTGTCCTGTCTGTATATTCCATGTGGATGTGTATGTCACCTGGCCACACTATGACAGTGTTGTGTTGTTGTCCAGTCTGTATATTCCATGTGGATGTGTATGTCATGTGGCCACACTATGACAGTGTTGTGTTGCTGTCCTGTCTGTATATTCCATGTGGATGTGTATGTCACCTGGCCACACTATGACAGTGTTGTGTTGTTGTCCAGTCTGTATATTCCATGTGGATGTGTATGTCACCTGGCCACACTATGACAGTGTTGTGTTGTTGTCCTGTCTGTATATTCCATGTGGATGTGTATGTCATGTGGCCACACTGTGACAGTGTTGTGTTGTTGTCCTGTCTGTATATTCCATGTGGATGTGTATGTCATGTGGCCACACTGTGACAGTGTTGTGTTGTTGTCCAGTCTGTATATTCCATGTGGATGTGTATGTCATGTGGCCACACTGTGACAGTGTTGTGTTGTTGTCCAGTCTGTATATTCCATGTGGATGTGTATGTCACCTGGCCACACTATGACAGTGTTGTGTTGTTGTCCTGTCTGTATATTCCATGTGGATGTGTATGTCACCTGGCCACACTATGACAGTGTTGTGTTGTTGTCCTGTCTGTATATTCCATGTGGATGTGTATGTCACTTGGCCACACTATGACAGTGTTGTGTTGTTGTCCAGTCTGTATATTCCATGTGGATGTGTATGTCATGTGGCCACACTATGACAGTGTTGTGTTGTTGTCCTGTCTGTATATTCCATGTGGATGTGTATGTCACCTGGCCACACTATGACAGTGTTGTGTTGTTGTCCTGTCTGTATATTCCATGTGGATGTGCATGTCACTTGGCCACACTATGACAGTGTTGTGTTGCCGTCCTGTCTCCACATTGCATGTGGATGTGCATGCACATTTTGTGTGCGTGTATGTATGTTTCCACAAGCCACTGAACACTGAAATGGCTTAAGCATCTTAACACGCGCATCTGATGTTCTGTAACATGCACATACTCAGGAGATTCTGGCACAAGCTGGTCTACACATATGATGACCTAGGAGATCAGAAAAACTCCACCAAAACCTCCACCCTTTACCCATCTTGCCTTTCCAATTCCTAATTAATGACCTCCAGCATCCTTTTGATACAAATTATCACTACAGGAAAAAAAGGAATAGACAGAGAGAGGAGACTTACCGACATACGAAACTTGCTCAACAAAACGTCGGATCATGGGAGCGGAGATGGTGTAGTCAGCCATCATGCTGACCAGACCCCAGTGACCCATGTCGCCAAGCCGCAGACGATGTTTGCTTTTGTCATAAACACGGTCAGATTTCAGCAACACCCACAGCACCTATACACACAATCATGTTGTAACTGCAACAACACAACTCTACTTAATCAATCATTTACTCAAATATTTAACTTTACACAGCCAGTTAACTACGCTCATGAAACAGACCTACACATTCACACATGTAATCTATTCTCATTCAACACAGCAGACAACAAAATTAAAGTAGTTTTGAGCACAGAGAAAGACTGACATCAAAGGCCTAATTCAAGATAATATTCAATGATGGAAAAAAACGACCTCTCCCCAAAACCCACAAAATAAATCACTTTTAACACCCACAAAATAAATCACTTTTAACACACTTTTAACACCCACAAAATAAATCACTTTCAACAAGAAGCTGCATGTATTCTGTTATATCCAACAGCAGTGATAGTATCTAAGCTGAGAGAGTCACAACCAGACTTGAATGAGAGTGCTAAAAGTAAATATCAGACTGAGTGCTACAAGACCTTTCTCCATATTATTTGATACTTTTTTCCTAAATACATTCCTTCTGGTTACAAGTAAGCGAATAGAAGAACTGGACTTGTGTATGGATACGTCAAAAATCTGTCACATATGAAGCTGTGTTCACATAACCACCATCATCATTTAAGATTTGGTATTTGTCTCGAAGTACTGCCACTCTTAAATGTTTGGCCATGAAATCTTAATTTTGATACCTTAATTCATTCATTCCTATTGTGTATAAATCATTACTTCCCCTTGTTTCTAGATTCTCATAGGACTGTATTTTCTTCATTCCTGCATTTACAGAAGAGGCAGAATCATAAGAGAGGATGCAGTGCCGACTCTTTTTCCCATGCTGAGGAATAGGGCAGGGGGGGGGGGGGGGGGGGGGGGGGCTACCATGCGGCTAACTGATAAACAATGCCTCGTGAGTGACCCAGTCAAGTACTGACGGCACGCGCATTGATGACGCAGCAGGAAGGAAGGAACATGACTGTTCTGCCTGATTTTCTGCCTGCAGGAAGGAACGTGACTGTTCTGCCTGATTTTCTGCCTGCAAGAAGGAACATGACTGTTCTGCCTGATTTTCTGCCTGCAGGAAGGAACGTGACTGTTCTGCCTGATTTTCTGCCTGCAGGAAGGAAGGAACATGATTGTTCTGCCTGATTTTCTGCCTGCAGGAAGAAACATGACTGTTCTGCCTGATTTTCTCCTTGCAGGAAGGAAGGAACATGACTGTTCTGCCTGATTTTCTGCCTGCAGGAAGGAACATGACTGTTCTGCCTGATTTTCTGCCTGCAAGAAGGAACATGAGTGTTCTGGCTGATTTTCTGCCTGCAGGAAGGAACGTGACTGTTCTGCCTGATTTTCTGCCTGCAGGAAGGAACATGACTGTTTCTGCCTGATTTTCTGCCAGCAGGAAGGAAGGAACATGTCTGTTCTGTCTGATTTTCTGCCTGCAGGAAGGAAGGAACATGACTGTTCTGCCTGATTTTCTGCCTGCAGGAAGAAACATGACTGTTCTGCCTGATTTTCTGCCTGCAGGAAGAAATATGACTGTTCTGCCTGATTTTCTGCCTGCAAGAAGGAACATGACTGTTCTGGCTGATTTTCTGCCAGCAGGAAGGAACATGACTGTTCTGCCTGATTTTCTGCCTGCAGGAAGAAACATGACTGTTCTGCCTGATTTTCTGCCTGCAAGAAGGAACATGACTGTTCTGCCTGATTTTCTGCCAGCAGGATGGAAGGAACATGACTGTTCTGCCTGATTTTCTGCCTGCAGGAAGGAAGGAACATGACTGTTCTGTCTGATTTTCTGCCTGCAGGAAGGAAGGAACATGACTGTTCTGTCTGATTTTCTGCCTGCATGAAAGAAGGAACATGACTGTTCTGCCTGATTTTCTGCCTGCAGGAAGGAAGGAACATGACTGTTCTGCCTGATTTTCTGCCTGCATGAAAGAAGGAACAGGACTGTTCTGTCTGATTTTCTGCCTGCAGGAAGGAAGGAACATGACTGTTCTGTCTGATTTTCTGCCTGCAGGAAGGAAAGAACAAGACTGTTCTGTCTGATTTTCTGCCTGCAGGAAGGAAGGAACATGACTGTTCTGCCTGATTTTCTGCCTGCAGGAAGGAACATGACTGTTCTGCCTGATTTTCTGCCTGCATGAAAGAAGGAACATGACTGTTCTGCCTGATTTTCTGCCTGCATGAAAGAAGGAACATGACTGTTCTGTCTGATTTTCTGCCTGCAGGAAGGAACATGACTGTTCTGTCTGATTTTCTGCCTGCATGAAAGAAGGAACAGGACTGTTCTGTCTGATTTTCTGCCTGCATGAAAGAAGGAACATGACTGTTCTGCCTGATTTTCTGCCTGCAGGAAGGAACATGACTGTTCTGTCTGATTTTCTGCCTGCAGGAAGGAAGGAACATGACTGTTCTGTCTGATTTTCTGCCTGCAGGAAGGAACATGACTGTTCTGTCTGATTTTCTGCCTGCAGGAAGGAAGGAACATGACTGTTCTGTCTGATTTTCTGCCTGCAGGAAGGAAGGAACATGACTGTTCTGTCTGATTTTCTGCCTGCAGGAAGGAATGAACGTGACTGTTCTGCCTGATTTTCTGCCTGCATGAAAGAAGGAACATGACTGTTCTGCCTGATTTTCTGCCTGCAGGAAAGAAGGAACGTGACTGTTCTGCCTGATTTACTGCCTGCATGAAAGAAGGAACATGACTGTTCTGCCTGATTTTCTGCCTGCATGAAAGAAGGAACATGACTGTTCTGCCTATTTTCTGCATGCTGGAAAGAAGGAACATGACTGTTCTGCCTGATTTTCTGCCTGCATGAAAGAAGGAACATGACTGTTCTGCCTGATTTTCTGCTTGCAGGAAAGAAGGAACGTGACTGTTCTGCCTGATTTACTGCCTGCATGAAAGAAGGAACATGACTGTTCTGCCTGATTTACTGCCTGCAGGAAAGAAGGAACATGACTGTTCTGCCTGATTTTCTGCCTGCATGAAAGAAGGAACATGACTGTTCTGTCTGATTTTCTGCCTGCAGGAAGGAAGGAACATGACTGTTCTGTCTGATTTTCTGCCTACATGAAAGAAGGAACATGACTGTTCTGTCTGATTTTCTGCCTGCAGGAAGGAAGGAACATGACTGTTCTGTCTGATTTTCTGCCTGCATGAAAGAAGGAACATGACTGTTCTGCCTGATTTTCTGCCTGCAGGAAGGAACATGACAGTTCTGCCTGATTTTCTGCCTGCAGGAAGAAACATGACTGTTCTGCCTGATTTTCTGCCTGCAGGAAGGAACATGACAGTTCTGCCTGATTTTCTGCCTGCAGGAAGGAACATGACAGTTCTGCCTGATTTTCTGCCTGCAGGAAGGAAGGAAGGAACATGACTGTTCTGTCTGATTTTCTGCCTGCAGGAAGGAACATGACTGTTCTGCCTGATTTTCTGCCCGCAGGAAGGAACATGACTGTTCTGCCTGATTTTCTGCCTGCAGGAAGGAAGGAACATGACTGTTCTGCCTGATTTTCTGCCTGCAGGAAGGAAGGAACATGACTGTTCTGTCTGATTTTCTGCCTGCATGAAAGAAGGAACATGACTGTTCTGTCTGATTTTCTGCCTGCAGGAAGGAACATGACTGTTCTGCCTGCAGGAAGGAAGGAACATGACTGTTCTGCCTGATTTTCTGCCCGCAGGAAGGAACATGACTGTTCTGCCTGATTTTCTGCCTGCAAGAAGGAACATGACTGTTCTGCCTGATTTTCTGCCCGAAGGATGGAACATGACTGTTCTGCCTGATTTTCTGCCTGCAGGAAGGAAGGAACATGACTGTTCTGCCTGATTTTCTGCCTGCAGGAAGGAAGGAACATGACTGTTCTGACTGATTTTCTGCCTGCAGGAAGGAAGGAACATGACTGTTCTGCCTGATTTTCTGCCAGCAGGAAGGAAGGAACATGACTGTTCTGCCTGATTTTCTGCCAGCAGGAAGGAAGGAACATGACTGTTCTGCCTGATTTTCTGCCAGCAGGAAGGAAGGAACATGACTGTCCTGCCTGATTTTCTGCCTGCAGGAAGGAAGGAACATAACTGTTCTGCCTGATTTTCTGCCTGCAGGAAGGAAGGGTAAGAATCCTGCAGCAAGAAAACTGTTCTCCAAGGACGAAAGAGTTAATTTCGGACAAAACCATATTTATTGAGCTTTCTGAACTGAATGACTAAAATAAGCAAACAGAAAGTATTCAACCCCTCAGATAACTCTTATTCAACGAATAAACGTCATCACAGTTTCGTAAGTTAGAAATTGAAAAATGAATCCCTTCATAATTTCCACCTTTTCTTTACCAGTAAAACGGGTGGATAGAGTGGGGGGGGGGGGGGGGGGGGGGGGGTGAAAGAATTAATCCAAAGTGATATGTGACAAAGGGTTCACCTTGACAACTTTCTCATAGAAAATGATGGGGTAGTTCTTGTAGGTCAGCAGCTTGTACAGCATCTCAGCCTGCTCCGGTTCAAAGAGCAGAGCAATCAGGTTGTCCTGCTTCCTGCCGTGTGTCTCCAGCAGTGACAACAGAAGGTCCAGACACTCCAGGATCTGTGTGACATATACGGCAACTGTGAACATCTACATGCTTGTTACTGTCAAAAGGAAACGCCAATATTGAGGTATGTATGGTAATTGTTTGTGTCAAACTGAAATGAAAAATGAAGGGATTGAGGTATGTATGGTAACTGTTTGTGTCAGACTGAAATGAAAAATGAAGGGATTGAGGTATGTATGGTAATTGTTTGTGTCAGACTGAAATGAAAAATTAAGGGATTGAGGTATGTATGGTAATTGTTTGTGTCAGACTGAAATGAAAAATTAAGGGATTGAGGTATGTATGGTAATTGTTTGTGTCAGACTGAAATGAAAAATTAAGGGACTGAGGTATGTATGGTAATTGTTTGTGTCAGACTGAAATGAAAAATGAAGGGATTGAGGTATGTATGGTAATTGTTTGTGTCAGACTGAAATGAAAAATTAAGGGATTGAGGTATGTATGGTAATTGTTTGTGTCAGACTGAAATGAAAAATGAAGGGATTGAGGTATGTATGGTAATTGTGTCAGACTGAAATGAAAAATTAAGGGATTGAGGTATGTATGGTAACTGTTTGTGTCAGACTGAAATGAAAAATTAAGGGATTGAGGTATGTATGGTAATTGTGTCAGACTGAAATGAAAAATTAAGGGATTGAGGTATGTATGGTAATTGTTTGTGTCAAACTGAAATGAAAAATTAAGGGATTGAGGTATGTATGGTAATTGTGTCAGACTGAAATGAAAAATTAAGGGATTGAGGTATGTATGGTAATTGTTTGTGTCAGACTAAAATGAAAAATTAAGGGATTGAGGTATGTATGGTAATTGTTTGTGTCAAACTGAAATGAAAAATGAAGGGATTTGTGGTCGTTACTTTTATCAAAAGAAACAATGTTAACTCAAAAGGTGTACAGGCAAGTTGATTGGACAATGGACTTCATATTGGACAATGGACTTCATATCAGGAGATCCTGAGTTCAACTCTGCCTGAGGACTACATGGTGGGCAAAGGTAGAGATTTTCCAATCTTGGTGAGTAAAGATGGAGATTTTTCAATCATGGTGGGCAAAGGTAGAGATTTTTCCAATCTTGGTGAGTAAAGATGGAGATTTTTTTCAATCTTGGTGAGTAAAGATGGAGATTTTTCCAATCATGGTGGGCAAAGGTAGAGATTTTTCCAATCTTGGTGAGTAAAGATGGGATTTTTCCAATCTTGGTGAGTAAAGATGGAGATTTTTCCAATCTTGGTGAGTAAAGGTGGAGATTTTTTTCAATCTTGGTGACTAAAGGTGGAGATTTTTCCAATCTTGGTGAGTAAAGATGGAGATTTTTCCAATCTTGGTGAGTAAGGTGGAGATATTTCCAATCTTGGTGAGTAAAGGTGGAGATTTTTTTCAATCTTGGTGAGTAAAGGTGGAGATTTTTCCAATCTTGGTGAGTAAAGGTGGAGATTTTTCCAATCTTGGTGAGTAAGGTGGAGATTTTTCCAATCTTGGTGAGTAAAAGTGGAGATTTTTCCAATCTTGGTGAGTAAAGGTGGAGATTTTTTTCAATCTTGGTGAGTAAAGGTGGAGATTTTTCCAATCTTGGTGAGTAAAGGTGGAGATTTTTCCAATCTTGGTGAGTAAAGGTGGAGATTTTTCCAATCTTGGTGAGTAAAGGTGGAGATTTTTCCAATCTTGGTGAGTAAAGGTGGAGATTTTTCCAATCTTGGTGAGTAAAGGTGAAGTTATTTCCAATCTTGGTGAGTAAAGGTGAAGTTATTTCCAATCTTGGTGAGTAAAGGTGAAGTTATTTCCAATCTTGGTGAGTAAAAGTGGAGATTTTTCCAATCTTGATGAGTAAAAGTGGAGATTTTTCCAATCTTGGTGAGTAAAAGTGAAGATTTTTCCAATCTTGGTGAGTAAAAGTGAAGTTTTTCCAATCTTGGTGAGTAAAGGTGAAGTTATTTCCAATCTTGGTGAGTAAAAGTGGAGATTTTTCCAATCTTGGTGAGTAAAAGTGGAGATTTTTCCAATCTTGGTGAGTAAAGGTGGAGATTTTTACAATCTTGGTGAGTAAAAGTGGAGATTTTTCCAATCTCCAGGTCAAACATAATTAATGCAAATCTGCTAATGCCTGAACATCCTTCTACTTTATATCGAACACAAGGTTTTCAACAACAGGCAAATATTTTCATAATATTACAACGCTTACAAATGCAATGACTTTCAAGGAAAGAAGAAAACTCAACAATACATGAACTTATGCTGAAATAGTACTGAAATTAGAATATGAAACATATTTCTTTTTAAACCCAACTTATTCATCAAGCATAAATATATTTGCATATGTCATCCCCCAAACATACACAAACTTTCAATCTTGTTCACATATACACACACACCCAAACACACGTACAAACACACACACAAGCACACTTACATTTACATATGTCATTCTCCAAACACACACAAACATTCAATCTTGTTAACACATACATGCACCCACACACACACATACAAACACACACACAAGCATGCGCACATTTACATATGTCATTCCCCAAAAATTTATATACGTGCAAACTTGTTCACAAAAACACAGACACAAAGTACACACCAATTCCTGTTGCTTGACAACAACAAGAAAGCCAATGATCTGATTCAGCTCATCAGCGTGGATGTCACGAATGATGTAATACTTGATGAGATTGAAGAGTGACACGCGTATCGTCTTACTGTCCTCTTCAGACAGACCGCTCTCTTCACAAGACCTGAAAATGGCAGTCACCATCAAAACAACACAAAAATCACATGACATGTTATGTTACATAACAGTGAGCATGTTTTTCTTTGTTTTGTTGTTGTTATTGTTGTTATTGTTTGTGACCTATCTTGTGCATTGCTTCTATGTCACCACTGCCGCATATCTCATTTTAATTCTCAAACACACCTGTAAACCCACAAAAAGGGAGGTCACTATGAGAACAGGGCATGTAAGGCCACAGAATCTGGGATAATTTTCACAGTTCTATGATAATGAGAATCTATATGGCAATGACACTGACGTTATGGAGTTCTGTTTTGGACTGAGACTGTTTAACCGGACTGTACTCTGTATTACTCTCATCTCTCTACCAGCAATCTTTACATCCTTTTCTGCTGACTTACCATTCTGATCACAGCACTGAAACTGCACTCCTTCACATTATGTATGTTTGTGTTGCTTTCAGCTGACTGTGACTGATTTCCATTACTTGACTCCCGCCTGTCACAGCTTTGCACTGTCACCATGCTTTAAAGCAAAAACTACCTTTGCTCCTTCATCGGGAGTCGACTCCTTCTATCCAGCTCCTGTCCTACTATCACAGTTCCTGCAGGAACCAGGGTAGGGTGGAGAGTCAAGGTATCTTTTAGATCTTCTGTGCTTTGACATGCTGACTGGAGCACATTTGGAATCTGAGGTAGTGCTCTTTCTTGGTTTTTGTTACATCTGTCTGACCATTTTCAGCCTTTCAAACTGAGTGAGTCTAAGCCTCAGCCACACAAACTTGTGTATGGGGTTCCCCCAAGGCTATGTACTTGTGCTTGTCCTCTTCACACTCTACACATCACCTATGCCAAGTCATTAGTCAGCACACATCAATGTCATTTTTATGCTGATGACTCCTAGCCCTACAACAGAGCATCTCCTAAAAAGTTTTAATTCTTCTTTCTAAAACTTCTGTTCTGTCGAGAACTGGATGATACAAATAAGCTACAGTTAAGTGCATATAAGACTGAAGCAATTCTCACTGGCTCTTCACTGTGAAAGTTTGTTCTATCCAACTAGGGGGGCAACACACTACTGCACTTTCTGATTCAGTCAAGAACCTCAACTCTCCATGTAGAAATTCATCACCGAACCTGTCATGTTATCGTCAATGCGACATTACAGTTCTGTTTGTCGTTATCTTTCAACTTCAGTAGTATCTACACAAATTTATGTCACTTACGTGTAGTAACCTCTGATGATGTCCAGAAAGTATTGCACTCCATATTTTTTCCTGAACACCTTTCTGTCATCCTTGATGATTGTGGACAGATATTGAATGTGACCTGAACAAAGCATTGATAAATACATTAGTTACCGCTATATAAATATGTCCCTATCATATTCATATGAATGCATACACAACATCCGCACACAAACAAATGTGTAAACCTACATGCATAATACAAAAACATATTTCAATAACACTGATAGCAGAAACTTTTATGAGTATTATACAATTCATGACAATTCATACATCTCCTGAAGCTAGCATATACACACAAACATGCACCACAAAGTGGTAAGGCCTTGAGTGCAATACCAGTGACAATGTCATAGTATATGACCACATCTACAACACAACTTTTAATCCTTTGACTCCCTCACCCTATTCAACAGCATTCCACATTGACAGCCATGACAACAAAGCAAAAACGTAACTCTTTCACTCCCTCATCCTGCAGGAAGCTGGTGGATAGGATGAGGGAGTGAAAGGGTTATTTTTTTGCAGCTGATGGATACAGTGCAGGCGTAAAAGGGTTAAAGGCCGGCAAATATGATAATGTTCAGTCCCTTCTTTACAAACTTCACTGGCTCCCTATCCAAGCGCAGGTAGACTTCAAACTCCCAGTTCTCTGTGACAACTTTTTCTCTAAAACCACCCCTGTCTGTAATTCTGATCTCACCACCACTTGTAATATTTCTAGACAGCTCCTATTATTATTCCTTCTTTTTGCCAACTTAAAGAGTGAAAACATGCTTCCCTCAAATACATGTTGTTTGCAATCACTGACCTCTTTAAGAGAGATCTAAGTTGGAGTTAGCGCAAAATGGATTCATCGCACTTGAACAATTCCATATGTGCTCCCCCCAAATCTACCAGCAACTATAAGGCAGACTCCTTGAGCCTGTGCAAAACCCTATGCACTGGCAAGGTCTTGAACTGAGGAACAGAAAGGGAGAAAGGGCAGAAGACCTTTGAAACACTAAACTGACACCACCAGAATGGTGGAAACATTAAGATGGACAGCAAGTAGTAGGCCTACAATGTTTAACTCACTCCACCCTGGCCAAGTGCTCATTCTAACAACCTCTCCCCCCTGGCCAAATTGTATGTGCTACTAATGAAATTGTGTGGAAATGTTGTCATTAGAATAAACTAACTTGTGTACAAGTTTGAAAGTGTTTGTTTGTGAAATAATGAAATTATTCAATTTTTTCAAAAAATTGTGCAAAGGGGTATCATAATACTCAAAGAACAAAAAAGAATCACAATTTTTGTTTGATACACTTCAAAATATTTTTATTTTGTGTATTTATGATTGGTTAGTGTGTATACTAAGTTTGGGAGTCCTGCATTTATTCGCCGTGCACGGCTAGCCGGCGTTTGACTCGACGCTATGTTGACCCCACACAACCACGCGGTGAACTCGAGCACCGAGTCACTCGCTTTGACCTCGCCTCAACCGACGAACAAAGGTCGCTGGCATTCGGGAAGGATACACACGTACTCTTGATATGTTCTACAAGGGAGCCAGCATGTTTAGTTTCGCATCCAACCTTGACCCTTTCCTACAAAAATTCTGAAAGGTCAGCTACGCTCCACCTCATGCTCGAGCTGAAGCGATGCGCGCGTGACTTACGCTCCAGCGTATGTTTGGGGTGAAAGAGTTAATGTTGCAGGCAGGGATTGAACTCAAGACATCAGATCCTGAGTCTACGGCTCAGTCAAAAGAACCAACCAGCCCACAAAAACTTTTCTCTTCAAACAATGCTGTTAGCAGTATTAGTTCTACTGTACTTGCATGATTTGTTGTGAGATAACGCCATTGGGGAGTTTGTGTGAGATAATGAGATAATGCTATTTGGGGATGTTTTCATCAATTTGTTTGCAAACCTGTGTCAGTGTCAGCACGCTCACCACGAGTCTCTGTGTAGGTGTTTTGTATGTTTACGTGTTGGTTACATGCCTGCAATCTGCGTGTCTATCTCTGTATGTCTGTGTGTTTGTCTATGCATATGCATTCAAATAAAACTTTGTTCTCTTTTTTTTGTTTTTTGTTCTATGTGATATCATGCTTACATCACTGATTTACATCTTTATGCAAATATTCTACATCACTGATTTACATCTTTATGCAAATATTCTGTAAAGTGCAAAGTGCTAAGGAACTTCTCCCAGGATGTTACGCTAAATACATCGCCCAATGTAATAATCATATGCTTCTGTACTTCTCTTTTTCTTCTGCACACACACACACACACACACACACACACACACACACACACACACACACACACACACACACACACACACACACACCAGCACCCATTACAAAATAATTTCCATTCTTCTGTTCAAAACAAAAGTACAGGGAACAAGTTAAAAAAAAACTGATCACATCATCAACTTTTAAAAAATTAGCAGTTATTTTTGTTTTAAAGCTCTGAATGTTTTCATAATAAATACACAAAATCCTCTTCCATTCCAACTGCATGCCAGAGGTTTATATTTTTGTCATTATCAAGACAAATACGACCTTAAATATTACATGTCATGAACAGAAAAGAATGAAAGAATACAAAAAAGAACATCTATCACATCAAAAGACTTACCAATGCGCACAGGAAAGGCACTCTTGCTCCAGACACGAAAATCAAAGAGGACGTACTGGTGAAGATGATTGGTCAAAGTCTTGCTGGCAGCTAAAGAGGCTTCCACTAGCAGTTGTACTGCCATCAACACATTGACGTCGATAAGTTGTGGGCTCACCTAAAAATAATGACCAAAAAAGAGACAATGAAAATGCCAGTAGAGAGCTTCTAACACAACAGTTAAGTGAAAAATGAAACTGATAGACAAAACAACAGAGGGAGTGGGAGGAAACGGACCAACAGTAGAAACCTGGATTAGATTGGACTGTAGTGGATTTAAGTTTGGATCACAATGGATTTTTTTTACATGTGAAATATAAATTGTTCTGCTATACTTGTACTTTTGTTTATCTTTTAGAGCACATTTTTAACAGAATTTTTGCCACTCTCTTTTGATGCCGTAGGATCTTACTAAGTACATGCTGCACATGGAATCTCAGTTTATCATCTTATCCAAAAGAAATTTTAACCCTTTGACTCCTGCAACCTATCCACAAACTGCAAAAACTTAACACTTTACTCCCTCAACATATCAGCTTCCTGCTGGTGGACAGGGTGTGGGAATCAAAGTGTTAAGTTTTTGATTTGCCAGCATGGTTGATATTGCAGGATGCTAGTGGACAAGGTGTGTGAATCAAACTGTTCAGTTTTTGCTTTGCTAGCATAGTTGACAAAGCAGAATAATGATGGACAGGGTGAGAGAGTTAAAAGGTTAAACCTAAAAACCCTTTAGTAGTGAAGAATAGTAGCGTTAGGTCCTGCTGGACTTGTGTCAAGTGAGTCCTTGATACTCTATACTTGTTAAAAATGTCTGTATATTCTCTGCACCAAAGTAACAAGGTGGCCCTCACTTCTTCTTTTGTTCACAGTATACACTGTGAGGCCATGTCTGGTGATGAATGAGACTGTTCTTTCAAGTTCCTGCCTGATGCAATGGGCTTGGAGGTCAGAGGAGCTGTAGGCTCAGGACTCCCACCCTGGAGGGACCTCAATCAACAACGTCATTCTCATGATATGTAAATGACCATGTCGGCATCTTCCAATATGCATGCTATCATGACTATATGCATGTTATCATGACTTGTTTGACAACACCTGCAGGCCTGGTACATGTCTGTGTCTGTCTGTCTGTCTCATGTACGTCAGTGACAGCACCTTTTGTTCTGGTTGTCAGATTTGGTCTGAAGCACACGACACACACACATACACACGCACGCATGCACACACACACATACACACACACAAAAATAGACAAACACACACACAGGTATGTGTATACCTTCTGCAGCAAGGCACCAACAGTAGCAGCGCCCTGTGTTCTTATGAAGGTGTCCTGGTTGACAGGTTTCGTCTGCAGCATGTGACGCAGCAAGGTCAGGAACGCTGCTACCCGGTTCTGTTCCAGTTTGCTGTCTGTGATCACACACACACACACACACACACACACGCATGCACGCACGCACGCACGCTCGCATGCGCACACACGCACACACACACACAGACACAACACACACACACACACACACACACACACACACACACACACACACACACACACACACACACACACACAACACACACTACTGAGTAAAAACGTGCTCATCTAGGTTCATTTATATGTATACACATGCCCGACATTTGGCTGAAACAAAAGATGACTTGCTTCCACTGATGAAGGACACATAAAGGAATTACAAGCTTGTGACTGCAACAATCAACTGAAGATTTAAATCACACTACAGGAGCTGAAAGATTATGGCTTCATCAACCATTTGAAGATGTGAATTTCATCACTGTGACTTGTATATATGTCGATATACAGTAGACATATCAACAGATCACCTCCAGTAACATTTTGAGTAACTATGAAATGTCACAGCAGAACTTGGAGAACAAATTTCATTCATATATCAGGTTTCTTTGAGACATATCAATAAAAACTCCTAAAATAACATTCAGAACATGTGATCTAAATCTGGTAAAAATTAACTGACAAATGGGGAAAAAGTACTTGTTCAAAGCACAAATTTTACGAACAGCAAGATGACATAACAGAAAAATATTCACAGCTTTTCAAACTTTACACCTGAGCAATCAAGCAAATGGATCTAATACAATTTATTGCTGGTATGATCTTCTAACTCAAATTTTGGTGAAAATTATTTTTTAAACTGCCAAGACACTCAGCTAACAAAATTTGTTCTGACACACAAGACACAGAACCTACTCTGGTCAACACAAAATAATCTCCCTTTAACAAAAAAGCAAACGCTCATCATTTAAGCCATACAAAACTGCACATAAGAAGCAGTCAGCCAAACCTGCACGGCAAGAAAGAGCAAACACAACACACTACCTGCGTAAGAGCTGCTGTTAAGTATGACCCAGTCGTCACCCGAGTCGGATGAAGTGAGAGCATCAGCCACAGGTGTGATGGGTGTGGGGGCAGGTGTGGGCACAGGGGCATCAGGATCTACCTGCTCCAGTAGCGGGAACAACACCTGAACCCCTCCCACACAGTTGATGGTGTCCTAACAACAATACAAAAGAACGTCAAATAGAAATCTATGTCTTACTTTTGCTTTCACTTTCCCTGGAGAGGTATTATCATGTACAGAGGTCTAGTTGATCGCTGCTGATCAGCATTTACCAGACACAACCACAGTTATGAGCAATAAAATTTACAATTACAGCAAATATCATAAAACTAAAGTACACAAATAAAATCATTCTCTTAACTGTAATATTGAACAGCATTTCATATCATAAAATGAAAGAAACAAAAACAAAAACAAACAAAAAAGGCATATGAACAGTAAAATCTCACAAAAGTCTTCAAGTACAGCTATCAAACTACTACAAAGTTATGTTATTTTTGTACAACCCAAGGACTATTCAACTCCAGAGTCATCACTGTGCAGCATCATCATTTTTCTGTTAAGTTCCTTCAGGAATATATTTTTGCAAACTCTTGAAGATGTACAACACAATCAAAACAAAAATATGAACAATGACAATAGCCATGCAAAACAAAACCATGAACAAATCAAGCATGAATGAATGCAAGCCTGCATTCACATGTGCATGCACACACACACACACACACACACACACACACACACACACACACACACACACACACACACAATACAGAGAAACAAATGCAAACAAATAAACAAACAGTTGCCATGCCCACCTTGATGTCCCAGGCAACACACTTCTCCCCAGTGAATTGTCCATGGTTCTGGAAGGGTGACAGGTCGGCACACACATGGTTCATACAGGCCTGTCACAATACACATCAAATACTGGTGACAGGTCAGCACACACATGGTTCATACAGGCCTGTCACAATACACATCAAATACTGGTGACAGGTTGGCACACACATGGTTCATACACGCCTGTCACAATACACATCAAATACTGGTGACAGGTCAGCACACACATGGTTAATACAGGCCTGTCACAATACACATCAAATACTGGTGACAGGTCGGCACACACATGGTTCATACACGCCTGTCACAATACACATCAAATACTGGTGACAGGTCAGCACACACATGGTTCATACACGCCTGTCACAATACACATCAAATACTGGTGACAGGTCGGCACACACATGGTTCATACAGGCCTGTCACAATACACATCAAATACTGGTGACAGGTCGGCACACACATGGTTCATACAGGCCTGTCACAATACACATCAAATACTGGTGACAGGTCGGCACACACATGGTTCATACAGGCCTGTCACAATACACATCAAATACTGGTGACAGGTCGGCACACACATGGTTCATACAGGCCTGTCACAATACACATCAAATACTGGTGACAGGTCGGCACACACATGGTTCATACAGGCCTGTCACAATACACATCAAATACTGGTGACAGGTCAGCACACACATGGTTCATACAGGCCTGTCACAATACACATCAAATACTGGTGACAGGTCAGCACACACATGGTTCATACAGGCCTGTCACAATACACATCAAATACTGGTGACAGGTCGACACACACATGGTTCATACAGGCCTGTCACAATACACATCAAATACTGGTGACAGGTCGGCACACACATGGTTCATACAGGCCTGTCACAATACACATCAAATACTGGTGACAGGTCGGCACACACATGGTTCATACAGGCCTGTCACAATACACATCAAATACTGGTGACAGGTCGGCACACACATGGTTCATACAGGCCTGTCACAATACACATCAAATACTGGTGACAGGTCGGCACACACATGGTTCATACAGGCCTGTCACAATACACATCAAATACTGGTGACAGGTCAGCACACACATGGTTCATACAGGCCTGTCACAATACACATCAAATACTGGTGACAGGTCGACACACACATGGTTCATACAGGCCTGTCACAATACACATCAAATACTGGTGACAGGTCGGCACACACATGGTTCATACAGGCCTGTCACAATACACATCAAATACTGGTGACAGGTCGGCACACACATGGTTCATACAGGCCTGTCACAATACACATCAAATACTGGTGACAGGTCAGCACACACATGGTTCATACAGGCCTGTCACAATACACATCAAATACTGGTGACAGGTCGGCACACACATGGTTCATACAGGCCTGTCACAATACACATCAAATACTGGTGACAGGTCGGACACACACATGGTTCATACAGGCCTGTCACAATACACATCAAATACTGGTGACAGGTCAGCACACACATGGTTCATACAGGCCTGTCACAATACACATCAAATACTGGTGACAGGTCAGCACACACATGGTTCATACAGGCCTGTCACAATACACATCAAATACTGGTGACAGGTCGACACACACATGGTTCATACAGGCCTGTCACAATACACATCAAATACTGGTGACAGGTCGGCACACACATGGTTCATACAGGCCTGTCACAATACACATCAAATACTGGTGACAGGTCAGCACACACATGGTTCATACAGGCCTGTCACAATACACATCAAATACTGGTGACAGGTCAGCACACCCATGGTTCATACACGCCTGTCACAATACACATCAAATACTGGTGACAGGTCGGCACACACATGGTTCATACAGGCCTGTCACAATACACATCAAATACTGGTGACAGGTCGGCACACCCATGGTTCATACAGGCCTGTCACAATACACATCAAATACTGGTGACAGGTCGGCACACCCATGGTTCATACAGGCCTGTCACAATACACATCAAATACTGGTGACAGGTCAGCACACCCATGGTTCATACAGGCCTGTCACAATACACATCAAATACTGGTGACAGGTCAGCACACACATGGTTCATACAGGCCTGTCACAATACACATCAAATACTGGTGACAGGTCAGCACACACATGGTTCATACAGGCCTGTCACAATACACATCAAATACTGGTGACAGGTCAGCACACACATGGTTCATACAGGCCTGTCACAATACACATCAAATATGGTGACAGGTCAGCACACACATGGTTCATACAGGCCTGTCACAATACACATCAAATACTGGTGACAGGTCAGCACACACATGGTTCATACAGGCCTGTCACAATACACATCAAATACTGGTGACAGGTCAGCACACACATGGTTCATACAGGCCTGTCACAATACACATCAAATACTGGTGACAGGTCAGCACACACATGGTTCATACAGGCCTGTCACAATACACATCAAATACTGGTGACAGGTCGACACACATGGTTCATACAGGCCTGTCACAATACACATCAAATACTGGTGACAGGTCAGCACACACATGGTTCATACAGGCCTGTCACAATACACATCAAATACTGGTGACAGGTCGGCACACACATGGTTCATACAGGCCTGTCACAATACACATCAAATACTGGTGACAGGTCGGCACACACATGGTTCATACAGGCCTGTCACAATACACATCAAATACTGGTGACAGGTCAGCACACACATGGTTCATACAGGCCTGTCACAATACACATCAAATACTGGTGACAGGTCAGCACACACATGGTTCATACAGGCCTGTCACAATACACATCAAATACTGGTGACAGGTCAGCACACACATGGTTCATACAGGCCTGTCACAATACACATCAAATACTGGTGACAGGTCAGCACACACATGGTTCATACAGGCCTGTCACAATACACATCAAATACTGGTGACAGGTCAGCACACACATGGTTCATACACGCCTGTCACAATACACATCAAATACTGGTGACAGGTCGGCACACACATGGTTCATACAGGCCTGTCACAATACACATCAAATACTGGTGACAGGTCAGCACACACATGGTTCATACAGGCCTGTCACAATACACATCAAATACTGGTGACAGGTCAGCACACACATGGTTCATACAGGCCTGTCACAATACACATCAAATACTGGTGACAGGTCAGCACACACATGGTTCATACAGGCCTGTCACAATACACATCAAATACTGGTGACAGGTCGGCACACACATGGTTCATACAGGCCTGTCACAATACACATCAAATACTGGTGACAGGTCGGCACACACATGGTTCATACAGGCCTGTCACAATACACATCAAATACTGGTGACAGGTCAGCACACACATGGTTCATACAGGCCTGTCACAATACACATCAAATACTGGTGACAGGTCGGCACACACATGGTTCATACAGGCCTGTCACAATACATCAAATACTGGTGACAGGTCAGCACACACATGGTTCATACAGGCCTGTCACAATACACATCAAATACTGGTGACAGGTCGGCACACACATGGTTCATACAGGCCTGTCACAATACACATCAAATACTGGTGACAGGTCAGCACACACATGGTTCATACAGGCCTGTCACAATACACATCAAATACTGGTGACAGGTCGACACACACATGGTTCATACAGGCCTGTCACAATACACATCAAATACTGGTGACAGGTCAGCACACACATGGTTCATACAGGCCTGTCACAATACACATCAAATACTGGTGACAGGTCCGCACACACATGGTTCATACAGGCCTGTCACAATACACATCAAATACTGGTGACAGGTCGGCACACACATGGTTCATACAGGCCTGTCACAATACACATCAAATACTGGTGACAGGTCAGCACACACATGGTTCATACAGGCCTGTCACAATACACATCAAATACTGGTGACAGGTCCGCACACACATGGTTCATACAGGCCTGTCACAATACACATCAAATACTGGTGACAGTGTCTGGGAAAGGGTGGCTGTAACAATTGCACATGAAAGAACTGATGAATATTTTGTGATCCTGTAGTTCATCAATTATGACACACCAAAGGAATCAACCAGGAAAAAAGAGACGAATATTTAAAACCAGAAAAATCATCCTCAAAAATTTTTCATTCAATAATCATCGTTTAAAGAAAAAAAAAGTTAACCCCCCCCCTCAAAAACAAAAAAAAAACAAGCTGAGAAATGCTGATCACAAGGTAAATTTATTCATGGAGATCTTTCATCTCAAGATTTTTTTTCAGGGTGTGCTTTGTTTGGTTTGTTTGATGTTACTGTAATCAAGTATCATAATCCTAAAGCAATGCTAAGACTGCAATCAACTGAAGCAGAAAGGAAAAAGAATTAACAGGAAAGAAAAAAAAAGACACACACAAAAACACAGTGACTGACTTTGGCACTGTATCGAGCCACCAGTTTTGAAGACAGTTCTGCAAGGTCAGCATCATCTTTGAACACTGTGATGTCATTAGGCCCTGAAACAATAAAGTGTTTTTGTCATTCAATATTCTATTTAAAGTTCTATTAAACACTTTATGTCAATGACAGATGAAAGAACACTTTTCCTTCTTTCCCCCCCCCCCCCCTTCATATTTTTTTTGTCTTTTTTTTGTGTGCTGCTCCTGACATCTTCTGCACTGCTCCTACGTCACCACTCCCTAGCTGCTCATTTTGGCTCTCAAATGAAATTCTGAACCTACTGAAAGTGAGGAAAGGTCATGAAGGGTTACAGAATCTGGATAATGTTTGACAATATTATGATATCCAAAACAAGTTTGACTGCCCGCGCCCAAGCAAACACAAACCAGAAGAACAAGAAAACCAATGTAAGCGCGTATCCAACAAGAACAAAACAAAACAAGCGCAAATTTTCGGCCAAGTAGCCTTTGTCAAGTGCGAACGCACGGTCACAGACAGATCCGCATTCCATTTCTTACCCACTGGACGAGGCGGCAGGGAAGTTTTTAGTCCCGTTTTTATTATCCATTGTTTGGTGTCTGTGATCTGTCTGTGACCGTGCGTTCGCGCTTGACAAAGGCTACTTGGCCGAAAATTTGCGCTTGTTTTGTTTTGTTCTTGTTGGATACGCGCTTACATTGGTTTTCTTGTTCTTCTGGTTAATATTATGATGATAAGGACTAAGATGATGATGATAATACTATGGAGTTTTATTTTGAACTGGGTATGATGGTGATGATGATCCAGAAGATTAATTCTGTCTGAACCATCTTTTTCACTGCCTTGTTTGTTTTTCTTTTAGTCCTTACTATTATCAAGGCAGACAACTCTGCTTATTATTATTAATCATTACTATTATCATTGTTTTATAATTATAAACAACAATAAAATGTCCACATTTTACCCATGAGGCAGAAGGTATCTAGGCAGAATTGAACTCAGACCTTCCATTTTAGACATCTGATGGCTTACTCACTTCAGGGGAGGGAATCGCTACAGAGAAAAAAAGAGGAAACCTATGGCATCCATGGATGAGCTCTCCTGGAAAACGAACTCTTAAGGGATTGAAATGTGTACATTGTGGCAGGTTTTCAGGCATTAAGTCACTGAAATGTGTACATTGTGGCAGGTTTTCAGGCATTAAGTCACTGAAATGTGTACATTGTGGCAGGTTTTCAGGCATTAAGTCACTGAAATGTGTACATTGTGGCAGGTTTTCAGGCATTAAGTCATTGAAATCTGTACATTGTGGCAGTTTTCAGGCATTAAGTCAGAGTATTTAGAACAGATATCTTCCGCACTTACACGAAAGTTGAAGGGAAAGACAGCACCAAGCTAGACCCAGGGTAAAAATATTGGACAGACTTGCAGAGTGGCTGAGGGTGGGAGATATACTTGCAGCAAAAAAGGGATCGATCTGCATGGAGGGCTATGATCGCCAATGCCATGCGGCAGGGCACATGATCATGACGATGATCTTCTGCACTGTTTAATTTCTAAATATGCACATATCAAATTACAAAGTATACCAGGGTTCCACTGAGGAAAAGCAAAAATCCCTGAAAATCAGGGGGGGTCCGGGTGGGGGGGGGTGGGGGAACTTGCCCACCTGGAAAATTTTGAAAATTTACATTTAAAATGGCGCAATCTGACACATATCTGAGCTTAATTTATAGTTTTTTATAGTTTTTTTTCATGGAAATTTTTGTGTGTGTGTGGATTCTCACTCTGGGTTTTCGCGGAAATCCATGAATTTGCGGAAAAGTGGGAGCCCTGGTATACACATTATACTTCATCAACTTTGAAAAATTGAAGATGAATAGGATTTCCAATGCCAGGGCCCACATAATCGAAGGAAACTGATTCTTTCTGTCATGGAAATCTGCTGATCTAAGGAGAATTCCCACCCCTGCCACTTGAATACCACGATCGTCTTTTAGTATACTTATTACAAGACACAGACTGAAAGAAATGATTCCAGAGTCAAGAAAACACAGTGTAGAAGACAACCAACCTGACATGTTGAGCGCTCTAAACTGAGCAGGCTGTATGACATCACTGAAGACACACACTGTGGAGACACGGCCATGTATGGTGATGGGCAGACCCCAGTACTCATCCTGACTGCCAGTGGTCAGGTGAGTAACACCCACAGTGGGGGCAGGCGTGGTGGTCTTGGCCACGCCCCCAAACAGCGCTTTCAGGGGGGAGACCGACCCTTTTTTCTGATCGGATTTCATGTTGTTGTCTGCGTACCCATCTGTGGTGTACAGTGGGCCTGGTGATCCGATGCGACATGTTGAAAATGGCTGGAAAGAGGTCAGAAAATTTCATGTAGATAAATATTACTGGCCATCCTCCTCTTCTACTTTCATTCCTTGTATGTGTATGTGGCATGCTGCTGCACTGTCTGCATACTAAGCATGCATACTGGGTGTTTTTATGATTCCACGCATACTGGGTGTTTTTATGATTCCATGCATACTGGGTGTTTTTATGATTCCACGCATACTGGGTGTTTTTATCATTCCATGCATACTGGGTGTTTTTATGATTCCATACATACTGGGTGTTTTTATGATTCCATGCATACTGGGTGTTTTTTTGATTCCATTCATACTGGGTGTTTTTGTGATTCCATGCATACTGGGTGTTTTTATGATTAGATGCGTACTGGGTGTTTTTATGATTCCATGCATACTGGGTGTTTTTATGATTCCATGCAAACTGGGTGTTTTTATGATTCCACGCATACTGGGTGTTTTTATGATTCCATACATACTGGGTGTTTTTATGATTCCATGCATACTGGGTGTTTTTATGATTCCATACATACTGGGTGTTTTTATGATTCCATGCATACTGGGTGGTTTTTATGATTCCATGCATACTGGGTGTTTTTATGATTCCATGCATACAGGGTGTTTTTATGATTCCATGCATACTGCGCGTTTTTATGATTCCATGCATACTGGGTGTTTTTATGATTCCATGCATACTGGGTGTTTTTATGATTCCATGCATACTGCGCGTTTTTATGATTCCATGCATACTGGGTGTTTTTATGATTCCATGCATACTGGGTGTTTTTATGATTCCATGCATACTGGGTGTTTTTATGATTCCATGCATACTGGGTGTTTTTTATGATTCCATGCATACTGGGTGTTTTTATGATTCCATGCATACTGGGTGTTTTTATGATTCCATGCATACTGGGTGTTTTTATCATTCCATGCATACTGGGTGTTTTTATGATTCCATACATACTGGGTGTTTTTATGATTCCATGCATACTGGGTGTTTTTATGATTCCATACATACTGGGTGTTTTTATGATTCCATGCATACTGGTGGGTTTTTATGATTCCATGCATACTGGGTGGTTTTTATGATTCCATGCATACTGCGTGATTTTATGATTCCATGCATACTGGGTGTTTTTATGATTCCATGCGTACTGGGTGTTTTTATGATTCCATACATACTGGGTGTTTTTATGATTCCATGCATACTGGGTGGTTATGATTCCATGCATACTGTGTGTTTTATGATTCCATACATACTGGTGTTTTTTATGATTCCATGCGTACTGGGTGTTTTTATGATTCCATGCATACTGGGTGTTTTTATGATTCCATGCATACTGGGTGTTTTTATGATTCCATGCATACTGGGTGTTTTTATGATTCCATACATACTGGGTGTTTTTATGATTCCATACATACTGGGTGTTTTTATGATTCCATGCGTACTGGTGTTTTTTATGATTCCATGCGTACTGGGTGTTTTTATCATTCCATGCATACTGGGTGTTTTTATCATTCCATGCATACTGGGTGTTTTTATCATTCCATGCATACTGGGTGTTTTTATGATTCCATGCATACTGGGTGTTTTTATGATTCCATGCGTACTGGGTGTTTTTATGATTCCATGCGTACTGGGTGTTTTTATGATTCCATGCGTACTGGGTGTTTTTATGATTCCATGCATACTGGGTGTTTTTATGATTCCATGCATACTGGGTGTTTTTATGATTCCATGCATACTGGGTGTTTTTATCATTCCATGCATACTGGGTGTTTTTATGATTCCATGCGTACTGGGTGTTTTTATGATTCCATGCGTACTGGGTGTTTTTATGATTCCATGCATACTGGGTGTTTTTATGATTCCATGCATACTGGGTGTTTTTATGATTCCATGCATACTGGGTGTTTTTATCATTCCATGCATACTGGGTGTTTTTATGATTCCATGCATACTGGGTGTTTTTATCATTCCATGCATACTGGGTGTTTTTATCATTCCATGCATACTGGGTGGTTTTTTATGATTCCATGCATACAGGGTGTTTTTATGATTCCATGCATACTGGGTGTTTTTATGATTCCATACATACTGGGTGTTTTTATCATTCCATGCATACTGGGTGGTTTTTTATGATTCCATGCATACAGGGTGTTTTTATGATTCCATGCATACTGGGTGTTTTTATGATTCCATACATACTGGGTGTTTTTATGATTCCATGCATACTGGGTGTTTTTTATGATTCCATGCATACTGGGTGTTTTTATCATTCCATGCATACTGGGTGTTTTTATCATTCCATGCATACTGGGTGTTTTTATGATTCCATACATACTGGGTGTTTTTATGATTCCACACATACTGGGTGTTTTTATGATTCCATGCATACTGGGTGTTTTTATGATTCCATGCATACTGGGTGTTTTTATGATTCCACGCATACTGGGTGTTTTTTATGATTCCATGCATACTGGGTGTTTTTATGATTCCATGCATACTGGGTGTTTTTATGATTCCATACATACTGGGTGTTTTTATGATTCCATACATACTGGGTGTTTTTATGATTCCATGCATACTGGGTGTTTTTATGATTCCATACATACTGGGTGTTTTTATGATTCCATACATACTGGGTGTTTTTATGATTCCATGCATACTGGGTGTTTTTATCATTCCATGCATACTGGGTGTTTTTATGATTCCATAAGCCACCAGACACTGGCATGACTTAACCCTTTGTCTCCTGCACCCTGCTAGCAAAATAAAAATTGAACCCTCTGACTCCCTCACCCTATCCACCAGCTTCCTGCAGGGTGGGGAAGTCAAAGGGTTAACTTTTTGCAGTTGGTGGATAGAGTGTGGGAGTTAAAGGATTAATAAGATCCTCCATGTGTGTGCTTGATGTTCTACATGAAGGGGGTTTAGGCACTTACACATCTGCACACATGTTGACCTGAGAGATGGGGGAAAATCTCCACCTTGTACCCATCAGGTCTGAGGCCCTGAGAGATGGGGGTAAATCTCCACCTTGTACCCATCAGGTCTGAGGCCCTGAGAGATGGGGGTAAATCTCCACCTTGTACCCATCAGGTCTGAGACCCTGAGAGATGGGGGTAAATCTCCACTCTTTACCCATCAGGTCTGAGACCCTGAGAGATGGGGGAAAATCTCCACCCTTTACCCATCAGGTTTGAGGCCCTGAGAGATGGGGGAAAATCTCCACCTTGTACCCATCAGGTCTGAGACCCTGAGAGATGGGGGTAAATCTCCACTCTTGACCCATCAGGTTTGAGGCCCTGAGAGATGAGGGCAAATCTCCACCCTTTACCCATCAGGTTTGAGGCCCTGAGAGATGGGGGTAAATCTCCACCCTTTACCCATCAGGTTTGAGGCCCTGAGAGATGGGGGTAAATCTCCACCTTGTACCCATCAGGTCTGAGACCCTGAGAGATGGGGGTAAATCTCCACTCTTTACCCATCAGGTCTGAGACCCTGAGAGATGGGGGAAAATCTCCACCCTTTACCCATCAGGTTTGAGGCCCTGAGAGATGGGGGAAAATCTCCACCTTTACCCATCAGGTCTGAGACCCGAGAGATGGGTAATCTCCACTCTTGACCATCAGTTTGAGGCCCTGAGAGATGAGGGCAAATCTCCACCTCTTTACCATCAGGTTTGAGGCCCTGAGAGATGGGGGTAAATCTCCACTCTTTACCATCAGGTTTGAGGCCCTGAGAGATGGGGGTAAATCTCCACCCTTTACCCATCAGGTTTGAGGCCCTGAGAGATGGGGGTAAATCTCCACCCTTTACCCATCAGGTTTGAGGCCCTGAGAGATGGGGGTAAATCTCCACCCTTTACCCATCAGGTTCTGAGGCCCTGAGAGATGGGGGTAAATCTCCACCCTTTACCCATCAGGTCTGAGGTACCCAGATGACCAAACCCAGACCTTCAGACTGGAAGTCTGAATCTTACCCACTTGGCTACTGCCCAAATGATTTGTGTGAGTTG